>CAJHNH020000058.1:712500-835000 GCA_905116865.2 Candidula unifasciata | reverse complement strand
TTCTTCTTCTTCTTCTATTCTTCTT
Organism: Candidula unifasciata; assembly: GCA_905116865.2. Lineage (NCBI taxonomy): Eukaryota > Metazoa > Mollusca > Gastropoda > Stylommatophora > Geomitridae > Candidula > Candidula unifasciata. The sequence goes on along the minus strand of CAJHNH020000058.1, from coordinate 834,975 downwards.
CTTCTTCTTCTTCTTCTATTCTTCTTCTTCTTCTTCTATTCTTCTTCTTCTTCTTCTATTCTTCTTCTTCTTCTTCTATTCTTCTTCTTCTTCTTCTATTCTTCTTCTTCTTCTTCCTTTTCCTCCTTCTATTTCTTTCTTTTCGTCTCCTTTTAAATTTTGCAACTGAGCATTGCTGTTTACGGAAATGACACTCATTATATTTCTCGACATCCCGCATATCATCCTGTGCCCCGCATATCATCCTGTGCCCCGCATATCATCCTGTGCCCCGCATGTCATCCTGTGCCCCGCATGTCATTCTGTGCCCCGCATGTCATCCTGTGCCCCGTCATGTCACCATGTGCCCCGCATATCATCCTGTGCCCCGCATGTCATCATGTGCCCCGCATATTATCCTGTGCCCCGCATATCATCCTGTGCCCCGCATATCATCCTGTGCCCCGCAAATCATCCTGTGTCCCGCATATCATCCTGTGCCCCGCACAACAGACTGGAAATAGTTTCCAGTTTTATTCTCCCATATCGTGTTGAAATCCCCTTTTATTTCTTTGTCCCTGTGGCTTGGTAGTTTTGAGACTTTAAAAACAGAAGCGCGTGTGTATGTATGTGTGCGTATGTGAGTGTGTTATAAGGATACTGTAGAAAACCCCAAAACCGTCTTTTTGTTGTCTCTTACGGATTCTCCGTTATGCTACATTATTACCGATCTTAAGTTAGATTTTTTTTAAACGGGGCAGATATGGTAACCCAGGCAGAATGGATAATAATTATATGATTATACGAGTAAGTTAACATACTTTTGTTTCTTTTTCTGTTACACATATAAAAAAGGGGAAAAAAAGGGGGGGGGGGTGGACAGGGGGTTGTTTACTTTCGGCACATAAAGAGATGTGTGGAAAACTCCAATGCGTAGTGATAGTAGGAACATTAAACGGGAAACGAGCCAGTGGGTGACAACGAGATACGACACTGAATAATTTGCATTATGTCATCAAGAAACATCAACTAATTATGCACCCGCATATCTGTGCAAGAGCTTTCTAAACATTTCTTGTTTGTGAGGCTACTACTAGCAACTACCAGACGTTTAACTAACCCATTATACTGACACAGGCATACAATATGTTACCGTAGACACACATTCACGCTGTAGCCGTCAAAATAATATGTCGGGAGACACAGTTTGAAAAGCTCTGGCAAACTTCCGCCTTGGTCGCCGCAAATGATCGTCGTCATAACTTTCCAGATGTTACCTTTATGTGGAGCATTCTATCATCATTATCAAGTGCCTCACCAGCTGGCGTAGACGTTCGTGCATCTCCCCCGATCTCGGTCTTTGGCATTCTGGGTCATTTCTATTGATGAAATTCCCCTATGGCACTGTCTTAAGCCATCCACCATCATCTCTCTTGGTCTGCTTCTGCCTCTTCTACCTGTGATCTTTCCAGTCGTCACTATTTTTTCAAGTGCCCCTTTTCTCATCATATAATTGAGGAACTTTGTTTGTCTCCTTCTGATTGTTGTATATAATTTTCTAATTCCGTTAGCCATTTCTGGGCAATCATTGTAAGTTAGTGTAAAGCCATTCTATGGACTCTGATGTTTATGTCCTCTGTCTTTGAATTCAGGTGACTGAATCCCTGTAAACTGCTGGTATTAGAGCATCTAAACGGTGACAATCTCGATGCAGTTTCCATAGTGTGCAACGGGGAATGCAAGTCTTGTACTGGAGCTTCATATCAGAGACGATGCTTGTTACTGTATAACCGGTTCATGTCTGAACGCGGTACATGCAGACCTGCTGGGATTAGGCCTATGTGTTCAATGTTTCTTCTCTGGGTTTTCAGTATTGTATTACCAAAACCTGCTATCGCCACTCGTGTGTATCACCTACATTGACAGTATAAACAAGGATGCAAGGCCCAGGAAGAAAAATAATTGTAACAACGAATTACTTTTTGCTGATGACCAGGTCTTGATTGCAGATACAGTCATGAATCTGTAACTGCATTTCACATCCATAAATAAAGAAGGTTAATAAAATAATATGATAATTAACATCAAAAAGACAGAAGTAATGACAATAGGATGAAAGAAGCAGGATTTAAACATAGCATTAGAGCATACATATTTAAGACAGGCATCTGAGTTTAAATATCTTGGAAAACATTCACTGAAGATGGTAAACTGGACGAAGAAATAGACATCCAATGCATTAAAGCAGATTAAGTATTGGTACAGCTAGCCGCCCTCTTACAGCATAAAGCAATCCCAGTCAGCACAAAGAAACGTCTCATACAAAGCAAAAACATTCCCACCCTATGCTTCTTGTGCCAGACGTGGCCACTCACAACAAGACATAAAAGAAAATTAGAAACCATGGAAATGAGGTGTTTGAGAAAGACTGTAGGAGTGACCAGAAAATCATAAAAACTGGAAATCACATGCAAAGACAGCAAATCAAACGGTTTGCCCACTTGGAGAGAATGACTCATTATGCTATACAATACAAGGCATACGTCGAAAGAGGAGAGGGACGTAGAGCAAGAGGGAGACCAAGAACAAGATGGGAAGATAACATCAGAGAAACTCTACAGCACTACGATGTGTCTCTGGCTGAAGCAGCCAGAAGAACACGAAGCAGGAACTTACGTCTCCATTGACACCCAAAACGGTAAAAGAGGACATAAAGAAGAAGAAGATTGCCAACAAACTCAGTCTTCTTGCAATTCCTGCCGTAGAACTATAGTAGCCACGACGTTCCACGGCATTCTTTTCAAGTACTTTCAATAATTTCTGGCACTAACAACTTCCCATATTTCAAACAATTATCTTTATTGTGTGTCTCTTTATATCTTTATCCAGCTTCAGCTTTTCCAGTGTGATGATGTACTTAAATTTTCTCGTCTACACTGTGATGACAGAATGTAAATTGTCTCATTCTATTGTTGATAATCAGTTCACTTCGTAAAGTAATTTCTTTCAAGAAATTATAGAAATAATTTTTAACTATTAACGGTGTTTTGATTTTTCATCTTTAAAGAAATGTAACGCCTACATAATTTTCGGCTAACTGTCCCAAGATTCGCTACATCTGGATAGGTGGGTTAGTTCAAAGTTAGTTTTCCTAGACCCCACCCCCCCCCCCACCCCCCATATACACACTAGCTCAAATATGATTGATAGTTCCTGAGCCCCGTGACCTTCGCACGCAGGTAATTTTGTGAAATGCTACGTTGCTCTAGCTATTTGTCATTTAACTTCTTTTACTAAATCTTTAATCAGCTGTCATCTGGGAATCTAAGCACTTAACCTTTCAATGTCACACATACCCATTAGTAGACGTTTACCAATGTGCTGAGTAATTTGAATGCTGACCCTACTCCTGTGCTGAAAACTATTTTGTTTCTAATGACTTAGAAGTAAAAGACGTGTCGGCGGTGCTGGCAATATGTTTTTACACCCTCAAACATTTTTTTCCTTCAATTTTTAAACATGTTTTAGACGTGTCCTACTTACAGTCCAAAACCCACTTGAAGCGGGCTCTGTGAAATCCACTATTCATTGTTCAATTCCTCCAACTTCAGCTTGATATTAGTGATTTTAAATTCCATCTGCTGCAGCCAATCCGGTTGGAAAACATCATTTTCTGATTCAATGCCTCATACAATCTTTTGACAGGCATAATAATGCAATTTTGCAGTCAACTACAATAGCGGTCATCTAGCATATGGAATGATGAAGCCATGTATAGGTGTGTGCTAAACTGTGATCATTGTGCGGCTTTTTCATCAACTATTATGTAGTGATTTTACGTTAAAGCTTCGGTTGTTTCATCGCATGTTGCGTTTAGACGTTACTACAGTATTATCATTACTTGCGATTTTACCCAATGCTTTATCAGAAGATTTTACAAATGTGGGTCCTTTAAGCAATTTTACGTTGTTGTGCTTTACAGGTAGTTCTGTAATTTGGCTCCTTCGTGCGATTCCAGCATGGTGCTGTATGCAGTTTTACATAATAGAGCTTTGGGCAAATATACCGCATGGAGCTTTGGGCAAATATACCACATGGAGCTTTGGGCAAATATACCTCATGGAGATTTCGGCAAATCTACATCGTGGAGCTTTGGGCACTTTTACAAAATATTGCTTTGGGAAGTCATACATCGTTGTGTTTTAGGCTCGTTTACAACTGGAGGCTGCGGGCTATTTCACCTTACCATGGGTTCGGATACTTCAAGTGCTGATAAAGTTAGTTGCGTATCCTTTGCAGAACATCGCAGAACCAACCACAGCATTTACTGGCTGTTGTGGTGTTTCCTAGGCACATTTTACGTTCAGTAGTTTGCCATTGCCTTCTGCACGGTCATTTCTCAGTGCCACTGTCGAAACCAGCGCAAGACAAATCGTCCACAGCTGAGATCGAACCTGGCACCCAGGGATTACGAAGCGCGTTCGCAATGCCAAAGCCACAGACGCCGACTTCAAGTGTAGAGGAAGAATAATATCCCCCGACGGGAAATTTTGAAGTACGGTTAGAACACAGATGTAATTAGGCCGATCAAAGCATTGGACGAATATCAACAACTTTCTAATAGTAGAAAAAAAATGGTCCTCTTTCAGCTGCCCCAAGGCCTGCTTTATTGAAGACGGTTTCTTTGCTATCTGATTTAATTCCGAATATCACCAGTTTTGCAGAATAAATATGTAACCACTTACACCAAAAGAGTACAGTACAGTATTTTGTAACCAATATTGTGTTACTAGTGCTTTAAAAAAATGGAAATTAACGACTAATGAAAGAAAATAAAAAAAATAAGAAAAATAGACACGGAATGGCTCTGACGAATTCTAAATGTAACCAGAAGAGACAGGCTCAGAAATGACGACATCAGGAAACATGTTGGGGAGGAACCAATACTAAACTACATCAAGAGACAAGAGATTAAATGGTTCAGACATTTGTCAATAATGCCACCAGATAGTCAACCGCAGTGAGCCCTGTCACTTAGACAAAATGGGCGCGGACCTAGAGGTTGACCGCGCAAGGGATGGGTAGATGCAAAATTTGTTGGACGTAAAAAGCAACATCTACGTAGCTCATACAAAGCACGCCAAGGATGTCTTTTCCAAACCTGATGCTGTAAGGCAGAACATGACTAGACGACATGAAGAACAAAGTCACCAGAACCATATCAATCAAGTCTGCCATCTTGAAATGATTTTCATGCGTTAACTTAGGATCAAACACCTACGTGCAACGTGCCAAGCTTTGCCCTAACTAGTCTATCATCCCCACCAGACAGATGTAAAGGGAGACACAGACAAGCCATATTGTCACAGTCTAGTTAACATTGCGACTGGCACTAGGCAGTGACGGTAATTCCCATGCAAATCTGTCGATGTCATTATTGGCAAAATGTCAGCTTTGGAGATTGGCATCGTCCTAATGTGGAAAAGAGCAGATTTTACTGAGTAAAAGGACAAGGAAATGACTCCTTTCACCTCTTAGGCACCTCGGGGATGTACAGTTAGACATATATTTATAGACTAGATTTAAAAATGTATAGATTTATAGATAATTCCCCCGGGTCTCTGGGTAGTGAGATCAGACGCCCGTGTGAATTGCTGCGCACTTAATAAAAAAATCCCTTGGTGGTTGGAAATCGAAAAGATTAGCCTAACGACCCTACCCGTGCCATGATATTGGTCGGTTGTTCAAACTTGAAACTTATAGACTAATCAGCACACGATGGGTGATGTGGCTAACCACTTTTACTTCCCAGGACGTCACGTGTACCTATATTAGTCTGGGTCAACCTGGGAGTCTAAGTCAAGGTTAAAGATAAAGGCTTCTCTGTGCATATTCAAACTGTGGACTTTCGGACCAGCAGGCACTACGCTACCGATGCTGCCTATTGTACTGAGAATAGTGTAACAATATTTAACGAAAAACTTAAGTAAACACACATGCTGATTTAAACGATTAATGCTAGGTGGTAGACAACGATGAATTGTTACATACCATTAATAAGCAGGAGTCAGCAGTTAGGGATTCGGGAGTCTGGAACCCACATTCAACCCAACGTAATAGTTTCGTCGCCCAGCTTCTGAGTTGAGTGCATGGCGTGACACTGTGAGCTACGTGTGTTTTGGGTTGGCACAGGAGCGGAGCAACTATGGGGTGACCCGTTTGCTATGAAGCTGAACCTAGGATTACCGGATTACCAGATTACCACATTCGAGGTGTATCTTTAGTGCCGAAGAAGTGCGTGGCTGTGGGCAGCACATTTGTTCAAGAAGGCAGTCAAATTGTGCAGGGGCGACACTTGGCTAATGAACAGTATCTCTTTCAGCACTAGTGCCCTATGTGAGTGACCGCTACTAAACCATCACTACTAGATTCACTGAAAATGGTTTAAATTTTGCATAAATTTGATTCTCACCCGAGCTATGGAGTTACACGTCTAGCTCAATGGTTCTCAGCCTTGCTAATGCTGCGACCCTTCAGTACAGTTCATCATGTTGTGGTGACCCCCAAACAAAAAATTATTATCGTTTCTACTTTATAACTTCAGTGAATATGTGTTTTTCGATGGTTTTAGGCCAACCCGGGGAAAGGGTCGTTCGACCACAAGAGGGTCGCCACCCAAAGGTTGAGAATCGCTGGCTTAGTATTCGCCTTAATTTGACTTCCTCTTGTCTCTGCAATTATGTCACCGTTCTTTTCAGCGACCCTTATCCTTGTCAACGTGGCTTCGTTGGCCCCAGGATTGTGAACTCGATACAAGAGCCATACTCGCATGACAGCCCTTAAGTCTTCGGTTCGAATGAGCCTCCAGACCTTCCCTAGTTCTAGGGCTTCATTCTGAAGAAAGATAAAGGTAAAGTCGGGAGATGTGAACCAGCATCATTGCACATGGTTATAAACCGTACGGACAGCTGATAAGAATTGTCCGCCTGTGTCGCCGTTCGCACATAACACTGTAGCTACAGCGACGTACCTCCATTTACCCTAGAATATCACTCTGGTACCCATTTCCTGTCGGCTCTGTGGCTAAGTCGATGCGAACGCTTCGCTTCGTAATGCCGGGATGCCAGGTTCGATCCCAGCTGCGGGCAATGCGCCTTGCGTTGGTTTCGACAGTGGTATCAAGAAAGCCGACCGTCCAGAAGCAATCGCAAACTACTGGATGTAAATTGCCTAGAGAAACCACACAACAGCCAAGGGCTGTTAGGGTTGGTTCTGCAACGTCCTGTAAAGGATACGCAACTAACTAACCCATTTCCTAGAGGCTGCGTGAACTCGGGAGCCGCCCGGTTTCAAACACCGACCGTGGGCTGCAACAAGTCGCAGCTGGATTTCAAAGCTAGCTTCTTATTGACTGAGCTAACGCGGCTCCCCATTCTGAAGAACAAAGAATAGAACCACTGTCTCTAAAAAACATATTGTAGGAGGCGATTAATTAGGGGTGTTTCCTTTGAAGTCGGTGTGCATCTGTCTGAGAGGCAAGGAACCAACAGTCTGCATACAGATAAGGCAGATCTGAGTCCAGGTGTGGACGAGCTACCATAACTTTAGGCCGTCATTCATTGACGATAAACGCTTAGAAGAAGAAGTCATTATCATCAAAACGCAATTTTGTTCCCCCTCCAAACCTTTTGCTTACAGGTCGACCCAGTCTAAAATGGGTACAAAGTATTGTCCTGTGAAGTAAATGAGGCCGGTACCATACAGACCACACCCAACGTGTGCGGATACTTCTTCTCTTATTCTTTATGATTGCCAACCCTTGAGATTCGTTGCTGCAGAGATCACCTTCTTCGCGCATCTCTGTGACTGCAAACCTTTATAGGTCCGCCTGGAAATTATCTATCGACCGTTTTATTATTTCAATCTTAGTCTACAGTCTCTTTCAGCATTTGCTAAAGTCAAAGTGTCTGTCTCGCAACACCAAGATCAAAATATATAAAACGTTGATAAGACCAGTCGTTTTATGTGGTTCTGAAACTTGGAGCATAACTAAATTAGATGAAGCCTTTTTGCAGGTTTTTGAAAACCGAGTCTTACGACGAATCTTTGGACCAATCAAAGATGGAAACAGCGGTGAATGGAGAGAGAAGCGAAAACGAAATTAATAAATGTTAACATCACTTCTGATAACTGGCATCATGAGAGCTAATAGACTAAAATGGCTGGGGCATATTGCAAGAATGTCAGATGACAGAGAAGTAAAAACTATACACGAGGGAAATGAATGGTCGCAAACCAAGAAGACGATAGAGAGATAATATCCAAACAGACCTGCAAACACTCGGTCTCACCAACTGGAAAGAGAAGGGCATGAGTGAAGGCGGGTGATATCTGCAGCAGCGAACCTCAAGGGCTCGGAATGCTGAAAATGAAGAATAAGAAGAATTAGTCTACACTCATTCAGTTACTTTATGTGCAGTTTGCCCCTCACTGTCACCGGGTCTAGCATCATATGCCGGAACTTCGAAATAATTAGTAATCAGTAAACGGTAATTTGTAATCAGTAAACGGTAATCTGTAATCAGTAGACGGTAATCCGTACAGTAAACGTTGATCCGTAATCAGTAAACGGTAATCCGCAATCAGTAATCAGTAAACGGTAATCCGTAATCAGTAAACGGCAATCCGTAATCAGTAAACGGTAATACATAATCAGTAAACGGTAAACGGAAATCCGTAATCCGTAATCAGTTAACGGTAATCCGTAATTAATAAACAGTAATCTGTTATCAGTAAACGGTAATCCGTAATCAGTAATTAGTAAACGGTAATCCGTAATCAGTAATCAGTAAACGGTAATCCTTTATCAGTAAACGGTAAACGGTAATCCGTAATTAGCAATCAGTAAACGGTAATCCGTATCAGTAAACGGTAATCCGTAACCAGTAATCAGTAAACGGTAATCCAAATTTAGTAATCAGTAAACGGTAATCCTTAATCAGTAAACAGTAATCCGTAATCAGTAAGCAACCCAATTATAAAACAAAGTCATAGCCAAAGCAAACGCAGCACAGTCAGGAAGATAGGCACGCACACTGGAAGCCCGGCCAGGATGACACTGACCAACTGAGAAGACCCAGACGTTTACAGAAAGGACAACAACACATACAGTTGTGGACAATAAGCCACACACAAACAATTTAAGCCGGTTAACTAAACGCAAAAATATATACCATAATTATAACCGAAGCTGTCTTCAGTAGGGTTGAACGTGATCCCCTTGTCGTTATTTTTTTAAATTAAACAGACGAACGAACGAACACTTTCAGGATGCGCAAATAGTGTGATAAGTGCTGCGCTTTTATTTAATGTGATTGTCTGGCATTTAACAGCTCTATGGCATTACTCACACCAAGATAACCTGTTTGACTAGCTTGCATTACTCACACCAAGATAACCTGTTTGACTAGCTTGCATTACTCACACCAAGACACCCTGTTTGACTAGCTTGCATTACCCACATCCAGATACCCTGTTTGGCTAGCTTGCATTACCCACACCCAGATACCCTGCTTGACTTGCTTGCGTTACATACACCTAGACACCATGTTTGACTAGCTAGAATTACCAACACCTAGACACCATGTGTGACTAGCTTGCATTACATACACCCAGACACCATGTTTGACTAGCTTGCATTACATACACCTAGACATCATGTTTGAATTGCTTGCATTACCCACACTCAGACACCATGTTTGACTAGCTTGCATTACCCACACCCAAACACCCTGCTTAACTTGCTTGCATTACTCACATCCAAACACCCTGCTTGACTTGCTTGCATTACCCACACCCAGACACCATGTTTGACTAGCTTGCATTACCCACATCCAGACACCCTGCTTGACTAGCTTGCATTACCCACACCCAGTGACCATGTTTGACTAGTTTGCATTACCCACATCCAGACAACCTGCTTGACTAGCTTGCATTACCCACAAACAGACAACCTGCTTGACTAGCTTGCATTGCCCACATCCAGACAACCTGCTTGACTTGCTTGCATTACCCACATCCAGACACCCTGCTTGACTTGCTTGCATTACCCACACCCAGTGACCATGTTTGAATAGCTTGCATTACCCACATCCAGACAACCTGCTTGACTAGCTTGCATTACCCACATCCAGACAACCTGCTTGACTAGCTTGCAGTACATACACCCAGACACCCTGTTTGACTAGCTTGCATTACTTACACCCAGACACCCTGTTTGACTAGCTTGCATTACCCACATCCAGACATCATGTTTGACTAGCTTGCATTACCCACATACAGACATCATCTTTGACTAGCTTGCATTACCCACACCCAGACACTCTGCTTGACTAGCTTGCATTACCCACATCCAGACACTCTGCTTGACTAGCTTGCATTACCCACATCCAGACAACCTGCTTGACTAGCTTGCATTACCCACATACAGACACTCTGCTTGACTAGCTTGCATTACCCACATACAGACATCATCTTTGACTAGCTTGCATTACCCACACCCAGACACTCTGCTTGACTAGCTTGCATTACCCACATCCAGACACTCTGCTTGACTAGCTTGCATTACCCACATCCAGACAACCTGCTTGACTAGCTTGCAGTACCCACATCTAGACAACCTGCTTGACTAGCTTGCATTACCCACAAACAGACAACCTGCTTGACTAGCTTGCATTACCCACACCCAGACACTCTGCTTGACTAGCTTGCATTACCCACATCCAGACACTGACTAGCTTGCATTACCCACACCCTGAAACCCTGCTTGACTAGCTTGCATTACCCACATCCAGACAACCTGCTTGACTAGCTTGCATTACCCACATCCAGACAACCTGCTTGACTAGCTTGCATTACCCACATTCAGACAACCTGCTTGACTAGCATTTCTGCTAACTGGGTTGACGTGTCCGTCTTAATTCTACTTCCTCTTGTCTATATAAGGATGTCATCTTTTGTAACGACTAACCCCATCTTTGTCACCTTGGCGTCTGTGATTTAATTATTATGAATGCACTAAAGGTAAAGTCTATAGATGTGAACCAGTCTCACTACGGTTATAAACCATAATTGCCCTGCCACCAGTACGTACAGCTGATAAGAAACTGTCCGCCTTTGTCGCCGTCAGCGTGAAACTTTATAGTTACATCGACGTTCCTCCATTTACCTCAGAGTGTTAACTCTGGTACCCATTACATAGAGCAGTGGTTCTCAAACTGTTTTCGCCGCAGCCCCCTTATAGGGCAAAGTTTATTTTCTCGGCACACCTAAGCTTGGAACGGTTTGAATACTTGGGAAAAAAGAAGAAAAGTGCATATTTAATGTTCAGTTGTCTTTAATGCGATAAATGAAACTGTTTGGTTGAAGGTTATTTCCTTCTTGAATATGGGAAGTTTAGTTAATTTTACCGTCAAATCACTTGAGCCACACAGTTTGCTGAAGTATCTTTTTTTTTTTTTTTAATGTAAGCATACGTTGAAAATGCACCTCCATCCAGAACATATCTTGGCTTCCTTCATGGTATTTCTCTTTAAACTGCTGTCTTGGGTGACCTCAAGTAGATTTAGAAACATTCTTGATTTTTGCTGGGGCACCCCTGGCATTCGCGCGCGGCACGACTGGATGCCTCGTCACCCAGTTTGAAAACCGCTGATCTAGAGGCTGTGTGAACTCCGGGAACAGCCTGAATTTTAACACCGACCTTTGGCTACAGCGAGATGCAGCTAGATTTGAAAGCACGTCTCCTATCGACTGCGCTAAACTTCGTGTGTGACAACTCTTCTGCTGACTCGAAGTTCCATTTCGAGAAGGTGCTGCTTTCAAAACTGACCTTGGCTCCCAGGTCAAACAAGTCTACCAGGTAATGTCCATGGAAATAAAGGCAACAAACGTGATATTGACAGCATCACTCTCTGAGTACCGACTGTTCTAGAAAACATTTTAATCTAGCATCATATTCCCTATAATAGCCGCAGTGGTAGAGCGGATAATTTTCGCATGCGGATCCGAAGTTCGCGAGTTAGAATCCGGTCAGTGCTTGACTTTTTTTAAGACCTTGGCTCCCAGGTCGACCGAGTCCTAAATGAGTATGAGATAAAAGTACTGGGAAGCAAACGTGGCCGGCATGATGTTGACAACATTACCCACTGAGTTTAGATTGATCAAATAAATATATGTTTAGCCCTATATGACCGTCGGTTCTGTGGCTAAGAACGTTTCGTAATGCCGGGATGCCGGGTTCGATCCCAGCTGCGGGCCATGCGCCTTGCGTTGGTTTCGATAGTGGTATCAAGAAAGCCGACCGTATAGAAATCAATGGCAAACTAATTGACGTAAATTTGCCTAGAAAAACCAGACAACACCCAGGGGCTGTTGGGGTTGGTTCTGCAACGTCCTGTAAATGATATTCAACTAACTAACCTATATGACCAATAAACTGTAGGCATGAAAAGGGTCATATGATTTTACACACGCTTAAAATGTGATAAGATTGCGGGGCTGCCTGATCTCGAGGCATGGTGTCCGCCTCGAGTGCTAGAGGTTCCGGTTTCAATCCCCGGTAAGGGCTTGGATTTTTTTCACGGGGACTTGAACTTCTAGTAATTCCCTCCTGTCTCTGGGTAGTGAGATCTGACACCCGTGTGTATTTTTGCGCACGTAAAATTCTGAATTCAAAATCTACCGAAAGTATTTTCAGGATCCTTGCCGGTCCTACAGAGCCTGTGCACTGTGCTAAACGTATTTGGACTCAGACTTGAGCAAGAAAAAGAACGGAGCACTTATGGGTTACACTCGTGTGCCATGGTGTTGATCCTTTGTTCAAAACCTCAAACCACTTGTATTTGTCCACCATTTCACAACCAGACGGGATTGCCCACACCGACAAACTCTACATAAATACATAACTGGCCAACCCGATTGGCATATCCGTATTAATCGACTTCCTCCTGTCTCTGCAGGAATGTCATCGGTTTTATTATGTGCATTATCCTTGTCACCATAGAGTCTGTGGTTAGAGGTCATGACGGCGCTAGTATGACACACTCGTCTGCCTGCTTCAAGGTCCTTCATCTTCTAACCCACCCACATTGGACTACAGCTGACAGCTGAGTTCGTAACCCCTTTCCGTTGATCCAGCACATACCGTGAATTAAAAAAAAGTAAAGGACCCTTTTTCACGCCTTTCAGCGAATTGGGCATATAGGGCTAGACCTATATTTTAAAGACCAATCAGCACTCGGTGGGTATTGTGGTGAATAACACGCCTTTACTTTCCGGGACTGCCTTCACAGGATTAGGCCAAGTACCCACTCAATGCTGGGTCAATCTGGGAGCCGAAGTCTTTCTTTTTTTTTTTCAAACTCCCTTTGGACCCGAACACACGACTTTCAGATCCTCAGGAAAACGTCCAGCCGAACATAACTGTCCTTTATAGCTGTACTGTTCATCGGGGTTTCCGTGATTTGTAGCTGTTTGATTTGAAGTTTTGAGATGGTAGTCATCCAGACTGCATTTTTTTCCCTTTCTTTTTTTAAATGGATCTCAGTTCTAATCCGCATCGCAGCTGATTGTTGTTGATGTTCTCTCTATAAAATTGATCTTGGCTCTCAGATCGACCCAGCCTAAAAAGCCTCCTAGGTAGTGTCCTGAAAAGTATATTCGGCCAGCATATAAGGTGCATTTTTTTTCTTCTTCTTCTTCTTCTTCTTCTTCTTCTTCTTCTTCTTCTTCTTCTTCTTCTTCTTCTTCTTCTTCTTCTTCTTCTTCTTCTTCTTCTTCTTCTTCTTCTTCTTCTTCTTCTTCTTCTTCTTCTTCTTCTTCTTCTTCTTCTTCTTCTTCTTCTTCTTCTTCTTCTTCTTCTTCTTTCTTTTTTCTTCTTCTTCTTCTTCTTCTTCTTCTTCTTCTTCTTCTTCTTCTTCTTCTTCTTCTTCTTCTTCTTCTTCTTCTTCTTCTTCTTCTTCTTCTTCTTCTTCTTCTTCTTCTTCTTCTTCTTCTTCTTCTTCTTCTTCTTCTTCTTCTTCTTCTTCTTCTTCTTCTTCTTCTTCTTCTTCTTCTTCTTCTTCTTCTTCTTCTTCTTCTTCTTCTTCTTCTTCTTCTTCTTCTTCTTCTTTCTTCTTTTCTTTTTCTTCTTTTTCTTCTTTACGTTAACCGGATGTAAACTCCCGTAGACTGTTTTGTCGACTTCTTGATTTGTGTCTTGCCCCAGAATGTGTTTTTGCATGCACAACCGTTTCACATTATGTCTTGTTGTGTAGACTGCTGGTTCCTTGCCGGTCAGACAGATGTAATCTGACTTCGAAGAAAATATGCCTAATTAGTCGACTGTTACGATATCATTAGTAGAGAGGAAGTGAATCCACCCCCCTCCCCCCCTCTTTACAATGGGGCTCCGGAAACACACATTGTAATAACCCTATTTACATTGGTCTTTCACAAATTATATCCTTCAAAACAATGTTGCCAGCTGTTTCCTCCATCACATCTTCCTCTTTTTCTGACGTCTTCGGTGTATGCCAATTAATTAACAACTTCATATTTTCCCTCTTTTATCATCTCTCTTGAATGCATCTTTTTTTTTTTTTTTTTTTTGAGTATCATTAAATACCGGACTGATAGGCGACGACTGTCATGTTTCGCCACCTCTCACGGTCACCAAAATCACCGATCAGGTCAGTGTTCTTGTCTCGCAACACCCATATGGCTAACCAGCTGTAACTACGTTCTTCGGTCTATTCTATCTCATAACATTTACATTCACACACACACATACACACACAAAGACACACGCATACATACACACAAACACACGTATACACATACACAGACACACACACAAATGGACTCTCTACGTGAAATGTCTCCTCCCCAAAAAAAAAGGTTTTCATCTGCCTCGGGGGGAAAAAAAATTGTCTCATTTATGTTCAAATCATGACATAATAATCTGTGCATTTGTCTCACAACCCGCATTTCCTCTGCCAGTAAAACAGTAAAGGACCTTTTCCCGCGCCTTTCAGTCGCATTGGGTATATAGGGTTAGACCTATATTCTATAGACGAAACTTGGTAGGTGATTTGATCAGCATTACGCCGGCCGCCTTTACTACTGTACGAACCCACAACCTTTGGATCAGTTTGCATGCGTATTGTACTACAAAAAGTCAATTTCGTCATGCTGGACTGAACTGTTTGGCATATTCTAAAAAAAAAAAAAAAAAAAAGCTAGTTTTCATGTGTGCATATTTCCCGTCTGGGTTCCGGGACCCCATTGTGCCGGAAAACAAGAAAAGACTCCCTGGCTCCGCAACAACCATGTCGTAAGAGTCGACTAATTGAGTGCTTCCTTCGAAGTGGGAGTGCATCTGTCTGAAAGGTAAGGAACCAACAATTTGCATACAAGTAAGTCAGGTCTATAAAACGCAACAGTCGGGTTCTGGGATAAGACTATTGTTCAGAGCTGGACGAACAACCAGAACTTTCCGCCAGAGTTTACAGTCGGTGAATGCGAAGAAGAAGAAGAATATTTCTGTGTATAATTGTAATTTTACGAGTAGGCTCGAACCACGTTTCCTTTCTCATGCTATACCACCATCTTTTTTCGACCCTGTGGTGACTTACTTAATTTAGTTAATCATGTAAAAGCTCGGCTGCTAGCGTAGTTGGCTAAATCGGACTGCGCGGTGACCGAAGATGAACTCCTTGTGGTCCGGGTTCACCCTCGGGGGTAGGCAGAAAAGCCATATTTCTCCAAGATTTAAGGTAATCATCATGGAATCAAGGCCGAAAGGTTGCGATATTCATAGTACAGAGCCTAAGGGTTAACAACTCATGGCTTCTGGATACTTAAAAAAAAACATCTATATTATATAAAAGGATGGGATTTTTTCACGTGCACTTGGATTTCTAGTAATTCCCCCTGGTCTCTGGGTAGTGAGATCTGACACCTGTGTGCTTTGTTCCGTTGTACCTACCTACCTACACACACAAGCACGCACGCGCACGCAGACGCGCGCACACACACAGCCACACACACACACACACAGATGCACACAGACACACAGACAGACAGACAAACAGACATACATGGGGACACAGACACGCCCACACACACACACACACACACACACACACACACACGCAGACAAACATACAGACACACACGTAGTGGCACAGCGCGACATATAAGAGAATGCAAATACGGGGTGGGGGGGGTGGGGGGGGGGCTGAAGAAGGCAGCAAAATAAAGAGAGAAAAAAAAATTTAATAATGTATTAGCCTAAGCACTCCATCCATCATTCTAAATTTGGGTTTTCAGGCATCGATACAACAGCACATTTCGATCTGCGTGTAGAACTGTTCATGTCTGCGTCTAGAACCATTCTGGTCTGCATCTAGAAACATTCAGGTCTGCATCTAGAAACATTCAGGTCTGCATCTAGAAACATTCAGGTCTGCGCCTAGAACCATTCTGGTCTGCATCTAGAAACATTCAGGTCTGCATCTAGAAATGTTCAGGTCTGCGCCTAGAAACATTCAGGTCTGCATCTAGAAACATTCAGGTCTGCGTCTAGAAACATTCAGGTCTGCGCCTAGAAACATTCAGGTCTGCATCTAGAAACATTCAGGTCTGCGCCTAGAAACATTCAGGTCTGCATCTAGAAACATTCAGGTCTGCGCCTAGAAACATTCAGGTCTGCATCTAGAAACATTCAGGTCTGCGTCTAGAAACATTCAGGTCTGCGCCTAGAAACATTGAGGTCTGCATCTAGAAACATTCAGGTCTGCGTCTAGAAACATTCAGATCTGCGTCTAGAAACATTCAGGTCTGCGTCTAGAAACATTTAGGTCTGCGTCTAGAAACATTCAGGTCTGAGTCTAGAAACATTCAAATCTGCGTCTAGAAACATTCAGGTCTGCGTCTGGAAACATTCAGATCTGCGTCTAGAAACATTCAGGTCTGCGTCTAGAAACATTCAGGTCTGCATCTAGAAACATTCAGGTCTGCGCCTAGAAACATTCAGGTCTGCATCTAGAAACATTCAGGTCTGCGTCTAGAAACATTCAGGTCTGCGCCTAGAAACATTCAGGTCTGCATCTAGAAACATTCAGGTCTGCGTCTAGAAACATTCAGATCTGCGTCTAGAAACATTCAGGTCTGCGTCTAGAAACATTCAGGTCTGCGTCTAGAAACATTTAGGTCTGCGTCTAGAAACATTCAAATCTGCGTCTAGAAACATTCAGGTCTGCGTCTGGAAACATTCAGATCTGCGTCTAGAAACATTCAGGTCTGCGTCTAGAAACATTCAGGTCAGCGCCTAGAAACATTCAGGTCTGCGCCTAGGAACATTCAGGTCTGCGTCTAGAAACATTCAGGTCTGCGCCTAGAAATATTCAGGTCTGCGTCTAGAAACATTCAGGTCTGCGTCTAGAAACATACAGATCTGCGTCTAGAAACATTCAGGTCTGCTCCTAGAAACATTCAGCTCTGCGTCTAGAAACATTCAGATCTGCGCCTAGAAACATTCAGGTCTGCGTCTAGAACCGTTCAGGTCTGCGTCCAGAACCGTTCAGGTCTGCGTCTAGAACAGTTCAGATCTGCGTTTAAAACCCTTCAGGTCTGCGTCTAGTACCGTTCAGGTCTGCGTCTAGTACCGTTCAGGTCTGTGTCTACAACCGTTCAGATCTGCGTCTAGAACCGTTCAGGTCTGCGTCCAGAACCGTTCAGGTCTGCGTCTAGAACCGTTCAGATCTGCGTTTAAAACCCTTCAGGTCTGCGTCTAGTACCCTTCAGGTCTGCGTCTAGAACCGTTCAGGTCTGCTTTTATAACCCTTCAGGTCTGCGTCTAGAACCGTTCAGGTCTGCGTCTAGTACCGTTCAGGTCTGCGTTTAGAACCGTTCAGGTCTGCGTCTAGAACCGTTCAGGTCTGCGTCTACAACCGTTCAGATCTGCGTCAAGAACCGTTCAGATCTGCGTCTAGAACCGCCTGTTCGATGCCCGACTGGCGTGCTAGGGTACTTACTACAGCACCCTAGGAAAACATATTCGTGTCCCGTCCTCTTTCGAAACGGATCTAAGAACTGACATGATGGTAATGAAAGTACTATTGTCGGATTGAGAACACCAGCTCACCAAATGATATTGCTGGCTTCATTGTGGGTTTAATTTTGTCATAGTTTTCTGTTTGGCTTTTTAACGTCTGTAGGATTAACACATGGAGGATAAGAATCAAACCAATACTACAGATCTGAGAAACCACGTCAACCGTATAGACATTCAGCACAGTTATATTGACGATCGGCGACCTGGTCGCCGGTAGACGACTTCGTAGCTGGTCGGGACAGTATTTGGGCCTGCCTCCTTTGATCGCATCAACACTGCAGGAGTCCGTTTCAAGGTCTTCTGGTGGCGTGCAAGGCTAAGCCATTTTATGCGGCGCACTTAACCTAGTCACAATTATAACCTACCCCTTCGGGGATGCTAGATAAACGGGACGATGTTTTTTCTTTCATTTTTTAAGCAAAGTAAGCCAAGCTAATCCTGTTACGAACTTACCGGTAATTCAATGGGGGTGGGTTTACTGTAGTATTCAATCTAAATCAAAGTCAACGTCACGCCGATTTTTATTATTCACCTTACGACATGCTTGGCTTGGTTAAAATGTTACTAAACTGTGGTTTACTTTCGAGCGTTAGGGAAAATAATGGTGTAGATTATTTGGGAAAATAAATAGTTCATCTGACAGAGCCTTAAAAGTCAGGCAACTGTTAGAGAACGTCCGAAATCATATTTACCTGGCATGTAGAGAACGTCCGAATATATATTTACCTGGCATGTAGAGAACGTCCGAATACATATTTACCTGGCATGTAGAGATTCAGCTGCTCCAAAATATCATTTAGAGTGGATTAAAAAGATTCACAGAAGACAGATATGAGATATCATGAACGAAGATTAATGGCTTTCCGAGAACACCACTCTAAGATATCATTTAGAGTTTATTGATGGCTTTCAGAGAGTAGACAACCCTAAGTTATAATTTAGAGTGGATTAGTAGGTGGCAGAAAGTAGACCATTCTAAGTTATCATTTGGAGTGGATTGTTGGCTGCCAGAGAGTAGACCATTCTAAGTTATCATTTAGAGTGTATTATTGGCTGCCAGAGAGTAGACCACACTAAGCTATCATTTAGAGTGGATAAATAGGTGACAGAGAGCAGACCACTCTAAGTTATCATTTAGAGTGGATTAATGGGTGGCAGAGAGCAGACCACTCTAAGTTATCATTTAGGGTTGATTAACGGGTGGTGGAGACCAGGCCACTCTAAGTTATCATTTAGAGTGGATAAATAGGTGGCAGAGAGCAGACTACTCTAAGTTATAATTTATAGTGGATAAATGGGTGGCAGAGAGCAGACCACTCTATGTTATCATTTGGAGTGGATTAATGGGTGGCAGAGAGTAGACCACTCTATGTTATCATTTAGAGTGGATAAGCGGGTGGCACAGAGGAGACGACACTAAGTTATCATTTAGAGTGGATTAATGGGTAGCAGAGAGTAGACCATTCTAAGTAATCATTTAGAGTAGATAAACGGGTGGTAGAGAGGAGACCACTATTAGTAACCAATAAGTGTTCCGTTCCCCTTCTAACTCAAGTCTGAATCTGAAGAAGCTCAGCACAGTGCACAGGCTCTGTAGCACCGGCGAGGATCCTGAAATACTTTGGGTAGATTTTAAACATTTGCCCGGGCAGTGCCGTTAGGCTACTCTTTTCAATTTCTAACTGCCAAGGGATTTTCTTAATATGCGCAAGAATACACACTAGCGTCCGATCTCACTACCCAGAGACCAGGAGGAATTTCTAGGATCGAACCTGGAACTTCCAGCACTTGAGGCGGACACCATGCCTCGAGACTACGCAGCACCCAAGAAAGAAGATATACCAGTCAACTTTTGCTGGGTACATTAGGCATGGAGACTTTGAGGTGGCTGTTGCAATTGAGGAATGAGCACTACTGGGTCAGACCGACATGCTAAAATGTTGATACAGACAGTAAGTAACAATTTACGGGAAATTGTTGAAAATTCGCTGTAATTGTAAATGCTCGTGCAATGGCTGCGTGTACATTGTGATAAATACACATGGAGATGACGTGAAATGTAAATTAAAGGCCTTTCGTTTGTAAATTTGCAGGAGTGTACATCTGCAAACTATATGTTTCGAACTTTCTAGTTAAGCTATCGACTCACTGACACATTGCTGTCGACAAGATTCTTAACTCGGCATAAACTTGCGTGATGTGTCATTTCAAATATTATCCAAAACGTCACATTTTTTTTAGTTCACTGCGGAATTGAGACAATATCCAGATTTCGGTTAATGAAAGGGGCATTTCTCAATTTTTGGAGCACCTATTGGAACCCTTAATCTAAGTATGTGGCTTATAGTTTACTAACAGTAAATACCTTGCTAGATTCAGATGCAATCTATTCGTAAAGAGTCCGCTTTGTGTTGATTTCGACACTGATGTGGGTTGTTGACAGATTAGAAGAAACAGACAACTAGTCAACGTAAACTGTTCATTTGCTAGTCTTAAATTACTGCACCGAGTATGGTAGAAATTGCATTGTTATAGTGTGTTCCAAAAGTCGTGACCTGAAACTTTAACTCAAGTACGGATCAGTACGACTTTTTTTTTTTTTTTTACCTATGGGCTAAGCTTTTTCATTTCCTTATGATTTTGGAATTTACAATCGCACAATTGCTATTGTTTTCTTAAATCAACGAATTTATTTGACCTTTGTTGACCCAATAATTGGTGTACTCCGGAATTGAAAACTATATAATTGACACAAAATAATTGCTTCTTGGTTTTTCGGACGGATTACCTCTAAAAGCATGCACATTTTGATATTTTGCAAATATCTAGTCACTCCATGCTAAGTGTATGCTTTGAACCAATGCCTGTTTTTCATATACGACAAATCAAGGAAAAGGTTATTTACATTATAGTTTTGTTCCTGCAGGGACATGGTTATTACAAGGTTGCATTTCACTAATTTACACCTAATGGCTACTGAATTTTTTTTTTTTTTTTTTAAAGTGGGTTCAACTTTTGGAACGCACTTTAACTTGCGGATGAACAAATCACATTTTCTGCGCATGAATAGTGCAATCCCAAAATTAATACTGCATCCGTTTATGACGGGCATTACTTGCAACACAGTGTCTTCTCTTTGCAGCCTAGAGTGAACCGCAGTAAACGGTTGGGATGGCGTATACTTTAAGTCAGGTGCGTTGCCACAAAGAAAGTATTTGGCGAGGGCGTTCATTCTCCTTCTAAGTTTCTACAAACGCAGTATCAAGGGCTTAAACATTCTTCAAGCGCGTATTATTAATATGGCTATTAGTATAATTATAATGACTAGTATTGGCTAAGAAGAAAAAGAAAAAAAGAAGAAGAAGAAGAAGAAGAAGAAGAAGAAGAAGAAGAAGAAGAAGAAGAAGAAGAAGAAGAAGAAGAAGAAGAAGAAGAAGAAGAAGAAGAAGAAGAAGAAAAAGAAAAAGAAAAAGAAAAAGAAAAAGAAAAAGAAAAAGAAAAAGAAAAAGAAAAAGAAAAAGAAAAAGAAAAAGAAAAAGAAAAAGAAAAAGAAAAAGAAAAAGAAAAAGAAAAAGAAAAAGAAAAAGAAAAAGAGAAAGAGAAAGAGAAAGAGAAAGAGAAAGAGAAAGAGAAAGAGAAAAAGAAAAGAAAAAGAAAAAAAAAAGAGAAAGAGAAAGAGAAAGAGAAAGAGAAAGAGAAAGAGAAAGAGAAAGAGAAAGAGAAAGAGAAAGAGAAAAAAAAAAAAATAAGAAAAAGAAAAAGACTAGAGTCGAATCTCCTTAAACAAAATGACAATCGGGTTCTCATAGTAGGTAGGCCCCCGATTTTAGACGCTACTGTTTGACATAGCAGTAAAGGCATTCAATAACCAGGTGCAAAGTGTTGGCATCTTTATTCCCCCCCCCCCCCCTCCCCATCCCCAGTCTGAATCAGTCAGAAACGTCTGGGGAAATCAGCAAGAAACTAAAGCCAAACGAACACATTAAAACACAATGGCGACACAGCACGTGATTTTCTGTTTCTAAAAATAGCCGCAGACAGGATACCGTTTTCCCGCCACATGGACTACTTTAATTAAATTAATGACCAGTCATAAAAAAGTTACAGGCCATACATCTAGCTAAAAATTGAAAGAAAGAAATTGAAAAAAAATGTGGTTTCTTAATTAAAAACTAAAGTACGTTTTGTTTTGTTATTGGAGCGGCGCGGTATTACGCTCTGTTTAATTCCGGTTTTCTGCAGATGAGACCGTCTGCTGTACGCCATTTTGGAAAACTTTCTTATTATGCAAATGTTGAAAAGTAGGAGACATTTTCTGTAGAATTGTTAACATGGGCTGCTTGGACGGATTTGTGATGTTTAGTGTTTGAAGCTTCACTTATCACAAACCCAAACAGTAAGTGAACGTTGAGAGCTTCATCGGCACATTTTACAGGAATTCACATGCACAAAAGCAGTTAACTGAGCTATCCCCAAAGGGAATCATATTGTTAAAGAAAGGTTCCCTGTAGTAAACGAACTCAATGGGTGATGTAGTCACAATCACATCAAGACAACCGCCTTTACTTCCCAGGACATTGTCTCGTATCTATTTTTGGTTGGGTCAACCTGGAAGTCAAGGTTTTTATTTAATACATGTATTTGATACAAATTCCCCTTCTTCGCGTCTGGATTCGTGTTTACCGGCTGTCAATTTCACCAGAAACTGTTTGTTTGTCACTCCTATTCTTTGGCCTTGATTTCAAACTTGAGTTTTGTCTGCACATCTGCTTTACAGATCTGGCTTATTTGTATGCAGATTATTCGTTCTTTACCTCTCAGACAGACACATTACGATTTAGATACAATCAGTCTGAAGTCGTCTTTCACGACATGCTTGTTTCAGAGGCAGACGGTCAATTATTTTTGCACGCAAAAACTAAGTTCTAGAACGAGTCTAAAGTCCAGAAGAGGATGAACAACCAGAACTTTCTGTAGCAGTTTATAGCTGGTGAACGCAAAGAAGTATTTTCTGTTCTCCAGAACCCACACGTGGAGGTGCAAATTCAAACTCATAACCTCTGGGTTAGCAGGCGAGAATCTGGCTACCACACAGGCCTGTGAATGTCGTGAATAACCGAGCGATGTTGTGTTTGCATGCGGCCATGCGAGCACGGATATTATTCGTCCTTCAAACTATGACAGAGGCACGGGAAGGAGACACTGGGTGCCATTATTCTTCATTGTATATACTGTAGTTACCTGATCATACATGAATACACACTCGCGCCTGCGCGCATACAAACGCACGCTCACGCCCGCGCGTATGACCACACATACCACCTCAAACTCACATTTTCTCCGTTTGTAGCGAAAACAATAACAGACTTACTGCCTACCTGACAAGCATGTCATAAGAGTCGACTATCAGGGAGTTTCATTCGAAGTGGGAGTGAATCTGTCCGAGATGCAGGGAATCAACTGTCTGCATACAAATAAGTATGTAAAACGGATGTACACGCAAGACTTAAATTCTAAAACAAGAAAAAAGTCCAGAGGTGGACGAACAACTAAAATTTGTCTGCCAGAAATTTAAGCCGGTGAACGTGAAGAAGAAGGAGAAGAAGAGGAAGAAGAAGAAGAAGAAGAAGAAAGAAGAAGAAGAAGAAGAAGAAGAAGAAGAAGAAGAAGAAGAAGAAGAAGAAGAAGAAGAAGAAGAAGAAGAAGAAGAAGGAGAAGAAGAAGAAGAAGTAGAAGACATACCACGGCGTACATATACGCACATTACCAATCACACATATGCATATACATGCACACACGCAAGAATGACAGATACACACAGTTACATGCACGCACAGACACGCACACGCATATATTTAGTGCTCTCTCGTAAATATATTTATATGTATATATATATATATATATATATATATATATATATATGTGTGTGTGTGTGTGTGTGTGTGTGTGTGTGTGTGTGTACACACTGAGACAATAAAAAACTACATTTGTTCTTCAACGATTCAATGATGTATTGCGATAATTGTTTCTAGAAAACAGCCGAAATGTGGAGTTTAAAATTTACCCAAAGTATTTCAGGATCCTCACCGGTGCCACGGAGTTCGTGCACTGCGCTGAGCTGCTTCAAACTAACTCAGGCATAAGTTAAAAGCAAAAGGGGGCATCTGTGGATCACACCCGTGTGTCATGGTGTTGATCCGTTGAATACACCAATAAATCAATAAGAAAACGTGCATAGCATATTATTTCAAAAACTTTGTTATACTTATTTGCCGTTTAGTACTATGTTGTTATCACCTTTCCGTCTTTGCATACTATAGCCATATACTGTGGGGGGGGGGGGGGGGGTAGCGTAGGACTCACAGCCCATGGCGATGGCGAGTGTTACTAGCAAGACTCACCCGCCTTTAAAAAAAAAGTATTCCACAAATATAGCATGTTCTCTGCAAACCTTTATTCCCGTATTCTCATTCGCTTCCTGTTGTGCCCTTTCCTCGCAACACGGTTTATGCATTTTGTTCTCAAGAATCCAGCTCCACAACTGTATCATTTATGTCCCGCTAGCACACATCCTTACATTGATCGCCGCGTCCCGCTTGGTTTAGCAGACTAATTATTGTCAGGGATGAAGTTCCTCCTCTTCATGCCACAAAATCTTCACAGTTATTTAGAAACCATATATTGCCCATGCATCTCTTATCCCCTGCCTTGTTCACTTGAAAGGAAAAGTACATTATTATTATTATTTTCATCATGATTATTTAATATTATTATAATTAGTTCTTTCGCTGTTATTATTATTGATGTTTTTATTATTATTATAAGCACTTAAACAAGGCTTAGGAATCGCGAGAGCTTGCCTTTACCGTTCTTTAAAAATGTTCAAGGGTGCTGGGCTTCCCTCCCCACCACAAGTGTATTTTCGTCACCTATGTGCCGCATGGGGCATACAAGGCTAGACTCATAATTTTGAAAGGCCAGATTGCCCTCAAATGTGGTAAACATCACGCCGACCGCCTTAATTTCCCAGGACTTTACCAGCTACTCATGTTAGGCTGGGTCTACCTGGAGGCCAAGGTCATGCTTGAAAACATCCCGTCACCATGAAGATTTGAACACACGACATTCGGTTTCGGAAGTGAGTCACCGATGAAGTGACTCATAATTTGGCGCGAGCTGATTGATTACTTGTTCTCACTGGCAGACAAATGAACAAGCTAATTCAAAGAACTCTGCCACAAACGGTCTTTTCTTGTAACAAAAGAAACAGTCTCGTCTGCAAAATCTCTCAGTGCAGAAAGTCTTGTATCTTCGTCTCTAGCATATTCTCTTGACGATGAGATAATTTGGGATAAACAGACCGCTTGTCAAGCGGCTTTCTTGTCAAATTATCCTGCTGTGTGCGGTTTACATCAATGTGCAAGTTTCGGCTGCAAGTTTATGTCGAAGAGTGCGTTTATGTTCAGTGGATTTTTTTTTATTAAACGCGGCTCTTTTCCGCGTCGTGCCTGACTGTCGCCATATCTTTGGCAAGAGTATCGATACTGATTTCTGTCCGGGTATTTACAAGATATTCGGATTTTCGCTGAGTTAAACAAGGTGGAAGAGAAGAAGAAGAAGAAAAAGATTGTCTGCAATTGTTATGCAGTAAGACCCCGCGTGCTAAGGCGGGCTTTGTACGTAAACGCTGGATCGAGTCATTACAAAACTCCACTATGCGTAGTTGCCTTCATCTTTGTACCAGGGTAAGCAGGTGGTGTTGGCAATGAAAGAGCCGATAGATTAGCCGGCTCTGCTTTAGTTACAGAGGGCTGGGCCGGCCCATGGATCATGCAGACATTGTTAATGCCATTAGAGAGATAGGACGTTCGGAGGAATTTAGAAGCAGCACTTTCAAATCTTTGCTAAGAGTGCAAGAATTAGGAGTAAAGATCGGCACAGCCAGGCACGAGAAGCACACCAGATGCACGAGAAGTCTTGTCAACCAACAAAGGACTGGGACTATCAACCACGGGACGCTGACGTAAATGTTGAGGGGAGAATCTGAGCACACATGGACGTATCCGGAGTGCTGTGAACATGAACCAAATCAAGAATCGTTTCTGCTGTTTCATATCATAGACTTTCACCATTTGATGAAGGTTTGGGGTCACTAAATTTTTGTTTTTTTGTTGTTGTTGTTGTTGTTGTTGTTGTTGTTGTTGTTGTTGACAGCCAACGTTCTTAAGCGCTCTGGTGTTGGTGATCATTTGTTTTCTAATATGTTTGATAATGTTATCATTTAATTAGTTTTATAACTAAATATGCAAACACACTTGTTAGCTAGGGTTCTGTCCGGGTGACACATCACAAGTACTTCTTGCGTTTTTGGCCACACGGTACAAAATCTTGGATTTTCGCCTTGATAATCCTTTCTGTGGCTTAGGCGTTGCGAACGCGCTTCGTAATGCCGGGATGCCAGGTTCGATCCCAGGTGTAGGCCTTGCTACTTGCGTTGGTTTCGACAGTAGTATCGAGAAGCCGACCGTCCAGAAAGCAAGGGCAAACTACTTGACGTAAACTTGCCTAGGTAAACCACAACAGCCAAAAAATGCTGGGGTTGATCTGCATCGTCCTGTAAAGGGACGCTACTAACATATAATCCTTTCAGCTCCCACCTCTTCTTCCCCAAAAAACAATACTCAAATTTTCAGTTTCTTCCATTCGCTGCTAGTGAAGGTGTTAACGCTCTTGCGTTGTAAGCTAAGTCGCAAGATCGGCATCTGCCAGGCGTTCGGTTTCCAAGGCAGCTTTCTAGTACTTAAAAATTGTTTTCGGATTACAAGGTGTTTGAGTTTTAAGACGTTCGAATTCCGAGGTACTACGATACTACGATAGACATGATCTTTCCCGCCAGTCGGCAAGACACTTGATGTTGATGTTATTTTTAGAAATTAGAGGGGAAAAAATCTATTAACCTATACATCATAGAAGAAAATGTAGGTTGTATTTCGACAATTGTGACGAACTATTCACGAAGGCGGTAAATTCGTCCAGACGAAAAGGAACACATTAGTAACATAAGTAGACATCGTATTGAACGAAGGAACGCTTGACTAACAGATATTCGTAAAGTGCTTAGTGTTTCATTCCATTCTTGCCTGATAAATCCAGCTTGGATTTCTTAAGCATATCCATCGAGTAACTAAGAAAGCATACGTGTGTAAACTTTTGAGTACCAAGCCATTGTAAAACCCTTGTTACAGCCATAGTTTCCACTGTAAGGCTATGTATGAATGAATGAATAAATGAATAAATAAATAAATGAGTGCACGAATGAATGAATGAAGGAATGAATGAGTCCAGAATTGCCATTAATTTAGTCAGGACATTTCCACGTGTACCAGAGACTCAAAGATCGCCCGACTGACCCGCCTATCTATCTATCTATCTATCTATCTATCTATCTATCTATCTATCTATCTATCTATCTATCTATCTATCTATCTATCTATCTATCTATCTATCTATCTATCTATCTATCTATCTATCTATCTATCTATCTATCTATCTATCTATCTATCTATCTATCTATCTATCTATCTATCTATCTATCTATCTATCTATCTATCTATCTATCTATCTATCTATCTATCTATCTATCTATCTATCTATCTATCTATCTATCTATCTATCTATCTATCTATCTATCTATCTATCTATCTATCTATCTATCTATCTATCTATCTATCTATCTATCTATCTATCTATCTATCTATCTATCTATCTATCTATCTATCTATCTATCTATCTGTCTGTCTGTCTGTCTGTCTGTCTGTCTGTCTGTCTGTCTGTCTGTCTGTCTGTCTGTCTGTCTGTCTGTCTGTCTGTCTGTCTGTCTGTCTGTCTGTCTGTCTGTCTGTCTGTCTGTCTGTCTGTCTGCCTGCCTGCCTGCCTGCCTGCCTGCCTGCCTGCCTGCCTGCCTGCCTGCCTGCCTGCCTGCCTGCCTGCCTGCCTGCCTGCCTGCCTGCCTGCCTGCCTGCCTGCCTGCCTGCCTGCCTGCCGGCCGGCCGGCCGGCCGGCCGGTCGGTCGTGTGTCGGTCGGTATGTGTGTGTGTGTGTGTGTGTGTGGGTGGATATGTGGGTGGATGGGTGGGTAGGTAGGTAGGTAGGTAGGTAGGTAGGTAGGTAGGTATGTATGTATGTATGTGTGTATGTGTGTATGTGTGTGTATGTATGTGTGTATGTATGTGTGTATGTATGTGTGTGTGCATGTTCGTATGTATGTGGATGTATGTGTGTACTTAGTGCTTATATGTTTGTGTGTAAGTGAGTCATTGGGCTTGTGTGTGTATGTGGGTGTGTGTGTTCGCGCGTGAGCGTGCGTACATATTCTACCAGCCATGCTTCATATATATAATATGCATATTATTACATGAATATAACATGCTTCATTGATGAAATACAACTGCTGTGTGAAAGATGGAAGTTTGGAAGGGCCGAATGTAAGACAGGCCTGCGTGCCTAATTTGTAACCCTTTGAAAATAAAGTTCGTTCGTTCGTTCGCTTGTTCGTTCTATCTCTCTATCTCTCTATCTCTCTATCTCGCTGTCTGTCTGTCTGTCTGTCTGTCTGTCTGTCTGTCTGTCTGTCTGTCTGTCTGTCTGTCTGTCTGTCTGTCTGTCTGTCTGTCTGTCTGTCTGTCTGTCTGTCTGTCTGTCTGTCTGTCTGTCTCTCTGTCTGCCTGTCTGTCTGTCTGTCTGTATATCTTTTTTATTTGTCTATATACATACGTGTCTCTCTGCTGCTGTCAATACTGATAAATGCCCCAATGCCCCCCCCCCCACCCGACAATGTTCCTGCCCCTCTCCAACCATCCATCCAATAACTCTATCATGACAATATCTTCACCCCCAAATCACAACACACCCAGCTATTCTCTCATCATTCTTCTAGAAGCCTCTCCCATATCGAAACCCGGACTCAATTTTCCGTACTCGAATACGCCATCCAAAATTCAGCAGCCAAATTAAGTCCAAGAAACGTATAGCGGGGACCATCTGCATAGACACAAATTGGCAAAAATTGCACACATCTGGCCATCATTTCTGACATTTCATTCCCAAATTGAAATATTATTTTCCAGTCGGACCCCTAGTTTGGAAATCTGGGAAAGGGATGTTGCATTCCCAATGAAGTGGGATTGTTCTGTCTTTTTGTGAAGTTTCAGCATTTGTATTTTGAACGTACGTTTGTCGTCTGTTTTGATGCTGTGGTTTTTGTTCACTGTTTTGTCTTCTTTTTGTAGTTTAAATTCAACTGAGCATCAATGAGTTGAGTTGTTGAGTCAAGAATTGACTTCACAGCATTCAGGGCATTTCTATGCATGCTCCGTCCCCATCTTCAGCAGCCAGCGCAGTGCTCCAATACTGATGGTACCGGTAAAAATCAGGTTAAAAGCCGGATTCGCCTTTCCTGTGAGTGTAGTGAACCGGCCAGACCCTCTGGTTACACCCAGATGCTTCATTCTCTCCAGGCCATAATAACCTTATTTCTCTGCTGATTTCATTGCTTGTTCCCAAAGGGCCTTGACAACATCTGCCTTGTCATGTATCAGTTCACCACCCAGTGGTGCAGATCCAGCCAATCTGTCTGCCTGTTCATTGCCCACTACGCCGGCATAGCCTGGAGAAAAGATCCAAAGTATACCCACCACCCGTGACCTTTCCAGTGAAGCTAGCCACTCTGCTCGAAGCATCCCTGTCCTCAGCTTTTTCATCATGCTTTCAGAGTCTGTTACAATTATGACATGTGTATGCATATTGTTCTCTAGCCGTCAGAGAGCAGTAGTTACCGCCTCCACCTCCAATCTCATGCTAGATGTTGTGGTGTCATATGCTAGGCTGTCTTGCACTAAAGATTTAAAATGGCCTTTCGCTACGAACTCCCAGACATTTCTCTTTCCTCTTAACTCTGGCCCATCTGTATAGATAATCAGATCAACTTGACGTGAATTTGTCTTGAATGAACTGTTGGACTTCAACTTCCGTTGAAGCATCTATGTGTCGACAAACGGATTCAACTGGGGATGACGGCCTGGGTGATTTTCAACGTCCAGGGACAACAGGCGTCATTAGAATAATCAGGTCTCGACTAAACTATCAGATGGGGCTTTTCGCTGGGTACTGGGGATCCAGGCTAGACAACACGGGGTAATGCAGTTAATGCAGCGATGTCAGTTAAAGATTAAATAATTTATGTACTAATAAATTAAAACTTCGAGTTAATGTTCAAGCAGTTTTTTCGTTGTTGTTTTTTTAAGCAACTGTTTATTTGTCGTACGCTTATCACTATCACATTCCCCCCCCCCCCCCCCCCCTTTTCCACTCAATTTTATCAATTATAAAATATTAACAATTTTGTTTTTCTCCACAGGTATTCAGCCTTTTCGCCAACTTCTTCATTCTGCTCAGTTACCCTTTGAACTTTTTCATTTACTGCGGGATGAGCAAGCAGTTCCGGGAAACGTTCAAACGTCTGTTCACCGGGGCAGCCATGCCAGTAGAACGTGAATACTCTCAATACATGACGCTACCAACAGAAAACGGCAAGAGTACAGCTGTTACTGGCGATGAAACAGCTTTATGACGTCATTGATTTCTGTGTAATTTAATTATTAACATATGCATATACTTGCATTATTACATTGGGACTGTGAAGGCATAATTTTCCCTGTTTAATTATAATAAAACGTTAAGTGTGTGTGTAAACAGTGAAAAACGGTGGTTTTCTGATGCTAACCTGATTGCGTGACCTGAACACTTCTGTGAAGTTTCTTTGAAGTTCGAGGTAGAAAACATAAGTAAGAAATTCTTGTGGGAACAGTCAGTAGAGATACCTTAGAATGTCTGCTGTTTTAGAGAACCAAGCGCCCACTGGGATTGTCCAATCTGCAGTGAGTCAGTGTTGATAACATATAAGAATACATTGTGTATAAGGGTGGAATTCAATACAAATTTATTTCTAACACTGTGCTTACGAAGGACCTTTAAAGAATTTGATTTTTAGACCGACAGACGGTGTAGAATGCAGAAGAAGAAAAGTTTAAGAAAGAAAACTAACGTTACGTCATGTATATTATCATCGCTGCTTTGCGAAGAAACTCTGATAACATGAGGCTCTTTGTTTGAAGTAAACGTCACCGTCTGCACACACGATAATGTTTAGATTAATGAATGTCTTGTCCGGAATAAAACCGACTGGATTCTGATAGCCCTCCACCTGACCGAGGTGCTAGTTAAGCGACACAGGGAACACACAGCTGCAGTCAGAGTCCAACTGTGTGTGACAGCGAGCAACGTGTATGTTTATTTAAATCATCCGAGATTTCTGGTGTTGCTTCGGGGGGAAAAATAGACCCCCTACTCCTGGCCAAGTATGCCGTAAGAGACGACTAATTATTTTTACTGCTGAAAACAGATGTGTTAAGCCAGAAAAGCCTAAATATCAGTCTTGTTATAAACTACGACGGAGTGTGCCGAACACTTTTGAAAGAAGGGAGGGAAACGAACAAACACATGTTTCTGACAACAAGAAAAGTGAATGTTATAGCAGTATTGTTCATATAACACTCCTTATGATCAGTTATAGGAAATCTGCTTGGAAAATGTAGACTCTCTGAATCAACTGCAGGATTCGTAGTGTACCTAGGATTTGAAGTGCAGACAAGTACTGGTGAATCCACATGTCTTTAAAACATCTTAATGGTTTACTGTGTTTGGTTCGGGTTTAGGGAAACACATAAAGGCACTACATTGTAAAACCGTTACATGTGCCCCAATTATCACTTCTTTGCAGTTTACAGGAGTATTCAGGGTGTGTCTGCTAGCTGCCATTGGGATTAGGATTTTTTTTTTTTTCGAATAGTTGCTGCGAGGGGAGAAGACAAATATGGATAATCTTGATAATCTTAGTTTCAGCTTCATAGCAAACGAGTCATCCCATAGTTGTTCCGCTCCTGTGCCAACGAAAAAATACACAGAACGTTCGTCGTGGTACCTTGTGGAAAGATTGACAGACTGCTGTCTCAGCATATGCACTAGCATACACACGCGTTAAAAGCATACGGTAGCCATAAGAAGTGCCAACACAAACAGTCTGACATTAGAAATGCAGTTCATCATCGACGGTAGCAGAAGTCGCCAACAGATCAGCAGTTGCGCATGCGATCAATATTAATCACATAAGGGCACCACCAATACTGCGGCGACAACCCACGCGCCATTTTCTGAATCTACAGTTCACAACACCACGTTGGTCACAGTCGAAAAAAATTCCAAATGAAATCCGCAGCTCACAGGGTCGTACCATGCACTCAACTCAGTTGCTGGCGTGATGAAACTGTATCCTTCCAGTCGACAAATGCGGATACACTGGGGTATTTAACTAGCGAGCCGCGGGCCAAATTTAAATATAATAAATCCATCAGGTGAAACGACCCTTAGACACTGTCTCCTCATGAGTACCTGATTGTCTTCATAAAAAAACATGGAAATAGATTTATCAACAGTGGGAAGAAAACTGTGGGCACCGAATTCAGCGTAAATACTTCATCAACAAACACCTAAATAGATTGATCAATGGTGTAAACAAATCTGTAGGCACCGAATTCAGCATGGGGTACAACATCAACTAACATCTAAATAGATAGATCAACGGTGTAAACAAATCTGTAGGCACCGAATTCAGCATGGGGTACAACATCAACAAACATCTATATAGATTGATCAACTGTGTTAACAAATCTGTAGGCGCCGAATTCAGCATGGGGTACACCATCAACAAACATTTAAATAGATAGATCAACGGTGTGAACAAATCTGTAGGCACCGAATTCAGCATGGTGTACAACATCAACAAACATTTAAATAGATAGATCAACGGTGTAAACAAATCTGTAGGCACCGAATTCAGCATGGGGTACAACATCAACAAACATCTAAATAGATAGATCAACGGTGTAAACAAATCTGTAGACACCGAATTCAGCATGGGGTACAACATCAACAAACATCTAAATAGATAGATCAACGGTGAAAACAAATCTGTAGACACCGAATTCAGCATGGAGTACAACATCAACAAACATCTAAATAGATAGATCAACGGTGTAAACAAATCTGTAGACACCGAATTCAGCATGGGGTACAACATCAACAAACATCTAAATAGATAGATCAACGGTGTGAACAAAACTGTAGGCACCGAATTCAGTATGAGAACTTCATTAACAAACATCTAAATAGGTAGATCAACGGTGTAAACAAATCTGTAGACACCGAATTCAGCATGGGTACAACATCAACAAACATCTAAATAGATAGATCAACGGTGTGAACAAAACTGTAGACACCGAATTGAGCACGAGTACTTCATAAACAAACATTTAAATAGATAGATCAACGGTGTAAACAATCTTTAGACACCGAATTCAGTTTGACTACTCAGTTGAGCAGATTCTCCAAATTTGCATTAACTGTTCTTCGATTTCCTGTTTTTAAAAAAAGCACGACACATTACTGGCACATTTTAGTGTCACGTGTTCTGTTATCAATGTGAGCCATCAATGCGTATCTGTGAACAGCTAGAGAAAATAATCATTATCTTTACCATTACCATCACCACCATCATCATATGGACCTGTTCATCCTAGCATTCGATGTTTTTGGTCCAGTTTAAACCATTGTCTTCCTCTTCACATTTAGAGGGTAGTAAATGCTGTTAACAATTTTGTTAACAATGATAACCAGAACTAGATAACCAGTTCATTAATACTGGAGCTGTACCAAACATTCGCTTCGTATTCGCTTCGGAATCTAATAGTGAACCTAATAACTATTCGGTATTCGGCCGAATACTTGAGGTCGGGCCGAATACGAATAGTGGTTACCTTACACCCACTTCTGCATACACGGCCTTAATGCTGGCAACATGGAACGATTGGTTTTGCTGAAAGCTAATGCAGCTTTCTTGCATTAACTAAGCTGTCAGTGACAATTTTAAAGTTTAGTTACTTGTTATAACACTTAGGATTATTTCATTCCTAGTTATTAGTTACCACAGACTGACTGAAGGATGCAAAACATAAAATGTTTTTAAATATTTACTATTCTGAACGAATATTCCCCCGTGTGGGTTCCGGGGCCCCATTGTGGGGAAAACAAGAATAGACCCATTGCTTCCTCAAAAGCATGTCGTAGGAGTCGACTAATTGGGGAGCTTCCTTTGAAGTCGGAGTGCATCTGCCGGAGAGGCAGTCTGTATTCAAGAGAATGAGATCTGTAAAACTGATGCATTCGCAACACTCCGGTTCTGGAGCAGGACTGCAGTTCAGTAGTGGACGGGCAACCAGAACCTTCCGCCAGAGTTTACAGCTAGTGAACGCGAAGAAGAAGAAGAAGAAGAAGAAGAAGAAGAAGAAGAAGAAGAAGAAGAAGAAGAAGAAGAAGAAGAAGAAGAAGAAGAAGAAGAAGAAGAAGAAGAAGAAGAAGAAGAAGAAGAAGAAGAAGAAGAAGAAGAAGAAGAAGAAGAAAAAGAAAAAGAAAAAGAAAAAGAAAAAGAAGAAGAAGAAGAAGAAGAAGAAGAAGAAGAAGAAGAAGAAGAAGAAGAAGAAGAAGAAGAAGAAGAAGAAGAAGAAGAAGAAGAAGAAGAAGAAGAAGAAGAAGAAGAAGAAGAAGAAGAAGAAGAAGAAGAACGAATATTAACTAGACAGGGAAAGAATATAAGCTACGGCCAGATACAAGTCGAAAATATGAAAATCAAACGAACGGAAACATTTAACTACTTGGGCGCAAACTTTAACTGCTCCAGCATGCTGGGAGAAGAAATACAATCTAGAATGCAATCTGGAAATAAAGTATACTATACCCTTCAACATCTGCTAAGTCAAAGTGTCTGTCTCGCAACACCAAGATCGAAATATATAAGACGTTTATAATACCAATCGTTTTAAATGGCTCTTAAACTTGGAGCACAACTAAAAGAGATGAAGCCTTAGTACACGTTTTCGAGAACAGTCTTACGACGAATCTTTGGACCCATTAAAGATGCAAACAGCGGGGAATGGAGAGTGAGATGCCAAACAAAAATGTTCATTATCTGTTTAGATCACCACTGATCACTGGCATCATGAGAGCTAAAGACTGAAATGGTTAGGACACATTGAAATAATGTCAGGTGACAGAGAATTAAAAACTGTATAGACAAGAGAGCTTAATGGTTGTAGAACACAAGGCAGACCAAAAAGACGATGGAGAGATAATGTCTAGTCAGACCTACAAACAATTGGTGTCACCATCTGGAAAGAGAAGGTCAACCATAAAGATGAATGGAGGCGAGTGATATCTGCAGCAATGAACCTCAAGGGTTTGGAATGCTGATGAAGAAGAAGACGAATATTTTGTCCTAAATTTTGTGAAGTAAAAGTTCAGCCTACGGTTGACATTATGAATGTTTTTTAGATCAGTTTTATACACTATTCGTATTTGTATTCGTATTCGGCTGAAAAGTTGGTCCCGTTATTCGCATACAGCCGAATGGTGATAATCATCTGTTCTGTACATCTCTAGTTAATACACTTCAGTACAAGTAGCCCGAAAATGTAAATATAAGCCGCACTTTATATTTCATCAGGGGGTTGAGTGGTCTCTATGCATAGCGTCCG
Organism: Candidula unifasciata; assembly: GCA_905116865.2. Classification (NCBI taxonomy): domain Eukaryota; kingdom Metazoa; phylum Mollusca; class Gastropoda; order Stylommatophora; family Geomitridae; genus Candidula; species Candidula unifasciata. The sequence continues at coordinate 799,137 of CAJHNH020000058.1, read as the reverse complement.
CATCGAATGCTGAAGGTTCTGGGTTCAGGCCCCTGTGAAAGAAAGGATTTTTTTCACATAGATTTCTAGTAATTTTCCTTTGTCTCTGAATAGTAAGATCGAACGCCCGTGTGTATTGTTGCGCACGTAAAAAATCTATTGGTAATTGGAAAACGAAAAGAGTAGCCTGCCCAGGTAAAATTTTGAGTTTATATTCTACCCAAGTATTTCAGGTTCCTCTCCGGTGCTACGGCGTTCGTTCACTGCTATGATAAACTTCGGACTAAGGCGTGAATTAGATGTAGAACGGAGCACTTATTGGTTACTATCCTTGTGCCGTGATTTAATCCGTTGTATACACCATCAACAAAACCATATTTCATCAACGATTTTTGCTTCAAACACTGCTTCTTATACAAGCACACAAAAATATATATACAGGCAGTTTCCGTGGCTTAGACGTTGCGAGTCCGACTCGTAGTTCCAACGTACCGCGAACAAAACCTACTGCTGGCTGCTTTAATTTTTTTATCACGAAATAGGGCGACGCAGGTCGACCCAGCCTAAAATGGGTACCAGGATGTATGTCCTGGAGAAGTCAAGACGCCGGGCATAATGCTCTTCCCATGTGCCCGATGCGTCTAAAGGCGTGAAGGAGGCTATTTATTTTACTTTTGCTTTGCATATACATATATATATATATATATATATATATATATATATATATATATATATATATATATATATATATATGCAAAGATAAATGTGAAGGATGATGCCTTTGCAGATTCTATTGCCTGGCATACAAGATGCGTTACCCATCTGTGCTCCTTGCCATCTTTTCATTGTTGAATAAGAATAGATATCACCGAACTTGGAACACTCCCATAAGCGCTACATCCCTATCTTCAGCAGCAAGTATTCCAATTCCGATGGTACCGGTAACTGTTTGTTTATCCGTCTCGCTTTTCAGTTGAGTGTTGAACGTCTGCTAGATCCAATGATAACTCCTCGCAGCGCCATTCTCCTCAGATCATAATGATGTCTGTGCTTCAGCACTGCTCACTCGCTCCAAAAGCGCCCTCACAACATCTAGCTTGTCATGTATCGATTCCCCACAAAGTGGCACAGAACCGGCCAGCCTGTCTGCTAGCTCGTTTTCCAACACATACTTTTATTAAAATTAACACATAAGTCTCCCACACACACAAATTCTAAAAATGTCTGGTACCTCTCCATATGAAACAATGAATAGAACGCTGCCCCATAGCAAACATGTCGTAGAAGACAACTGTTTAAGGATGTTCCATCCCAGTCGAAGTGCATCTGGGTCAGAGGCAAGAAGTATGCATAAAAATAAGCCTCATCTGTAAAACGGATATGCTTGCTAATCTTAAATTCTGGATCAAAACCAAAACCTAGAAGTGGGCAAATAACCAGGAATTTCCACCGGTGTTAATCAGATTTAGTCTAAAATGGGCACCAGACTTTTCCTGGGAAGTAAAGCCGGCCGGTATGATGTTGACAAGATCGCTTACTGAGTGCCGATTCGTCTATAAAAATACGTCCGCCATCGTGTGCCAGGAAACATACAGGGGGATCTCCATCCTGAGCCATGTTGGAAAAATATTTGCAAATATATTAGAATTAAGAGCTTGACCAATACTAGAGGCCCGGTTAATTAGGAGACAGTTCGGTTTCGGTAAGGGAAAGGGATGTACAGTCTATTAAATATGATGAAAGTCAACACCTTATACTTATAGGTCAAGAGAAAGAATTTGATCAAGTCAGTTCATGCAAACTAGGGAACATTCGAGACAATTCAGGCATATAAGATGAACTATTGGGAAACATCATGGCTCTTTATCAGGATAGTGCACAGTAAAAAAAAAAACAGAAGTAATGACAGACTGCTTTTCCTAACTCATCAGGTCAGACAGGGATGTATCCTCTCGCCGTTGTTATTCATTGCTTACATGGATAGAACATCACAGGACGCAAATACAGAAATTGAAGAAACCAATGAATTTCATTTTGCAGACAATCAATATCTAATATATCACCAAGAACAGAACTTGCAACACCATATTGACTCCTTGCTTTAGGTCTGCACAAAGTATGATATGAGAATAAACACCACGAAAACTGAGGCAATGAGGATATTCAGGAAATATAATATAATGAACGTTCTTGTTAACGGTACTACAATGCGAGAAATCAAATATCTAGAAAGCATATTTACGAAGGATGGCAGACACAGAGAGATAAAAGCCAGAGTATGGAAGACAAATTCTGTCACCTTCCAGTTAGCCGCATTGCATAGACACCCAGGTGTCTCTCTTCCAGCAAAACAGCAAGTGATTAATAGAATCTTTATCCCTACTTCATTTTATCAGTGCCAAACATGGACAATGAAAGATCAGTTGAAGAGAAAATAACTACATGTGCAATGTGCTGTATCCGTAAGGTCACTAACAACACAAAAAGAGACAGGAATGGGAATACCAGTAGAGAGAAAGTTGAAATAAGACCATGTCTGGATAATATTTACAGGCAAAGAATGAAATGGTTCAGCCATCTAGTGAGAATGCAGCCAGACCAAACTGCATATGAGACCTTTTAACAGCAGAACGTCTGGGGCGGATGGGAGGCGAGAGGAAGACCAAGAAAGATGTGGATAAATGGTATAGCTGAAACCTACAAAAAGAACAAATCCCTCATCCAAACCACGACACTAAGCTTCAACCGGTATTAGTAAGACGACAAGAGAAGATCATTTGCCAGATTTTTTTCATCTGTTTTAATTTTCACGTCTGGTGTTTACATTGTTTGATCCGTTAAATCAAATATTTAAGGTTGTTTCGTTTTATTTTATTCTACACGTCAAAATGGAATAGAAAGGGGAGCGGAAACCTTGGATTGAACCAAATACCAATATTTGTTGGCGTAGCATTCAATTTATTGTATCGCTCCCTTGGAAAAAATAGCCCTCCCATTCTTAGTGTACCCTTCCTAATCAAAACGTGCCAGCTTGGCTTAGGTATCTATTTGGCGTCTGTCAACAGTAATTCGGAGATGCTGTTTGGCTAGCATGACCTTACATTTGGCCGTAAATTGGCCGCGTTTTCTTGAGAAATATCGATCACAAATAGAAGTTGTTTCTATTGATATTTTCCAGTGTTTCATCCATTCTTCTTGTTATGCGTTTGTTCAAACAAGGATATTTGGCACGTTGTGTTGTTGTTTACAGTTAGATTACGATATCTCTGCCTTTTTGTCAAGTATATCTGTTTTCTGCATGATTCTAATGTCATCTTTTAAGTAGAATTACCACAATATTTTGAGCAGAAAACGGGTCATCCCAAGCAAGTCACTTAACGCCATCCCAATTAACCCCCCCCCCCCCCCCCCCCCCCCCCCCCCCCCCCATTTTTTTTCCTTTTTGCCTCTTTTTCATAGGTCACTGGAATGAACAGGTTAATTAACGTTTTCAGATTGTATTAAAATCCGGACCATTGCCAACAAGAAAAAAAAACGAAACAATTGGCTCTATAACTGCAATAAAAAGAAATGTTTCAATGAAAATTCCCGTCAACTCTTTTTAGGCGTTACAATGATTTAAACCTATGAAATCTAATTAGATCTGCAGATATAAACTATAAGTGTATGTTCTATTCACGTGCTTATTCTTAGATTTTTGTAAAACAAGATCATTGTCGGCTTTTTTTTTTTTTTTTTAGTGCCGACGGGACGTCAATGACAACCCTCATAGATGGGACTTTCCCGGTGAAAAACAGAACATATGGTCACTCTACCTATACGAGATGCTTGTTAGAGGACAATGGGTCCATTCTTCTATCCCCAAAATGGGGCCCAGAAATGTACACATGGAGTATAAGAGATCTGTTGAACTTTAGTTTACTTCCGATCAAATTGTCGGTTGCTTGGTACTCAGAGATGATTATTCATCTAAGGACTAATCCTTCTTCCGAAAAAAAAAAGGAAAAAAAAAAAAGGCAGTTTAAACACTGATTTATCTCTGAAAATAGTGTAGTTATGTGAAAGCAACACTCAGTTTTGGCCTTTGTAAAGAAGGAACTCTCGTGTGTGCTTTTTGCATAGTGTAACGTAACAACAGCAGAAAAGAGCCCTTACAATGCACTTATGGTACGTTCCACAAGTGCTGCCGAACTTTAAAACCTGCACCTCATTAACTGTTTGGTGTAAGTTGTTGAAATTAGACATGTAGCCTGTTAATAATTATGTCCTTGTATGTATTTTTGTGTGTGTCTATAATTAAACATCTAGTTTTTTGTTTGCCTTTATTGCCGTATATGAAACAAATTCAAAGACAAGAATCAGAATGGTTATAAGAACTTGAGTAAACTGAGTAAGGGTAACTTTTTACAATGTCAGACTGCACGCCTGCCATAGGCATATTACTCTCAGGTGGTCATCTCCGTGAGCTGCGGATTTATCATTGAGTGGCAAATAGGCTATCAAAAAAATCATCACGCTTCGCTGCACACACGAACTGATTCTCTACATTGTGTCAACTACTGAATGTGTTATTTTACATGGCCACATACATCATTAGCCAACCAAAGATCAAATAAACGTGCCACTTTAAGAAAACAGCAGATCTGTGCAATTATACATTATATAATCATACCGATATGGACAATCTAAAGCCACATGCAAAACTTCGCGTGGATCCGTACAGGAAGTTTCGAGATATTTAATTGGAAACGGTGTGAGTTTTGAAACGCACTATAGATGTAAATCGCCAGTATTGCACTTATGTGACTTCGGCGAAGTGGCCACATGTAATGGGAGACAACTTCGGACTGGAACCGTCAAATAATGTGTTATTTCCTTTTGATTGTTTTCTTTTTCACTTTACAAACGTTAATAATGTTCTGTCTTATATTTTTTTCTTCTCAAATATGTAGATACTGTTAAATTCTTCCTGTGGGTTCTGGGTTACCTTAGTGAGGAAAACAAGAATAGACCCACTTCCCCTTAAACAAGCATGTTGTAAGAGTCGACGAATTGGGATCTTCCTTCGAAGTAGCAGTGCTTTTGTGTGAGAGGCAAGGAACTAGCAGTCTGCATACAAATAAGCCAGATCTGTTAAACGAATGTGCACATAGCACTCAGGTTCTAGAAAAAGAGCAAAGTCCAGAGGTGGACGAATAACCAGAAGAAGAAGAAGAAGAAGAAGAAGAGGAAGAAGAAGAAGAAGAAGAAGAAGAAGAAGAAGAAGAAGAAGAAGAAGAAGAAGAAGAAGAGAAGAAGAAGAAGAAGAAGAAGAAGAAGAAGAGAAGAAGAAGAAGAAGAAAGAAGAAGAAGAAGAAGAAGAAGAAGAAGGAAGAAGAAGAAGAAGAAGAAGAAGAAGAAGAAGAAAGAAAAGAAGAAGAGAAGAAGAAGAAGATGAAGATGAAGATGAAGATGAAGAAGGACAAAGAAAAAGACAAAGAAAAAGAAAAAGAAAAAGAAGAAGAAGAAGAAGAAGAAGAAGAAGAAGAAGAAGAAGAAGAAGAAGAAGAAGAAGAAGAAGAAGAAGAAGAAAAGATACCGTTAAATAATATTGTGTTATTTTATTCTAGTGACTCCCTCCCCGCCCCTCCCCCCCCCCCACAAAAACACACACAAAATGTACATTGATAACCATTAACTGGTTACTGTAGTTGGCGGTTTTTGTATCATTCCTTTAAAATTTCAGTCATATTCAGTATAGCGTGTCTGTATGTACGTTCGTTTTGGTGTCATTTCTTTTTAATATGGTAAAGGATCGCTAAAATCAAAGGACTCGTTAAAATCTAAGAGATTTGAGAGAAACTTGTTTGTGATTCACCCAGAAGATTTACTATTTCTGACCTTATTAAAGCCCTTCCTAGTTCAGGTTGTATTTTTTCCTAGACCTCACAACTAACGACTATTTCTTTCACGTAGTCTTCGTAAGTGATCTGATAGCATTATAGAAACTTGTTTTCTTTTCCTCTGTTGTTTTCTTGTTTACTTTACCAGCGGAGATTTTAAAAGTCTGTTTTCTATGAATTATTTTCTATGGTGATTCATAACTTGTATTTGTGAAAATATATACATATAATTATTTTTTTTTTCAAATTTCCTAAACTCTCTCAAATACAGACAAGTAGAACATAAATACTTTGCATCCTCTAGTTTGCGTACTTTGAAGTAGCAGTCTTTTGAATCATCGTCTTCCTCCTCGTTTGCCCTTAACAGGACTGTTGTGATTTACAGCCAGGCTGCGATATCTGTGCATTTTGGGCCGACACTTCACATTTTAGAAAGCAAATTAGTCGCCTTTTACGACATCTTTGTTGGCTGGGGGGGCAGTGGGTCAAACACACCCCCCCTCACCCCCCCCCCCCCCCAAATGTGGAGCAATGGAAGTCACACTGCATGTCTTTGAGTGGTCAAGGATAGGATCAGTCCTCAAATCGTGCACAGTTTCTAGATTAGTGAGAAATATACAGAAGCTGGCAAGAAATCGGTTGATAAAATAAAACCGTGATGATAACACGACGATCGCAATGAAGAAGATGGCTTCGCTGTAATTAGGTCGCCAGGAGAGAAAATCATGGCGGCAAATAGACATCACATTTTTTTCATTGTTTTTAATTATTTTTTTTTTTTTTTTCGATTAAGAAATGCAGTTTTTAGGATTAACATCTGAAGGATTATAACATTTTTCTTCTTCGCTTTCACGGGTTGTAAACTCTATCGAAACGTCCTGGTTGTTCTTCCACCTATGGACTTTAGTCGTGTTACAGAATCTGATTGTTTCGTGCACATCCCTTTTACAGATACGTTTAATTTGCATTCAGGTTATTGGTTTCTTGTCTCTCAAGTAAATGAACTGCGACTTCGATAGAAGGCCCCCAGTTAGTCGACCTATGCAGGCTTATTTAGGGGGGGGGGGGGGGTGTGGGTTGCAGTCATACACACAGTTAGGGCGCGCAAGTTGTACTTCTGAACTAGTCCACCCCCTGTGTGGGTTCCGGGGTCCCAGTGTGTATGTGTTTGTGTGTGTGTGTGTATGTGGGTGGGTGGGTTTCTTCGAAGTCGGAGTGCATCTGCCCAAGAGGCGAGGAACCAACAGTCTGCATATAAATTAGCCAGATCTGTAAATGTTGGCAAGTGAAACTCAAGTTCTGGATCAAGACCAAAGTCCAGAAGTGGACGAACAACCTAAACGTTACAGTGAACGTGAGAGAAGCAGAAAAATTCCACCCCATCAGGGGCGCGAGAACCTATGGGCTTTAATCACACTGAGTACCTCCACCCACCCCCTTACCCCCCCCCCCCTTCCCCGACCCCCACAACCACACCCTAAGAGAACCAAAACAATCTCTTCTGTTAACAAGTGTCATGTATGTACAGAATATAAATTGTAAAGTTTTAGTATATTCGCTTGGCATTCAAAAGATTGTTTATGATTAGTTTCTCATTTTTAATAAAATAGGAATGAGAAGCCGTGGTGGTGTAGTGGCTAGACGCTCACCTACGGATCGAAGGTTGTGGGTTCAGATCCTAACGCTAGAAAACGTTTTTTTTTCTTTTTCTCTTACCTTGACTTCCAGGTCGACACAGCCCTGAATAGGTACCAGGTGGAGTCATGGGAGGTAAAGGCAGCCAGCAGGATGCCGACCTAACCCTCCACTCAGTGCCGAATAAAATAAACATTTAGATTTTAGCTCTGTGTGTCCCATACGCCTGACGGTGTGGAGAAGGGCCCTATACTTAAGCAGAGCGTAAATCAACTGCAGCTCCCATACCAACACATTTTTGAAGAAAACAAAAAGGGAAGGTGGATTGAGGTGGTCGTTCCTTCCTTCGTTGTTTTGCCAAAAAAAAAAAAAAAAACATCATCGCGTTTAGCCAGCATTCCCAAAGGGTAAGCTTTTGGTTATAATAATGACTAGGTTATTTGCACCGTAGTAGCCGTGAAAATGAGTCTTGCAGTGTTGATGCGATCAAAGACGACAAATCCAAATACTGTCCTGACTGGTGAAGAAGTCGTCTACCGGCGAGCTAATGTCCGACCTGGGCGCCGATGAAGTAGGTGGCCGTTCCTTTAAGTTTTCTGTATGTCGGTATCCTCAACTCTCGCAGTATCACGTGTCAGAAACCGCCCGCCCTGCGATTTAAAAATAGTGATGATAGAGACATTAACGGATGGCCTGGTAAACATTCGATTGATTGTAATATTTTGACGTGATCCAGTAAACATTAGCCAGTTGTTAGCAAGCATAATATTTGATCCTCTACAAAGAGCTTTAGTCCGGGCGTTTCTGTACGCATATTCATGAGGTGTGGAACACGGGATTTCGGGTTGTTTGTCGAAAGGTCATCTCGCAGACTGAATTATAAAAATAGTGGAAATAATTTAAGAAGTTTTGCAATACATTATTCAAGCATCAAGGGTAGAATTGATTTTAATAACTATTATTTGTAGCCATGGTTGGTTCTTTCTTTTTCTCGTTTCCCCTTCTTCTTGTTCTTTTTCTTCCTTTTTTATCTTTTATTCTTCTTCTCTAACTTTGTCTTATTATTATTATTATTGTTATTATTATTATTATTATTATTATTATTATTATTATTATTATTATTATTATTATTATTATTATTATTTTAAAGTCAGTTGCGTATCCATTACAGGACGTTGCAGAACCAACCCTAACATATTTTTTTTGTAGGCAAATTTTACGTTCAGTAGTTTGCGGTTTTTGTAGGCAAATTTTACGTTCAGTAGTCTGCTCGCCCCTGACCGGTCAGTTCTTGGTACCACTATCGAAACCAACGAAAGACAAACCGTCCACAGCTGGGATCGAACCCGGTCCCTTAGCATTACGAATCGAATTCGCAACGCCTAAACCACAACATGTTATTATTATTATTATTATTGTTATTATTATTATTATTATTATTATTATTGTTGTTGTTGTTGTTGTTGTTGTTGTTGTTGTTGTTGTTGTTGTTGTTGTTGTTGTTGTTGTTATGTTGTTGTTGGTATTGTTGTAGACGAGGCTAATATCATTCACAGAACCAAAGTTGGCAGAAGAGCAGTTAAGCTTTTGAAACAAACAAGACTGCACACATACAGTTTCCAACCCTGTCATTATTCTGAAAGAACACCAATATACTAAACACTTTGACGTCGATCAACAGACCACGAAAAGGCGGTAGATATTGTCGATAAAGACATCTTATTCTTAAAGTCCATGCCGTGTGGCGTTAGTAATCATGTAAGATCCACAACCTTCTGTATCGTGTATTTTCTATCAACTCTGACACAGATGATCCTCCATGCCATGATGTCAGACTCCAGTTTCCTCCTTCTCATCACATGACTAGAAAATGTAGTTTGTCTCTTTCTGATGTGGGCTTTCAGTTCTCTTCGCTTTCCAGACGTCTTCACTATTCTTTTTATCTGTCCAGGGTATTGTCATTATTCGTCTATTAATCCTCATCTCCGCAGCTTCCAAAAAAGTTTTCACTAATTTACTAACTGTCCATGATTCACTTCCGTGTACCAAGATAAGATTTAAATAGCTTTTATGTATTCTTTTTCTAGGATAGAGACGTATTATGGAAAATATTGGCTCGATGTGAAGTATGTGAGCATCTCATCAGAGTATACAAATGTCATCAAAAATGACAATTTATTTCTGTCGGGGACTAAATATTTTTAAAAAATATAACATGACCCCTGACCCATTAGGATCGTGGAGGTGTATTGATGGAAACACTAGCACATAAAACCTGCCATCTTGTTCAGGCAGGTTGGGTGCGAAGACAATGGCTTGAATCATTACAGAAGTCCACTGTGCGTGGAGTCACCTTTATTTTTGTTCTGGGACACGCAGGCGTCGATGGGAATGAAAGAGCTGACATGTTGGCTGGATCCGCTATCACTACTGACGGCCAGCCTATGGATCATGCTGACATTATTAATGCCCTCAGAGAAGTGGGAAGGATAGAGGAATTTGGTGGCAGTAAATGCACATCACTCGCCAGAATGGCAGACTTGGGAATTAAGATCGGCATAGCAAACGAGACACACACCAGACACGCCAGAAGACTTGTTAATCAACATAGAACTGGTACTATTAGCCTTCGGACGTTGGGTTCATACTGAGGGGAGGATCTAAAGCACCTATGGACATGTCCGGAGTGCGATGATGAGAACCCAACTAACTAACTAACTAACTGACTAACTAACTAACTAACTAACTAACTAACTAACTAACTAACTAACTAACTAACTAACTAACTAACTAACTAACTAACTAACTAACTAACTAACTAACTAACTAACTAACTAACTAACTAACTAACTAACTAACTAACTAACTAACTAACTAACTAACCCGCCATCTTCCTCTGTCTTCTGCTTGATGAATAAGTGTATGATAACTTAGTCCTGTCCATTTCTTGATGTTGTCATTCCAGGTTCTTCTCTGCCTTCCTCTTCTTCGATCCCCCCCCCCCCCCCATGTTCCTTAAAGTACAGTCTTTGCAGTCGAATCATGTCTCACCACGTGCCCAAACCAAGCTAGCTTGCAACGTTTAACCACTGCCATAAGAGGCTCCTGATGTCCTGCAAATTTGTTTATTTTGTCTCTGAAACATTTATTAATTTTGTGTTATAAATAACAATTTCGTAATATCTTTTTTTTAGGGGGTGGGGTGGGAGGGGGGCAGTTTAATTATTGCAGTTTTAGTCACATAATGATAGTCTATGGCAGATGTGAAACAGAAATCACGAGGAAAACGAATAGACAGAACTATGCGATACAACATGCAACTTATTTCAACAAACATTTCGCATCCGTTACAAGTGTGTCAGATTATTAATTCAATTTATATATCATTACATGGTTGTGAAAACAAAGAGACCTTATCAGGGTAGTTAATGATTCTTTTTTTTTTTTTTTTTCTTCTTCTTCTTCTTCTTCTTCTTCTTCTTCTTCTTCTTCTTCTCTTCTTCTTCTTCTTCTTCTTCTTCTTCTTCTTCTCTTCTTCTTCTTCTTCTTCTTCTTCTTCTTCTTCTTCTTCTTCTTCTTCTTCTTCTTCTTCTTCTTCTTCTTCTTCTTCTTCTTCTTCTTCTTCTTCTTCTCTTTCTTCTTCTTCTTCTTCTTCTTCTCTTCTTCTTCTTCTTCTTCTTCTTCTTCTTCTTCTGCTTCTTCTTCTTCTTCTTCTTCTTCTTCTTCTTCTTCTTCTTCTTCTTCTTCTTCTTCTTCTTCTTCTTCTTCTTCTTCTTCTTCTTCTTCTTCTTCTTCTTCTTCTTCTTCTTCTTCTTCTTCTTCTTCTTCTTCTTCTTCTTCTTCTTCTTCTTCTTCTTCTTCTTCTTCTTCTTCTTCTTTCTTCTTCTTCTTCTTCTTCTTCTTCTTCTTCTTCTTCTTCTTCTTCTTCTTCTTCTTCTTCTTCTTCTTCTCTTCTTCTCTTCTTCTTCTTCTTCTTCTTCTTCTTCTTCTTCTTCTTCTTCTTCTTCTTCTTCTTCTTCTTCTTCTTCTTCTTCTTCTTTTCTTCTTCTTCTTCTGTGCGTTCGGTTTCGTATGATCAGGTCAGACAATTAGGTGAGTTGCCTCTGTGAACTCGGATGTCAGCTGCAGGTCCTTCATAGTTCCCCATTGCTTGCTCTGTTCACTTTGCTTTTGTGGCTAGGTTTCTTTTTCGAAGTTGAAGGTAGAGGAAGCAGGTCTGCAGAATGTGCTCAGGTGTCTGTGGTCCTGTCTGGCTGTACAGTCTTTATTTTATGCATGTGGTAGTTGAGCCTGCGGTGTTCTGTTCGTAGACGGAAAATTGTTGTATGTAGCTTTCTGTAGAGTCTGCTGATAGGGTATTAAGGATGTTTCCTGTTGACTTGTTCTCTCCACAATTCCTTGTATTTTCCTTAGATACGAATTTTGATTTCTAATAATGGCTATGACTGAGTGTGTTGTCTCTCCTTTGTTCAATTTTTTGCAAGTCTGTCTGCTAATTCGTTTCCTGGTATGCCGCTGTGAGTTAGGATTCACTGGAGAACGATTTGATTGTTTTCTGAGTCTGTTCAGCTGGCGGGTCAGTTCTCTCCCCATGTTGTCTTGTGGATTCCTCTGAGTCGCCTGGAGGACTGGCATATAGTCATACAGAAAAGCAATTTTGATATTTTCAATTTTTTCTTTCCTCAAACACCTTGGTTGCATCAATAATTGCTTGCTGCTCTGCTCTGAATTTTTTTTTTTTTTTAGAGCTTTCCTGAGGCACTTGACGTTTCTGCTGTGTTTCCATCTTGCAGCATGATGACCGATCCAGATCAACTGTTTTTGCTGCTCCCTCTAATTATATAGTTAATGAGTAAAATCAAGGAACATCGAAACCGTGATCGGTCTGTAACACGCGTAAGTGAGACGGGAATGCGTTTTATCCCCACTTCTGTTTACCCTCCACACGGCCCAATTTAGATATGAAGAGGCCTTCAGCTTTAAAAAGAAAACCCGAGGCCTCTACCGCATGAAATTAAACTACTTAATCTCATAAATTGTTAAAATATTTAGGTTAATAAAAGGTGGGAGTTGACACATATCAGGTCTTCAGGCGAATCTGAAATATAGAGCTAGACCAACCGGCACTTCGTGGACCATGAGGTCAACATCACGCCTTTACTTCCCAGGACTGCACCTGGTACCCACTCAGGGCTGGGTCGACCTGGGAGCCGAGGTGATTTTTGAATAAAGTCTGGTTCCGCGGGTGTGTGTGTGTGTGTGTGGAGAAAGAGACACAGAGAGAGAGAGAGAGAGAGAGAGAGAGAGAGAGAGAGAGAGAGAGAGAGAGAGAGAGAACGAACGAACAAACTAACTTTATTTTCAAAAGGTTATAATTTGGGCACGCAGGCTCGTCTGACAATGGACCCTTCTAAGCATTCTTCTTTCAGGGCACCACTCCTTGTTATCAATAATGCATGGTGTGTTTATAATTTTAAAAAATAGAAGATGATTATGCATATAAATTATTAATTACATCTATGGTGGTATAATGACTGATAAGCATGAATTTAGAAATTTAGAATACATACTCGTTGTATTTTGTCGAGTAATTTTCTCTCCTAGATATATATATATATGTGTGTATTTATTACAAGAAATGTGGGGAAAATAGAAATTGTTGAGGCCCCTGCAGATTATGAGGTCCTAGACGGTATCTTAGCTTAAGTCTAAATCCAGCACTGGTCATCCACATCGATAGTATAAGCACAGATGACAAGCCTAGTCACGAAAAGACAATTAACATCAACCAATTATTCTCTGGTGTTGTCCAGGCATTTACAGTTGATACAGCCAATAAATTGTAGCAACAGCTCACATCCAGTGTTGACACCTTTCTTTGACAAAAAATATCCAAAACGGAGTTTAAAAAATATCTAAAAACATCTAAATTTGCGTGAAAAAAATCTAGAAAAAAACATCCAAAGGGGAAGACTCACAAATTACATAGCAACTGATATGACTTCCCCTATAGAATCACGTCCTCATCTTTACAGAAGTCTGCCTTACAAGATCCACAGGATAAACCTAGCTTGGATGATGAAGTTGAAGCTTCAGATCCAAAATGACTGGTATACTGTAGCTGTTCTAATTTTTTTTAATACACAATCAGGGAGCTGATAAGTGGAACAACATTTTCCTACTCTTATCAGGCCGAATTGTATTATCAAGATAGCATTTAAGAGGTCAAATTTCACGGGTTTCTTAGGTTAGATTTGATAAATTCACTCCAGATAAAAAACATCTAGAAAAATATCTACCATCTAAACGTCAAAAACGCCATCTAATTGCAAGTAAAAACATCTTAATCTGGATGTAAAATATCCAAAGTGGCAACACTGCTCACATCCGCAAATACAACAAATAACATGTAAGACAGCACAGAACGAAATGCAGAAGAGTGCAAATTTTTAAAAACAGGCATCAGAGTTTTAATATCTGGCAATAACATTCGATAATGATGCTTAGACACCCAGATGTCTCCCTTCCAGCAAAAACAGCAAATGTTTAGTAGCATCTTTATCTCTACTTTATGTTATCAGTGCCAAACGTGGACAGTGAATTGGGCACTAGAAGATAAAATAGCTACAAGTGAAATGCGCTGTCTCTGTAATATCACTAACAACACAAGAATGGACAGGGTTAGCAATGCCAGCATTAGAGAGAGAGAGTTGAAATAAGACCATGGCTGGATTATATTGCCAGACAGAGAATGAAATGGTTCAGCCATCTTGTGAGAATGAAGCCAGACCAGACTGCATATGAGACTTTTTGCAGCAGAACATCTGAGAGAAAGGCGAGAGGAAGACCAAGGAAATATGGATAAATAAAGTAGATGAAACCTGCAAAAAGATGAACACATCCATCACTCAAGCCACCCGAGATGAGCAGGATAAATACATAAAACTACGACACTGGGCTACAACCTGGTATCAGTGTCACGGCAAAACAAGAAGAAGAAGATGGCAAATATAATAAAGAAATACACACAGTCGGTTCCTTAACTCAAATCAAGTGTTGGGACAGCCACCATCTCACACCGCCCCCGTTTTCCTAACCATAATTTCCTAAACTATATAGAAATATGGCTCACTACATATTGTTAGCGTACACCAGCAATAAGTACAATTTGTGTAGGAACAAAATCTTGTAAATAAAAACATTTTGAAGTTTATTCAGGAGTACGACGGGGATGTTAGTTAGTTGGTCTTTTCTCTTGATCCCAGGGCGGCGCATAGGGCAGAGGTCATAGCTCTCCATGTCTGGCGGTTCGTTGCCATCTGCTGGAGGTCTTGGGTGTTCATTAGGCCCACGGTTGAGCCTTTCCTGATGATGGTTCTACGCAAAGTATATCTTGGTCTTCCTCGTTGTCTTTTCCCCTCCGGCGTCCATATGAGAGCTTGACGGAGGCGACTTGTCTGATCCCTTCTGAGTGCATGGCTGGTGTATTTCCAACGGCGATTTCATTTAAAGTGGAAGCATTATCTTGCTCGGTCACTTGTCTTATTTGCATATTGGATCTGGAATCTGCCCAGAGGCGATTAAGACGTCTGTTCTCAAAATTGTCTTTTTTGTTTTGTTTTTGTTTTGTTATCCAGAACTACCGTTGCTTTCCAACTTTTGCATCCATACGTTAGCACTGGAATCACACATGAGTTGATTACCTTTCAGTGTTGTGTGTTTGTTGAATGTCTTTAACATCCAGATGTTTGACTGTTTGGTAAAGGCAGTAGATGCCAGTGTGATTCCAGATGACATTTCTGGCGCTGAATCCCCTATAGATGTCATCTTACTTCCAAGGTATGTAAAGCTGTTGACATTTTCAAACATCTGACTGTTTAGTTCGATGTCATTTAAACTAGTGGTAAGATCAGTTAATGTTTGTTTTTGCTATGGTAATTTGGAGATCATTTTGTCCTGACAGATTTTAGAGGTGGTCTGTTTTTTCTTGGATATTTAGCTGTTTTGAACTCAAAAGCACTTCAACAGGAAAGTGTGCTCCGTTATTTTGTAAATGATAAATTGGCAGTACCCCTAACCTCCCACGCAAATAGGTACCTATTGAACTACGTCAGATCTCTAATCTTCTTTTTTTTTTTTCCTCCAAAAAATGTCTAAAAACGCGACTTTAGAGCGCATACATTTTTGCTACTGGCAACATTAAATAACAGTGCAGACACAACTACGGAAACCTTAGCAGGCCATTTTCCTAGTTTTCAAAATGAATGTGTCACTGACAGTTGGTTTCCTCCCCATGACTGTTAAGTTGAGTATGGAAACCAAAATCATCGTATTTAACAATTTTGAAAGTCCACTAATCCCTTACTTTGCATTTGAAAGGCACATCCATCTCTATCATTATATTCAGGCGTGCAGACATCTAGTGCAGCTTTGTGTCTTGTTGTCTCAGGCATTTTCAAGCCCCGGTAATTTCCGTGTCCATGTAGAACTTGTGTCATTTCCCCCTGTTGTTTTCAGCTGCAGAGAATTGATTATTTGGTGGCTTTGTTTTGCAGTACGTTGACCGGTCTGTCATTAGAAATGCGGATTTATTTCAGTCAGGGACTATTTAATGTGGAAATGTGGTGGATTATGTCCTATTTTGGTCAAATGATGATAGACGATCTTAGATGAGAAACAGGCATCATGAGGATAATCGGAACAGAGAGAACTTTAAAGCTCAACATGCGAAATATTTCCTCTGGTATTTCTTTTCCGTTACAGTTGAGACAGATTGTGAACTGTAATTCATATATAAGTATGTGGAAATGAAAAAGAGAGGTTAAAGTTATTTGACTGGGAAACTGTCTATGATATTATTTTAGAAGGAAGAGGAGAAACAGAGTGCGAGCCCAATGTGACGTCTAAATATCTGAGCGATGATGAATGAGAGATCAGAGCTCACTGAGAATTATAATGGAAGAATCATTGCAACTATAATACTTATAAATAGTGAGAATCATCGTGACTATACATTGCATAGTTGCACTGATTCTCCCTATTTACCAGTAAGTATCTGTGCACTGGTTCTCCCCGTTAAAAAGAAACTACTGCTGAGGTGATTCTCCCTATTCACACGGATTCTACCTATGTACACGAATTTACTGTTGCATTGATTCTCCATTTTACAATTAAGGATAGTTACACTGATTCTCCCATTATAAGTTGGTTCAGTTGCACGGAGTCTCCCATAAGTTGGTCTAGTGGCACTGATTCTCTCATTATAAGTTAGTGTAGTTGCACTAATTCCTCCATTATAAGTTGATGTAGTTGCACTGATTCCTCCATTATAAGTTGATGTAGTTGCACTGATTCCTCCATTATAAGTTGGTGTAGCTGCACTGATTCTCCCATTATAAGTAGGTGTAGTTGTACTCATTCTCCCATTATAAGTTGGTGTAGCTGCACTGATTCTCCTATTATAAGTTGGTGTAGCTGCACTGATTCTCCCATTATAAGTTGGTGTAGTTGCACTCATTCTCCCATTATAAGTTTTTGTAGCTGCACTGATTCTCCCATTATAAGTTGGTGTAGTTGCACTGATTATCCCATTATAAGTTGGTGTAGTTGCACTGATTCTCCCATTATAAGTTAATGTAGCTGCACTGATTCTCCCATTGTAAGTTGATGTAGACGCACTGATTCTCCCAATATAAGTTGATGTAGATGCACTGATTCTCCCATTATAAGTTGTTGTAGCTGCACTGATTCTCCCATTATAAGTTGATGTAGATGCACTCATTCTCCAAGAATAAGTTGATGTGGACGCACTGATTCTCCCATTATAAGTTGATGTAGCTGCACTGATTCTCCCATTATAAGTTGGTGTAGTTGCACTGATTATCCCATTATAAGTTGGTGTAGTTGCACTGATTCTCCCATTATAAGTTAATGTAGCTGCACTGATTCTCCCATTATAAGTTGATGTAGATGCACTGATTCTCCCATTATAAGTTGATGTAGATGCACTGATTCTCCCATTATAAGTTGTTGTAGCTGCACTGATTGTCCCATTATAAGTTGATGTAGATGCACTCATTCTCCAATAATAAGTTGATGTGGACGCACTGATTCTCCCATTATAAGTTGATGTAGATGCACTGATTCTCTCATTATAAGTTGATGTAGATGTACTGATTCTCCCATTGTAAGTTGGCGTAGTGGCGCTGATTTTCCCATTATAAGTTGATGTAGATGCACTGATTCTCCCATTTTAAGTTGATGTAGTGGCACTGATTCTCCCATTTTAAGTTGGTGTAGTGGCACCGATTTCCTTTTTTTCTTATAATGTAAGTTGCACTGATTTTCCCCTACTACAAATGCATAGTGGCACTCATCCTCCTATTAATAAGTGGTGTAGTGACACCGATTCTCCTCTTTTACAAATATAGTTGCACTGATTCTCCCATTACAAGTATGAATTGTTGCATTCACTCTTCCGGCTGACAAGTGTATATAGTTGCGCTGATTCTCCTATAATACAAACTCCATCTCTCGCCAGCTCTCCCGCCTCAAGTATTGTCGTATTCAAGGAGTCACTTATAGCATGTGCACATCTTTGAGTTGGTCGGCCCCTGCCTCTCCTTCCTGGTACTATGCCATCTGCTATTATTTGTTTTCACTCCACCATGCCACTTGCTGTGACCAAAATGTTTTAGACAAGATGCTGTTTATTAGCCAATCTTCTTGGATGTTAAGATCTTGTCAAGTAAATGACAACAATAATATCATATTAACTTCAGAATGACCAATAAACGTGTGGTGTATTCTGGGGTACTAAAAGAGTTAAAAAGAGTCTCAAACATAGACACTGTTAACAGTTGGCCGCAAACTCTACTGCAAACATCCCGAATACTTTTCTAGGTTCGTGTAACCACTGTTTAAGTGTACAGTTGCCCGGCTCTCTAGCGTAGTTGGCTCAACCGGATTGGGCGGTGACCGGGTGACGAACTCCTTGTGATCCGGGTTCGCTCCCGGGGGTAGGCAGAAAAGCCATATTTCTCCCTGATTTTCTGTGTTTATCATGGAATCAAGGCCGAAGGGATATCCATAATACAGGGCCTAAGGGTTAACAACTCATGGCTTCTGGATACTAAAACAACAAGTGTAGAGTTGTGTGCCCCTACTAACTACACTTGAGAACCTATTCACGCAATTACGTGTGATCCTGGGTTAGTACAGGACAGCATTCGCTAAATAAAGTCTAGCTAAATTCATTTCTTATCAATTAAACGAATGTCAATCATTACGCACGAAGCAATCATAGAATCATGTACAGTTGCACGCAGTCTTTATCACAATCAAAATTGATTTAAATATTCCACTTTTTCAACTACGGAGTTCACGCTGGGGCACAAAGGATAGGGTTTGTTAGGATTTACTTTACAAGTTGCACAATTGACTCACAGAGAGTTGAATTATTTTCGGTTGATAATTGATCCAGCCCCAAGTGTTATAAGAAGCTACTTTTTGATTTCCTTAACACTATCTAAGGGGCTGTGTGCTAGAGGCTCCGGGTTCAACCCCTGGTATGGCCTGGGATTCTTTTCACGTGGACTTGGATGTCTAGTTTTTTTCCCATGGTCTCTAGGAAGTGAGATGGGAAGTCCGTGCCTATTGTTGCACACGTCAGGAATCACTTGCCGGTTGGGAATTGAAAAAAAGAAACCTAACAGCGCAGTCCAGGCAAAATTTTGGAGTTAAAAATCTACCAAAAGTATTTCAGGATCCTCGCTAGTGCTACAGAGCCGGTGCACTGTGCTGAGCTTCTTCGGACTCATACTTGAGTTAGAAGAAGAACGGAGCACTTATAGGTAATTACCCGTGTGCCATGATTTTGATCCGTTGTTCAAACCTCAAACAAATTACGTGTGTGTGTGTGTGTGCGCGCGCGCCTATGTATGAGTATGTGCGTGCGTGCGTACGTGTGCGAACCTGCCAGCTCCCCGTCATTAAATTATATGCCATATGTTTTTTAAGCAATGTATTGAAATATGTACTATGTTACATCGTACTTTTCGAGATATCGAGATGACTAAATGAAATCGTGAACTATCAGCGATGTTTAGAACGTAATGGTGTAATCAAATAATATACTTACTGTTTTTAAGCGAGGAATGTCGTAGTGTTTTTCTATATCATATCATAATGTCAAACAAGAAGAGAAATACTGACATCTTGAAAGCTCTGAACATCAAGGAAGATTGGCTAATAAACAGCATCCTGTCTCTCTGTATCAAGCACCACGACGGATTGGAAAAAATAATAACAGAAGACACGGTATCAGGAAGTAGGGGCAGGGGCCGACCAACACGAAGATGGACACAGGATATAAGTGACTCCTTGAGTGTGAAAGTACATGAGGCGGGAGAGCTGGCAAGAGACCTTTTTTTTTCATGCAAACCGTGATGAGAGCGACGTTGTGCAAAGGACCTGCTATATGATGATGATTATAATTTTTACCGTGGCGTAGCGGCTAAATGCTTGCCTGCGAATCGGAAGGTCGTGGGGTTTAGTCCTGAAGGAATCGGATCTTTTCAAAAATGACCTTGACTCAGGTTGAGCCAGCCTTGAGTGGGTATGTACAGTCTTAAGATTGGTGTATAAAAGATAGATTTAGCCCTATATGCCCAAGACGCCTAAAGGTGTGGAAAAGGGTCATTTACTCTACTTATAAAAGTTTTTAAGCAGAGTGCTGTGATCAAGTCATTTTGTATCTTAATTTATTTTAACGCGAAATGATGTAATGACTGTGTTAAATTTCAAGATGCAGGAACAAGTATAATTGTTTTTTATTTTGTGATCATGATGTTACGATTGATGTTACAATCTTGGTGTTACGATCTTGATGTTACGATCTTGATGTTACGATCTTGGTGTTACGATCTTGATGTTACGATCTTGGTGTTACGATCTTGATGTTACGATCTTGGTGTTACGATCTTGATGTTACGATCTTGGTGTTACGATCTTGGTGTTAGGATCTTGGTGTTACGATCTTGATGTTACGATCTTGGTGTTACGATCTTGGTGTTACGATCTTGGTGTTAGGATCTTGGTGTTAGGATCTTGGTGTTAGGATCTTGGTGTTAGGATCTTGGTGTTAGGATCTTGGTGTTACGATCTTGGTGTTACGATCTTGATGTTACGATCTTGATGTTACGATCTTGATGTTACGATCTTGATGTTATGTTGTTACGGATCTTGGATGTTTAGGATCTTGGATGTTGCGAGCTTGATGTGTACTGGTTACGATCTGAGGCTATAATCTTGAGAGATCTTGTCATCTTGATGACATATTGATGATGTTACGATCTTGGTGTTGCGGATGTTGCAAGCTATGTGTACTGGTTGAGGCATAATGAGAGATTGTCAGATGACAGATGACAGATAGTTAAAAACGTGGTCTAGACCACGAGGCAGACAAGACAACGATAAACTGATAA
This sequence comes from Candidula unifasciata, assembly GCA_905116865.2. Taxonomy (NCBI): domain Eukaryota; kingdom Metazoa; phylum Mollusca; class Gastropoda; order Stylommatophora; family Geomitridae; genus Candidula; species Candidula unifasciata. Next base: position 778,157 of record CAJHNH020000058.1, on the reverse strand, counting down.
TATCCAGATAGACAACAAACACTTGGTGTCAACAGTTGCAAAGAGAAGGCCAGTCAGGGAGATGAATGAGGCGGGGATATCCGCAGCAATGAAACTCAAAGGCTCGGAATGCTGAAAAAGAAAAAGAAAAAGAAAAAGATGAAGGAAGAGGAGGAGGAAAACTTTTGTATTTTTTTTTTCAGAATGACAGAACGGAATACTATTTTGCATTTTTTTTAAAGGAATTGTATAATAAAAAAATATTATGTGTCACTTTATGTTGCATTATACACAATTGGATCCCACATACAGATGGAAATACTACTGTTCCGTATGTATTGAGTATTGATATAATTGTGAATCATCGCCAGTGTTAATTTCCGACAATTTTTCTCGCTGTAAATTGACCATAAATAAGTTGGCCCGCGTTTAATAGCTTTTTGTATCGCCATATGCTGTTTAAAAGAAACGGCTTCCATTTACATAGACATAGGCAATTTTATATATATATATATATATATATATATATATATATATATATATATATATATATATATATATATATATATATATATAATAGCTGCTAACTGACAAATAATATTTCAGATATTATTACTATATTATAATGTATTCTATAATTGCTTTATCTTTTTTTTTCTCTCTAATTTATTACTTTTAGTAACTTTCAATATACTTTGTAAATTAATGTGCTTATTCAAAAATGCCCCTCATATGTTAATTATAACCCGTGCAGATTTACTGATAAAATTAAGTTTCTTGTCTTTGATATTACTTTTCCCTGTTTCTGTAAGCTGGTTTTTTTTTTTTTTCCATGATTTGTAATGGGGTTTTTTTTTCTAGTATTGCCTATGTTACCTCTAATGGTTGCTTAACACTTTAGTTGGTTTGCAAAATAAAGTGAAAGATAAAATTCTGGACTGTCTAAATTGTTCGTGATTGTGTGCAGATTGTGCATCTTCAGCTGCCGGCTTTTTCACCAGGACGGCCGTGTGTCGATTTTGACAGGGATCTCCACAGCAGACCATTTAGCTGGCAATAGCAAACAATTTAACTTTATTATTTTTTTTTTTTTTTTTTTCAAATCAGCAAATTTTAATATTGTCAAACCTCCCCATGTGTGTTCAAGGGGTCCCATTGTGGGGGAAAAAATAATAGACCCACCGCCTCCCCTAAAAGGATATCGTTAGAGTTGACTGGGGGTTCCCTAGAAGTCGGAGTGCATCTGCCTGAGAGGCAAGGAACCAACAGTCTGTATACAAATAAGTCACATCTGTGAAACGGATGTGCACGCAACATATCAGGTTCTGGAGCAAGTCGAAAGTCCAGAGGTAGCTGAACAACCAGAGCTTTCCCTTGGAGCTTACAGCGAACGCGAAGAAAAAAAAGAAGAAGAAGAAGAAGAAGAAGAAGAAGAAGAAGAAGAAGAAGAAGAAGAAGAAGAAGAAGAAGAAGAAGAAGAAAAGAAGAAGAAGGAAGAAGAAGAAGAAGAAGAAGAAAAGAAGAAGAAGAAGAAGAAAAGAAGAAGAAGAAGAAGAAGAAGAAGAAAGAAGAAGAAGAAGAAGAAGAAGAAGAAGAGAAGAAGAAGAAGAAGAAGAAGAAGAAGAAGAAGAAGAAGAAGAAGAAGAAAGAAGAAGAAGAAGAAGAAGAAGAAGAAGAAGGAGAAGAAAAGAAGAAGAAGAAGAAGAAGAAAGAAGAAGAAGAAGAAGAAGAAGAAGAAGAAGAAAGAAGAAGAAGAAGAAGAAGAAAGAAGAAGAAGAAGAAGAAGAAGAAGAAGAAGAAGAAGAAGAAGAAGAAGAAGAAGAAGAAGAAGAAGAAGAAGAAGAAAGAAGAAGAAGAAGAAGAAGAAGAAGAAAGAAGAAGAAGAAGAAGAAGAAGAAGAAGAAGAAGAAGAAGAAAAGAAGAAGAAGAAGAAGAAGAAGAAGAAGAAGAAGAAGAAGAAGAAGAAGAGAAGAAGAAGAAGAAGAAGAAGAAGAAGAAGAAGAAGAAGAAGAAGAAGAAGAAGAAGAAGAAGAAGAAGAAGAAGAAGAAGAAAATGTTTGCACAAATTTGTGTGCATACTCATTTACAGGGTGTCACAAAAAAATCACACTAAAATGTTCACCAAAATGTCAATGCAACAAACTAAAATGGAACTCATCGATATAAACAATAAAACAATAATGAGTTTCCTTCTCAAGTAACTCAACACAAAATTTAACTAGGACGCTCAACAGAGGCAAGGAAAATAGACGCCCGTAAATACAGCCAAAAGTCTTTATCAACTATTACAATAAAAGGTATCATAAACATGTCGGGTGAAACAGAAAAACAAAGAACCAGAGACAATGTATCCATGAATTACGATTGCAAAATGAAAAATAAACGGAGTTTAATATGTGATACGGGGGAGTGCATCAAATATATGTGATGTGGGGAAGTGCATCGCATATATGTGATCTGGGTGGGTGCATCACATATATGTGATCTGGGTGGGTGCATCGCATATATGTGATCTGGGTGATTGCATCGCATATATGTGATCTGGGTGAGTGCATCGCATATATGTGATCTGGGTGATTGCATCGCATATATGGGATCTGGGTGAGTGCATCGCATATATGTGATCCGAGGGAGTGCATCAAACATGTGATCCGGGGAAGTGCATCGCATATATGTGATACGGGGGAGTGCATCAAACATATGTGATCCGGGGAAGTGCATAGCATATATGTGATCTGGGTCAGTGCATCGCATATATGTGATCTGGGTGAGTGCATCGCATATATGTGATCTGGGTGAGTGCATCGCATATATGTGATCCGGGGGAGTGCATCGCAAATATGTGATCCGCAGGAGTGCATCGGATATCTGACAAAGTGTTTAGGATGGTGATCCCTTATTCACCCCCATCTGCAAAAGTTCCCAAGCCGACTGTCCGATGACTAACTGGGTTCACTGCCGGAGAGCCCGTAGACAACACAGTTACACATAGCCTACATAGCACCATCAACACTCTAATAATAGTGTCAACAAAAATACGTTAAAAGTAATTTCTAGAATAGAGTATCAGTCTCTTGACTGACGAACACAATAAGATAATGAATTGGTGATATGAATACTGTCAATCTGATATCAAATTTTGCCAAGTATACACACTGGCAAACTTCCAACGTGAAGTCACCACAAAGGGCGACACCAAGCCTCGACTTGACCTGAGCCCACTACCCACAAACGCCTTCGGCATATGGGTCTACTCCAGGGATCACCAGTAGCCTATATTATAGCATTCGGCTACGCGTCCACTTGTGGGATCACAGATAACTTACAACAGTCAGGTTGATTTGCGGGGAAGCAGATGAATAGTACTGCTACTAAAAGACCCGCAAGATTATATATGACAGCTATTGGCACTGACCAACACTGCGAAATATAATAAGTCAAATAAAACAGTGATCAGATAAAGTGTCGGGACCTCACTGGCTCAGCTGTAATAACAACACTCATTGGTGGCATTCCGAGTAATACACCAGATTCTAATGAAAAGTCCGAACTCTCCAACAGAATAAAATATTAGACATAATTACAAATAAAGGTCTCAAACGGCGGCACTGTCTTACTGCCCGAGAGGCACTGACGTGGACACGGGTTCACATTCTGTGACCGGTCACATCTGGGTCTCAAAATACCTGTAGGCCGCTGTTATCCGTTAATCTCAAGAAACACTTGTCTTACACTTCAAGTAGCGTGTACCTTTTGCACTCGTCGCTGTCATTATCTAGCTAACGACTTGATGACTGGCGCTGGCGATCACGTTTCTTACCTCTAGTACACTTGAAAAGCGAAGTGAGTTCAGCACACAACCCGAAGAAATGTGAAAACTGGAAAAATGGGGGAGAGGACAAAGTTGTTTATATTGAAGATTTGTCATGCAGGGCTGAGAATGATTTAACTATGATAGCAGAAGAAAATTTTATAAGAGTGACAGAAATGTCAAACTCTCTTTGGTGGTCAGAATTGTTGAAACTGAGGAAACCTCATTGTAAAGACACATTACAATACGGTTTTTAATTTTATGTTATCTAGCGTCTCTGTCTATCTCGAAATTCTTCCATATGTGTGGAGGATATTCAAAACATTACAGTTTAACATACTGCCTAAATTGTTTAGCGTCACTGTTGGTCTACATTGAATGCTATTGGTAAGTAAGTAAAGGACCCTTTTCCCCGCCTTTAGGCGTATAGGGCTAGACCTATATTTTCTAGACAAATCGGCACAAGATGGGTGATGTGGTCAGCATCACGCCGGCCGCCTTTACTTTCCGGGAATGCACCCGGTACCCACTCAAGGCTGGGTCGACCTGAGAGTGCTATTGGTGTTTGTGGGAAATGTGTGTATGTATGTATGTATGTATGTATGTATGTATGTATGTATGTATGTATGTATGTATGTATGTATGTATGTATGTATGTATGTATGTATGTATGTATGTATGTATGTATGTATGTATGTATGTATGTATGTATGTATGTATGCATGCATGCATGCATGCATGCATGCATGCATGCATGCATGCATGCATGTGTGCGTGCGTGCGTGCGTGCGTGCGTGCGTGCGTCTGTCTGTCTGTCTGTCTGTCTGTCTGTCTGTGTTTGTGTGTGTGTGTGTGTATTTGTGTAATTATGTATGTATGTTTGTATGTTTGTATGTATGTATGTATGTATGTGGTTATGTATGTATGTATGTATGTATGTATGTATGTATGTATGTATGTATGTATGTATGTATGTATGTATGTATGTATGTATGTATGTATGTATGTATGTATGTATGTATGTATGTATGTATGTATGTATGTATGTATGTATGCGTGCGTGCGTGCGTGCGTGCGTGCGTGCGTGCGTGCGTGCGTGCGTGCGTGCGTGCGTGCGTGCGTGCGTGCGTGCGTGCGTCTGTCTGTCTGTCTGTCTGTCTGTCTGTCTGTCTGTCTGTCTGTCTGTCTGTCTGTCTGTCTGTCTGTCTGTCTGTCTGTCTGTCTGTCTGTCTGTCTGTCTGTCTGTCTGTCTGTCTGTCTGTCTGTGTGCGCGCGCGCGTGTGTGTGTGTGTGTATGTATGTATGTATGTATGTATGTATGTATGTATGTATGTATGTATGTATGTATGTATGTATGTATGTATGTATGTATGTATGTATGTATGTATGTATGTATGTATGTATGTATGTATGTATGTATGTATGTATGTATGTATGTATGTATGTATGTATGTATGTATGTATGTATGTATGTATGTAAAGATATATTACCAAACATCAGGTCCTGTATACAGAACGTAGTTTTCGCTACAGCACATTTAAAAGACTCTTTTAGTGGCCAGTTTTCTAGCCCTGTGTGGTTTCATTGTTATTGAATCCTTGCTGCCTTATATCCACCCTCGAGGAAGACACCCTCTGCTTTGTTTTCCCAACAGTGTACCCTCTATCCCTATTTTCTCCAGGCCATCATAACTGTTTACATGGCCAGACTACTTCAGCTTTCGCGACAGAGTGCTGTTTGTGAGCCAGTTCTCCTTGAGGCTCAGATCATGTAGGTTGTCGGTGTTTTACTTATCCTTGTTACTTGGTATTCTAAGCATCTATCTGTAGCATTTCAGCTCAAAAGCTCCGATTTGCTTCTTCAAATTTGGTGCAGTCTTGGAGTACATGTTCTGCTGTTTAGGGCATCTTTTCACATGTGCACATGGCTGATACGCCTATCTTGAATTTTGTTTACATGATGTTGCGCAATCGGTTGATCCCTGTTTTGAGGCGAAGGATAATGATTGTTCTGATCTTTCCATCATAAAATAGACGTCTTGTGCTGGGGCTGGAGGTTTCCTGATCGATTTATTTATCTTTTTCTTTTGATGGTGTGTAACTGGTACATTCGGCTGATCTTTTTTTTTTCGTACGTTCCCATGCCAATTTGAACATTTCCAGACACTGCACAATAGGATGGTATCCACTAAATTGCACCACTAGGCTGACAGCTGAGTTGTGACAACCGGTTTGCAATTCAAGTAGTTTCCAAGACTGGAGTGCTTCAAGTACAGATATTGCATCTGTCAGTATTACTTTAGACTACAGTTATGCGATGTCCTGTAAAGGATAGGCAACTTTCTTTTTTTCTCACTCTCCATTTTCAATAAATTATCGATTTTAGTCTATTTTTTCTAGGGCGGGGAGGGAAGGGGGGGGTTACCACAAGTCTTATAAACAAAGAACAAAAGATTGGACAAAGGGCGCTTGTTACACGCCTAAATGTGGTCAAAGCCCTTTGGGGGCAAGTGAACAATATACAAGCGTGAATAGATTATTATGTTGTGTGTGTGTGTGGGGGGTGGGGGTGGAGAGGGTATTTCAACCCCCCCCCCCCCCCCCGCCCCCTCTTTAAAAAAAAATTCTTGAGAACGAAAGAGGCTCTCAATGGATTCAAGCCGTCAGTGTGTGTAACATATGGTCGGGACTTTTTTTAACGATGGTTCGCAACAATACGCAGTAACTGCACATATTTTAAGGCATCGTTTTTTATTATAGTTAAGTTGAGTCAAGAAATGACATCACAGCACTCCTGGCATTCCCATGCATGATCCGTCTTCATCTTTAGCAGCCAACGTAAAGTTCCAATACTGATGGTACCTGTCACAATCTGATTAAAAGTCCGTCTTGCCTTTCCTATGAGTGTAGTCAAGAAAAGATATAAACCCAAACGAAAAGTATGTAGGTACGCTTCACAATATAACAAATAAAAACAAAACGTGAACGTTGCGGCTACTGCGCCTTCATCAGCACATACAAATTAAACAATACTACATAGATACACAAAATCACTTAGCTGGTATCTCGATGCGGCCAGGTCGGTTGTTGCTCAGCAGAATGACCACACGTGTCAGCTGGGGGGAATAAATACCCCCCCCCCCCCCCCCCCCCCCCCCCCCCCTTTTTTTTTCTGTGGAGTATCAGGGGCCTTAACTGGCTTGTAGGGGTGGAAACTGTGAGGGCAGTTCAATCCCCTGGAAGTTTAAATGAAACTGTGTTGGCAATGCATTCCAGAGGGCGTCAAAGTCCCCAGAGTATAAATAAAGCGATTCTCAAGAGACATGCGGACACAGCCAGATCTACTCCCAGCCACCCCCACATACGCCGTGCCAGGCATACCCTACTAGTCCTTCTCAGGACTAGTATATTTTCCACTCCCAATTCAAGCCATGCGGACTCTGTCGTTAGAATGGCTGGATTTAATGGCTGTCACTTCCTTGTCGTGGACACCTTGGTGATCCTGGGAATGGAAGTGCAACGGTACTGGTTTCAGGGCACCATTTTGCACGCCCAACAGATGTTGTCTGAACCTGTCGGCCAGCCGTAGACCTGTTTCACCAATGTATTTCATGTAACATCTCTTGCAGTTGATGGCATAAATGACATTGTAGCTGGTACAATAAAATGCTTCACGTATGTGGAAGGTGGCGTTACGGAATTCTAGACTAGCCGCCTGGACCACATATGAACAGGTTCTGCATAAAGGTCTATGGCAAGAGACCGTGCCGAAGTGGGGCTCAGACGCGGGGCGTAACCTGCTCTTGACTATAATGTCCTTGTAGGCCCTATAGGAGGTTCAGAGAAAATCTTGCTGGTGGCAGGGTCGGCTCTAAGGATGGAGAGATGCCTAAGAAAATATTTTTGGCGCGGATGTTATGAGGGTGGTAGGTAAGTGTGAGAATAGGTCTATTATTGTGACGTTTCGGCTTAGAAGCGAGAGCCTCGGCACGACGGAAAGACCGTGCGCTGTGAAAGGTGGCAGATAGGACATGTTCAGGATACCCTTGAAACCGAAAGAAGTCCAGCATTTCCAGGGCCTTGTCATGAAAGTCGACGTTCTCCTGGCATAGTCTGCGGAGGCGTAGAAGTTGGGAGAACGGAATAGAGTCCTTGCAAGAAGAGGGATGGCAGGACGTGTAGAGAAGAACAGCGTGGGAATCAGTAGGCTTGTAGTACACCGAGGTGCTAAGGCCCATAGAATTCACGGTGACAGTGAGATCCAGAAAATGCATTGACGAAGTGAGATGCATCGGATGCTGGGATGAAAATCAGAGATATCGGTTACACCGATGCAATGACCGCTATACCTCCTGTAGAGCTCGGGGAGCCTACCGGTATATGTATGACGTATCTGGTGCTCGGGGAGCCTACCGGTTTATGTATGACGTATCTAGTGCTCGGGGAGACTACCGGTATATGTATGACGTATCTGGTGCTCGGGGAGCCTACCGGTTTATGTATGACGTATCTGGTGCTCGAGGTGCCCCATGAAGAGGCATGTATAGCTAGGTCCCATCTTGGTCCCCATAGCGACACTGCTAATTTGGTTGAAATACCGGCCATTAAACTCGAATGAGTTTAGAGTAAGCACTAGCTCAGCCAGACGAATCAATGGGTCTTTGGCTATTGCAGGACTGACTCTCTGATCTAGAAAGAACCGCAAAGCCTGGAGGCCATCCGCATGTGGAATAGAGCTGTAGAGGGAGGTAACATCTAGGGTGAAGATGTGGTACCTGGAAGAAGAGGTGAACCGGATAGAATGAAAGATAGAGATGGCATGGTTGGTGTATTTGATGTAAGACGGGAGATCAACGACCAGGGGCTGCAGAATACGGTCAAGGAACCCGGATATGAGCTCTGTGGGACAAGCACAGGCGGACACGATCGGTCTGCATAATCTCACCCACCTCTGAGCGTAGTGAGCCGGTCGGACCCTCTGGTTACACCCAGTCGCCTCATTCTCTCCAGGCCATAATAATCTTCTTTCTCTTCTGATTCCGTTTTTTGTTCCTAACGGACCTTGACCACATCTGCTTTGTAATTTATCAATTCACCACCCAGTGGTGCGGATCTATTTAAAATTAAAAATGTTTTTAAATACTTCTGTAATAAACACATTGTGCCGAGTACCGCACCTTTTTATACATTTTATTTTGAGTACCGACACCCTTTTTTTGGGTCTTCTTAAAAAAAAGGTAGATGATGATGATGACGATGATGATAATGATGATGATGACAAGGAAGTAAATGAAAAATAAACGCGACAATATATTTGAAATAATGTGAAATAAGTAAATAAATACTAGTAACCCCGTTTCATCAGTATATCTGCCTGTTTATTTTTCTTTACAGATATTTAGTCCAGACGATTTTCTAACCAAGGCTTATTACAGGTTTTCGAAAACAAGAGTACTACGACGAATCTTCGGACCTATCAAAGATGTAAACAGCGGGTAAATTCGAGTGAGAAGCTATAACGAAATTCATAATGTTTACGTCACCATTGATCTTTGGCATCATAAGGGCTAATAGGCTCAAATGGTTGGCACATATTGAGAGAATGTCAGATGACAGAGAGGTAAAAACTATACACACAAGGGAGCTTAATGGTCGTAGACCACGAGGCAGACCAAGAAGACGATGGAGAGATAATGTCCAGAGAGACCTGCAAACACTTAGTATTACCAACTGGAAAGAGAAGGCTAATGAGAGAGATGGGTGGAGGCGGGTGATATCTGCAGTAGCGAACCTCGAGGGCTCGGAATGCTGAAAGAAAAAAAAAAAAAAAAGAATTCTCCAACCTCTTTACACATTTTCCTTTATACACCGAAACAGACAACGCTGAGGACGGACAAGTAAACAGAGGGAACGGACAAGACGCACTTTCACAAGTGTAACTCTTCTCTCTGAAAGTTGTATTTATTGTTCAAGACCAAAATGGCAGCCGTGAGCAAAGCAGATTACTTGAAGCGATACGCGTCTAAAGACGAACGTTTAAAGGGTGACAAAAAGAAGAAGAAGCCTACGTCGACAAGAGAATCAAAGTATAGTAGCACAATTATAAAAGACAAATTAGTTAAAATGAAAACGTTGTTATAAGGGTAGACAACGGGAAATGATCGGCAAAAAAGCAGCAAGTTGTGAACTATATATAGTTATATAGATACTATATAGTTAGTTAGAAATAGGTTTCTTGCAGTTTGAACTACTCAATATATGCTTTTATGAATATCCCGAAGTGTTCTTTCTATATTTAAATATTAATGATAACGTCTGTCGATACGAAGGAAAGCACACTGCGTTGATTTATAACTAATTCAGCTGTCCTAGTGCCTATGGGCAGACACGTCCATCCCTACTAGTACTTAGACTTCAGGTTACTTTGATTATCATTGATTATTATTATAACGGTATAATTATAACCATCGGGAGCCCCAACCCAGTTTTGTAATGTTGGAAATATGTACCATGATGAAAGCAAGAGGTTTTTAGGAAGTATTATTACTATTTATCATTTAATGGTACCACACAGAATTCACTTTATAATTCGACCTCAAGAATGATTCTAGGAATAATGAACATGTCGACCATTGATCAAGCTCACTTGACCTATGAGTTTTAAAATGAGATGATTGATATCTTCTTCTTCAGCAACCTAAGCTTTGTTGCTGCGGATGGTGTCACTTGCCTCCATTAAATTATGATCTTTTAGGGGGCCGCATTAGCGCAGTCGAAAGGAGACTCGCTTTCAAATTCACCTGTGACTCGCTGCAGCCCTTGGCTGGTGTTCAAAACCGAACGCTTTCTGGGGTTCACCCAGCCTCTTGGTAATGGGTACCAGAGTTAACACTCTGGGTAAAAGGAGGAACGTCGCTATAGCTACGGAGTTGGTTGCAGACGGTGACACAGGCAGACATTTTCTTAATAGTTGTGTTTACTGGTGGCAGAGCACTTATGGAATATAACCGTTTGCAGTGACGCTGGTTAACATGTCTTTATCTTACTTTATGATCTTTCAGACTGACATTCTGTTTTCTGTTGGTGACTCTAGGTTTCGCTTTTTGTAATCTTTCCACCATCTTCTTGGTCTTCCTTGTGATGTACTCCCATTAAACTTTTGTGTATGCAGATTTATTTTATGCCATAGGAAAAAGGGCAGTATGATAAACTTTTACAGTAGTTAAGTGTTAAGCATCAAAGGTAGGGTGACCTTATATCCCATTCTCACCGGCACAGTCTTTTTTTCAGGTTTGCTCCAGCCGTCCTGTTGGTAGTCCAGAAAAGCACAAGTTGTCTTGTTTTATAAAAATCTAGGAATAAGCTCGGGAATAGAAGATACACTGATCGTTATGTTTGTAAACCTAATTAGATTTCATTGTTTCTGTATACTTTTAATGCCTGAAATGTGTTGATGACAGTTTTCATTGTAGCATGTTTTTTCATTGCAGTTAAAAGAGCATATTGCATGGTTTATTTTTGGGCGGCAGTGGTTTGAATTTTGCTACAGTTATTGAGCGAGTAATTAACCCGTTCACCTGGGGTGGTTTAACTGACTTGCTTGCGTTGTCCTGTTTTCATCACAAAATAACCGTGGGATGTCCCATTTTCAGCTCAGTATATTATGATCATCCTATTCAAAGGGGAGTAATTATATTTTGAAATTTAATGAGAGCAAAACATTATGACAAATAGATTATATGTTGATAGATTAATGAGGAAAGATCGACTTAGGAATGATGATACCAGGACGAGAGTCAGCACAGAACCAATCAAATGGTTTGGCCATGTAACAAGATTGGCATCAGGCAGGGCACCATAGAGAGCAGGGTTATACAGAAACAGCGGTGACAGAAGCAGAAGATGGACAGCAGAGATACTGACAAGTACTTTGTATGAAGTGAACAGAAGGGCTTGTACCAGAGATCTCTTCCTGCCCTGATGCCGCAACTCATTCCAGAAGTAGAGGACAGAAGAAGAAGAATATTACCAAATGTGAATATCACAATTATTTAATAAGTACAATTAAAGTAGATTATACTTAACAATGTGTACTTCTAAATTTGTTTACAGTTAATAAATGTTCTATGCAGTATAAAATAATCAACAGTAACTTACAAGCTTAAATATCCTCTATTGAAATATAGCAAAGAACCTATATATATCCCAGTTATAATCTAGGTCATGGCTGTTCAACTAAGTTTACTCTGGGGCCAATATTTAGAGAATGGGGATCGTCACACGCCAGGTGCCTCAGCCCCAGCAATGAAAGCTCAAAAATACAATACAACTGGCAATGATCCATGTGCCATTTGCTAGACATCCATGGGCCAGATTTGACCTGCAGGCCGCCAGTTGAATAGCCATGATCTAGATAGTTTTAAAAAAACATTATTTTTTTAAATTGCTGCTATTCTGAAATAAACCATACACCCAAAGCTGCTGTCGTTTTGTAATTTTGTCCTCACCATCATCGTCCGTGGCTTAGGTGTTGCGAGTCTGACTCGTAATTCCAACATACCGCGATCCAAACCGACTGCAGGCTGTGTGGATTTTTATCATGATATGGGGCATCGCAGGTCGACCCAGCCTGAAATAGGTACCAGGATGTATGACCACATTACCCACCTAGTGCCGATTGGTCTGTAAAAATATGGGGTGCTCTTTCCATATGCCCGATGCGCTTAAAAGTGTGAAAAGGGATCTTTACTTTTACTTTACTTACTTACCATCATCATCCTGTTATGATGCTATACATCAGATAGGGCTCACTGTTTATAGTTTGCCATTCCATTCTGTCCCATGCAGTCCTTTCGATGTCATGGCTGGAAGTCAGTTCAGCACCTTTGGCCTCTCTCAGCATTTGCTAAATGACATACAACCAAACTACGACCAGTACCAATAGTATTGGAACTCTGTGCTGGCTGCTGAGGAAAGGGACGGAGCACTTATGGGAATGCCCCGAGTGCTGTGATGTCAATTATTGACTCAACTCAGCTCACCTCATTTGCTGTATGGTTCCTCTTGTATGTCTTTATTTCTTCAGTCTATATTTTCCCCATTTCATTGCCTGCTTGTTGGTTCTCTGACAGTTTCTTGTCATGTTGTTAGCAAAATATATTGCCATCGTCTTTGTCTTGTAACTGATGATAACACAACCCTTGACCCATTAGGGTTATGGAGGTGTGTCGTTGGAAGCACTAGCGCACAAAACCTGCCATCTTTCCCTGTCTTCCACTTGATGAATAAGTGTATGGTAACTTAGTCCTGTCCATTTCCTAATGTATTCATTCCAGGTTCTTCTTTGCCCTCCACTTCTTCAACCCCCCATCCCCTTATTGTTCCTTTGTAGTCTTTGCTGGTGATGCAATCGTTTGTCCACAGACATTTCTTTTGTGTTTTTCATCTTTCTTGACTTTATCCAATTTATTTTCATCAGTTTTCTTAAGCATTTATGTTTTAGGTGCATTTAACTTTTATTTACTGCTTTCATCTTTTATTCGTTGTCTATAGCAGTTTTTTTTTTTAAATTTTACAGGCTAAAAATTATTGATGATGATCTTGATTTAAAAAAGCTGAAGTCAAAGAATCAGGCCCTTGAAAATGAGTTCAATGATGAAGCACCGACAGTTGCAGAGTTCATTGATGAGAGGCCGAAACATGTTCGGCAGTTAGAAGAGTACAGAAAGAATTCAAGATGGAAGCTTTTAGGGAAAAATGAGGAAGGTAAGAGGTGAACATGTGTGTGTTCGGACTTTGCAGTTTTTATTTTGTTTCATGTAGATGGGTCGATTCTGTAAGCAAAAAGAACAATCCCAAGCTGCATAGCTCGTTCTATTGAATTAGCCATACAGCCTTGAAACTTGAGGCTTATGCCCCCCCCCCCCCTTTCCCCCCCCCCCTTTTTTTTTTTTTTTTTTTTTTTTTTTTTTTTTTTTTTTTTTTTTTTTTTTTTTTTTTGTTTTTTTTTTTTTTTTTTTTTTTTTTTTTTTTTTTTTTTTTGTTTTTTTTTTTTTTTTTTTTGTTTTTTTTATTTTTTTTCCCCCCCTAATTTTTTTTTCTGTCCTACACTGCTCTAGAAAGTAGTATTCAAGACAGTAAAGAAGATTTTTTTTTTTCCTGCAGATGTGTTCCTTGTCCATTTGTTTGTGCTGTTGATTATATGTGGGTTTTGAGTGCAGAGATATCTGGCTCTTGTTTCATTCATTATTGATTATCTAATATGCAGTTCTCTTTTACAGCTTTCATTGAGGCTTTTAGTACAGCAGGGTTTTAAAAAACAAAAGTTGTCTAACAGTTATATTGGTACACCCAGGGCTACAGCAAGCTTACAACTTTTGTTTTCCCGTTTATTAATAGTTATTCGAACCCACCTTGATGTACCATTGCTGGCTGCGTGGATTTTTATCATGATATTGGGCATCGCAGATCGACCCAGCCAAAAATGGTTACCAGGATGTATGTCCTGGGAAAGTAAAGAAGGCTGACATAATGCTCACCTCATTACCCACCTAGTGCCAATTGGTCTGTAAAAAATATGGGTGCTCTTCCCGTATGCCCGATGCGCCTAAAGTCATGAAAAGGGATCTTTACTTTACTTTGTACAAAGGAAGTATTTTTATTAGTTTTAGTTGATAAATATATGCCATAATTTGTTTTGGTTTATTATCATATAGCAGATTATTTGCAAAATATTACCAGAATTGTTTGCCTGAAAGAAACTCAATCTCACACCTTGTAAACTTTCCTACCCAGGTGTCACTTATATCCTGTGCCCATCTTTGGGTTGGCCCGCCAATTTCCTCCTTCCAGGTGCCACACTTTCTGCTGTTTTTTCCAATCCACTGTTGGCGCTTGATTCGACCAAAGTATTTCAATTTCCGATACAAGATGCTGTTATTAGCCAATCTTCCTTGATGTTCAGATCTTTTAATATGTTATTTCTTTTTTTCTTCTCGGCTCATGGAATTGAGAGAATCTTTCTATAGCATTTCAGCTCAAAAACTCCTATTTTCTTCCTTATTGTCTCAGTGATTTCCACGACTCATATCCAACTGTACATAAAAGATGGATGCTCTCAGCCTCAAAGTTAAAGTCAAGAGGATCGACTTCACTGTACCAGGTTTGATCTCACATAACTCAGTCTCTCTCAGCAGAATGGCTAGCCACCTACTGAGAGCATCACACAGATCATGAACTCCGTAGCTCCAGCTACAGTCCCCCAAGGATCTGCCCAAAAATTGCATTCATGAACTGAATGGTACAGCAGTGAAGTGAACCCAGGACCTTCACAGCACAAGGCAAATAGCTTGACCACTTCACCACAGAGACCCAATGTCTCAGATTTTTACCAAAATGTTCTAATGTTGGTTTATAAGGAAGTATTTTCTTGTCTTCTATATAATTGATATATGAACCGGCTTTGATTTATAATTAAAGTATTTTATTTTGTTTTGGTTAAGACGGTTTTTAAGTTTTTTATGTTATGTAATAAATGTATTTTTTTCTTCTGTTTGATGGATATTTGAATCTGCTTTGTTTTTATAATGAAAGTATTTTTATGTAACTCAGATGAAACATCCGCCTTAGATTATGGAGTCATACCACAAAACCGCAAAGGGCACCAGGGATCTCACTCCGGGAGTGACTCCATGCCATCTAAAAAGCGCCATGACACAAGTGACTCAGACTCCTCTCCACACAGGACGAACTCTAAAAGTGGGACATACGTCAACACAGACAGAAAATCACAGAGGCATGACTCAGATTCCGACAACTCTCATGCGCACTCAGACAAAAACTCAAAAGTGGACAGAAAAAAAGACATCAGTCCTGATAACTCACCACCAAGGAAAAAACAGCAGAAAATATCTAAGCGTCACGATTCAGACTCTGATGCTTCACCCCCACGGAAGTCTCAAGGCAGAAGCCAGAATTCAAAATCTTCATCATCACTGTCACAGAAATCGTCTACATCTTATAGAAAAAATGGTGCTGGTTCGGATAGCGATAATTCCTCTCAAAGGAGATCAAGGAAACATGTGTCTGATTCTGATTCCGGGCAGTCACCACCAAGGAAAAATAAACGTGAGATTTCAGGTTCTGATTTAAACCGTCAAAGAAAGTTTGCTTCGGACCAGTCGCCTCCAAGAAGGAAAAATAAACCAGGAAACTCAGATTCTGACCAATCACCTCCTAGGAAATCTGCTTCAAATTTTGACCAGTCACCTCCAAGAAAATCAGCAAATTTGGTCCAGTCACCTCCAAGGAAATCAGCAAGATCTAACCAGTCACCTTCTAGGAAGAGAACCAAACCTGCAGCCTCGGATTCTGATCAGTCACCACCAAGAAAGTCAGCAGCAGGCTTTGATAGTGATCAGTCGCCTCCAAGGTAAGTCACAAGAACTAATTCTGTGTGCTGTGTCAAAGTCACCTAACTGTGAATCATTATTCCAGGAAAATCATGTTTGAACATTGAGTAGCCTGTGAAAATTGTGTATTTGCATGAAAGTAATACTTAATTTGGTGCTTTATTAATATCCTACCCCAAATGGGGGAAATCCACAGGTCACGGGACAGTCTAATATTTCAGGGGGTGGTAGAAAGGCTGCATGCATTCGTGGGACATAGGCTGCACTCTCTCGTGGCATCAGAAAGCCCGTACCACCCTCTCAAATGTTGGACTGTCCTGTGATGTCATCTGGGGTAGGATATTAATAAAGTACCATAAATTTTGACCTGTTTGGATTGGGAATTCAGATGTTGCAGATGCCTAGCTTGTGGCCCACGGATCTTTGTCAGTTGTATTACATTAAGGATCTTTCTATACTGGGGCTCCCCCTTCTGGCCGGTGTCAATCCCCATTTTGGCTCCAGAGTAAACTGAGTTGACTAACCCTGTTGTAACATGATGAATCACAGCCCTGAGAATGCACTGAGGTGGCTTTGACCTAGGGGCCAACATATAGCTGTTGTGTAATGTTAACAAATATGTGGCTTGTGTGTAATGTAAACAATTATGTGGTTATTAAACGTGAACAGTTTTATAGTTTTTATATAACTTGAACAGACATGGTTTTTTTTTTTTTTTTACTTTTACAAACATGGTTGTTTTGTTACTTGAGCAGACATGGTTATCATGTAATCTGAATAAACATGGTTGTTATGTAACCTAAACAAGCATGATTGTTATGTAACTTCAACAACATGGTTGTTGTACATTGCTATCGAATATATGGTTGAAATGTAATGTAAACAGTTATATGGTTATGTAAAGTGAACAAATATATAGTTGTTATGTAACATGAACAATTGTCTGTTTATTAGGTAATGTGAACAAATATGTGGGTTTTTATGTGAACAAATATATGTTTGTTGTATAATGTGAACAGATCTGTGGGTTTTTTATGTGAACAAATATATGTTTGTTGTATAATGTGAACAGTTGTCTGGTTGTGATGTAATGTGAACAGTTATATGGTTGTTTTACAGTGTGACAATTATATCGTTATGTAACATGAACAATTATATGGCTGTTATGTAATGTGAACAAATATGTGGTTTGTTTGACTGTGACAGTTATATCGCTTATGTGTAACATGAACGATTATATGGCTGTTATGTAATGTGAAGAAAAATATGGTTAATTTACAGTGTGACAGTTATATCATTGTTTTGTAACGTGATTATATGGTTGTTATGTAATGTGAACAAATATATGATTGTGGTAAATATTTGTCTGTAAACAGTAGCACATGTAAGAACATTTTTAATGATGAAAAACTCAGCATATTGGTATAGTTGAGTCAGTTTGTGTAAACTCAAAATATGTAGCTAACTTCAAACGGGTGCTGTTGTATATCTGCTACTTCTGCCCTATATCCTCCAGTGCAGCATAGGCTCTCAACCAGTTTGTGATTGGTCAGCGAGTCTTTTAAGAAAGCTAAAGAAAAAGCAATCCTGATCTCATTCAGGCAGCTTTTGGATGAGATCTTCTATCTGGTTGTCTTGATTGAAGACAGTATTTTCTGATTGGTTGCTCATTTTCTATTACTCTCGAGGCTTCTTTTGTAGTTCCCTCTCTATGATAACTTTGGCGATTTATTTAATCCTGATAAGGACTAGACTTTTATCAGGAATCTGGGGGTAGGTTTGGGGCCATCCGCCTCATCGTTTTTTCAGCCATATCACCCTAACCGTTACCATCACGTGCTGTGTGTCCCTGTCTTATTCACTTCAGTCTCTCATTCTTATCTCCACGTGTCTCTTCTAATTTCTCTGGCCAAGTGGGTTCCATTGCGTGTACATTTTGGTTAAATTATTATAATCATGTTGAATGTTATCCATCAGCAGCATCTTTTCCTCACCTGTTGAGTCATAATTATATTTTTTTAATTCCTTCTATACTGCAAAGAAACAAGTTAACGAATAATTTGTAGTTAACCAAAAATTGGTTTAATCACTTTCTTAATTCCTGTCCAAACAGAACTTCTGATTTAATTTTAAGAGTTAGAATTCTAAACTTCCTACTAGTTTAAAATTTTTTTTTTTTGGGACTTTCAAATTTCCTCAAGCTCAGTCAATCAGTGCCATTCTACAATAAAGGTTGGCTGCAGCTGATCGCCAACACTCTTTGTCTCTCGTCTTTGTTGTACACTCTTCGAGGCTGCTGTTTAACCATCCCTATAGTTGGTCTTCATTCTGTCATTCTCTGGCTCTTGCATTCTTGTTGTAAAATTTTCCGTGTTTAGTTTTTCTTCTTGTGAGAATGCTACATTTATTTTTATTTAAATAATATGAATGCTGCAATCTGTTGCACATTTCACTGCCTGATGTATAGTGTATCTTGACAGATGCATTAGAGTTTACATTGACGTATAATGAATCCTTTCAACTTAAATGCACAAATCGTATTGTCTTTTTGATATATACTATACATCTTACTGACAGTCTAAGATTATTCATATGGTCATTATGGAAATATTAAGATTAACTACCTGATCTCTCTCTCTCTCTCTCTCTCTCTCTCTCTCTCTCTCTCTCTCTCTCTCTCTCTCTCTCTCTCTCTCTCTCTCTCTCTCTCTCTCTCTCTCTCTCTGTGTGTGTGTGTTTGGTTTTCTTTTCTTGTTTTTTTTAATTTCTGTAAGCTACTACTTTTTTTTCTTTTCCCCCCCCCCCCCCCCCCCTCCCCAGAACCTCTTCATTTGATTGCCCTCCCTCCCCCTATTGAGATAAGTTTATCGTTATGTCAGCAGGATATAATATAATAATTTAATTAGAACACAAGTTAATTAACATGCATATTCTTATGATGTAATCACAGGAGGGGACATGACTCTGACAGCTCCGACCAGTCGCCTCCACGGAAGAAACAGACAGCATCAAATTCTCAGTACTCAAAATTCAATGATGACCACCAAGATGACAGACCAGCAAAAGCTACAAAGACTTTGGGCGGGGCGAAGGCAGGTTTATCTTCAGCAAAAGAAATGAGAGAAGAGGCGAAGAAGCTACGAGAAAAAGAAGACAAATCATTCCAAAATGTAAGTGTAAGATACTGACGTGCAAATTATGTCATCATATTTGTGGTTTATTGTGTCTGTTCTACGTCTTTGTTTTTTTTATGTCATGTTAAATCTTAAATAAATATATTATGCAGTTCTTTAGCTAAGCCACAATATTTGTATTTTTCAAGCGACACATTCAGCTGTTTTGATGATTTCTCTACCTAACTAACCTTCCTAGATGTGCTTCATCTATATTTTTGTCATATTTATTGTCTGTTATTTCACTTGGACCTAAGCAGGCCTTGTGTGTAATCATCATCATCGCATTAGACTGTTTATATTTCTTTTTCTTCTTCTTCGCATTCACCAGCTGTTAACTCTGGTGGAAAGTTCTGGTTGTTCGTCCACTTCTGTACTGCGGTATTGTTCCAGAACCTGAGTGTTGCGTGTGTATCTGTTTTACAGATCTGACTCATTTGTATGTAGACTTGGTTCCTTGCCTCTCAGGCAGCTGCACTCCAGCTTCGAAGGAAGCTCCCAATAAGTCGGCTCTTAGGACATGCTTACAAAAGACAGTGAAGTTCATACTAGAGACAAGATTGCAGGTATAGATAATTTATTTCAAGCAAACAAAAGAAGAAAAAGAAAAAGTAAGTGCTGTGAGGTAGTATATTTGAAGGCTGGGCATTTGGAGGTATTTACTGTGGAGTTATTTCAGTATTTGCTATGCAGTGATCACAGTATTTGCCAGTGAATTGCTTCAGTTTTTGTCAGAGATTTACTTCATTATTTACCAAAGAATTACAGCAGTACTTACAGAATGGCAACTGTACTTGTCAAAGGATTGCAGAAGTACTTGTTGAAGAATTGCAGCAGTATTTACCTGTGTCATCATAATACATTAGTTACCAAAGAATAACAGCTTTATTTACCAAAGAATTACAGCTTTATGTATCAAAGAATTACAGCTTTATTTGTCAAAGAATTACAGCTTTATTTGTCAAAGATTTATAGCTTTATTTATCACAGATTTATTAGTCTTTTTATTTTCTTCTTAGTGTTAACTGGCTGTAAACTCTGGCAAAAAGTTTTGGTTGTTCCCCCAACTTTTGAACTTTGGTCTTTTTCCAGAGTTTTGTATACATTTTACAGATCTGACTTATTTAAGTGCAGACTGTTGGTTCTTCGCTTCTCATGCAGATGCACTTTGATTTCGGAGGAATTTCAGCAGTATTTGTTAAGTAATTACCATGACTTTGTGAGATGAGTTTAACTTTATTGCCTCCTTTTTTTTTTTTCTTTTTTTTTTTTTTTAGATCGGAGAAGACAAATTGGGAAAGAACGCCAAAACTGTAGTCAGGGATAAAGAAACTGGCAAAAAAAGAGACTTGCGAGCTGAAGAAGCAAAGAATGCAGAAGACGAGAAGAGAAAAGAGGAGCAACTAAAGAAATACCAGCAGTGGGGGAAGGGGTATGTATGTGTTGTAGTTGTTGTTTTTTTTTTTTAGGTGTGTTTAACTAATATGTCTTGTGACTGAACAAAGAAAGCATCTTCACCGGGCTTGACAAGTCAACACCCAAAATTGTTTTTGCTTGCTGTGTTTAACTAAAGCATATTACATTCAGTGGTGTGCCGTTATTCTCAAAGGATGATGAAATAAGAGAAATGTCTGGGCAATCTCTGGAAGACACTCAAAATTAGTTCTGTCTTGGACACATAATGAGTGGAAAAAACAAGTGTGCGCAACAAATACACACAGGTGTCTGATCCCACTACACAGAGAGCAGGGAGAACTACTAGAAGTCTATGTGAAAAAAAATCCCAGCCTGAACCTGGGACCTCCAGCACTCGAGGCGGACACCATGTCTCAAGGCCACAAAGCCTCGCTGAGGAGTGGACGGCAAACCCTGTATGACATATAATGCCACAACAATAAAATAATGATGAATTTGCCATTGTCTTCTGTACCATTACCTTCATACTATTTTCTAACTCACGGCGATCTGCTTACATATTGCCTGCGGTCTTCTGTACCATTACCTTCATACTATTTTCTAACTCACAGCGATCTGCTTACATATTGCCTGCGGTCTTCTGTACCATTACCTTCATACGGCGATCTGCTTACATTACATATTGCTTGCAGCTGAATCAAACAGCTCATGGGAGTCAGGACCTAGCTACACCTATGCGGCCGTCCTAGAAACAGGTTCCCCAGCAAGGATAGGATCATAGTTTTGTTCAGAGTTCGGAATTCCTGAGAGGGGAAGAACCAGAAGTCTGCACAATGGTAATCAGACCTGTAAAACAGATGTTAATGCAACAGTCAAGTCCTCAAACAGATCTAAAAGTCCAGACTTGATCAATAGCCAGGACTTTCTGCCTGGGTTTAGATTCGTGAAGGCTAATAACAACAACATAACAAACATGTCATCTATTGAGGCAAATATTTTGTAGCATTTCATCATCATCAAGTGTCTTCGTGACTGGTGAACATTTATTTCCACAATGGGCTTTCTTCAACTGCATGTGTGATTTCATGTGTTGATACCTCTCCATGACACAAGACTGTCAAGAATCTTGTCACGTTGTCTTCCTCTGTCTATTTTCCCCACAGAACTGTCCAATGGTTACAACATCTTCAGGTTTTCCTTCTTCTCATAACAAGACCAAAAAAGGATGTTTGTGATAAGTCTTCGTACCCTCCCCTGTTTCAGAACATCTGGATTGCTCTCTCTGGAAGTCCAAGAAATTTGAAGGATTCGACTTGAACACACAACAGAGCTGTATTAGAGTTTATACAGATGGTTCAGCAATAAGAGACAGAGGAAGAGGAATAAATATATATATATATATATATATATATATAGAATGCCCAAATGGTTTCAAAATTGAACAAGCTGTACCAACAGGTTTATATTCTGGCCTTTTCCAAGCACAAGAAAGTCAAAACTTTATTGTACTCGAGGAGATATGGACTGCACGATAGGTTTCATAAAGGCTACCGGCCTCCCGATATAAGTTTTCTGACGGAAGGATCAAAGAAGAAGGAGAAGATCAAGTCTTTAAAACCACATTTTCGGGGAGTCCAGAAATTGCTTGGCTTATTTATTGGTTAAAACTAGCTTGGCTTATTTATTGAAAGGGATTCACAGCCATAGGTTAAAACTAGCTCTGTACAGCAGGAAAGAATTCCTTTCTTCGCCTCCAATGACATGAATTGATTGCATAAAATGTTCTTCATTTTATAAAACGCAGTTTGAGCTTGAATGTAGTGCATGGTATGCTTTAACTCTTTGAGTCCCAGGGGGTTTAGCATCACAGGCCCAGGGGGTGGTAAAGAGAGTCAAAAAATCGGTGCAGCATGTGCTCTTTGGGCTTCTAGGTAAGAACTTATGAACGTATCATGCGTTCCTTGGGACTCAAAGAGTTAGAAACAATACATAAATTTTTTCTTTGGCAGTCTAAAGCAGCAGGAAATGCGAGACTCGCGTCTGCTGGACCAGGTTCATGAAGCATCCAAGCCTCTGGCTCGTTTTAAAGATGACAAGGATTTGGATGAGATGCTCAGACAGGAGGAAAGACTGGAAGACCCCAATGCTGGATTTCATCAGAAAGAAAAAAGAGAAAGAAGACAAGAAAACTGGCAAGAAGAAAAAGAATGGTAAATATGTGTACAGTTAATGTTTAAGTTGAGTTGAGTCAAGAATTGACATCACAGCACTCGTGGCATTTCCATGCATGCTTTATCCTCATCTTCAGCAGCCAGCACAGAGTTCCAATACTGATGAGTACTAGTAGTTAATGTTTAATGTTTGATTACACTTGAATATTTGTTGAGTAAATATTTCAGTATATTATTTTGCAGTGATATTTTTGTTCCATCATTTTAAAGAAAAGTTAGTTGCCTATCCTTTACATTGTGTTGCAAAACCGACTCCAGCATTCTTTGTCTGTTTTGTTTTGTTTTACTGGGTTCTTGTACATTCATTAGTTTGCTATTGCTTCCTGAACTTTCCCCCACAGATTGACATTAATTGATGAGAGTGCAGTTTTTATGGAGATCCCTGGGGATCATAGCCGGAGGTACTGAGTTCGTGCACTGTGCGGCGCTCTCGGCAGGCGGCTAGCCGTTCTGTGGAGGGAGACAGAACTGTTTAGGATGATACCCGTTGCAATGAAGTAAATCCTCTCAACTTTAACCTTTAACTAGGTGACTCAAGAACCACTTTTGAGTATTGCTGAAGGCTGAACTCAGAACTGACGTCACAGCACTTAGGAAATTTGCTTCTCATCTTCGGCAGTCTCCAAACGGTTCCAATTCTGATGATGCCAGTAGCAGTTTGATTATTTGTCCATCTTGCCTTTCCTCTAAGTGCAGAGGGTCAACCAGATCCCCCGGTGACTCCTAGCTGTGCCATTCTGTCCAGACCATAATAATAGATTCATGTTTCTGCATTGTACAGTTGCTTCCAAAGTGACTTTGCCTTAGAGGCACTTGTCAGATGCAAATGCAGCAGAAGTAGATTCTATAGCAGCCCCTTTCAACCTATAGAACAGCTGTCTTGGGGCATCTGGTGGTCATGGAGTAACTGCTGTCTTATGGGTGTGTCTGGGATTACGTTAAATGCAGACTGTAGGTTACGGGGTCAACATTATGTCAGCCACATATACTTCCTATGTCATTGCTGTATACCCATTTCTTTTTTTTTTGGGGGGGGGGGGGGTGTTGGGAGCCAACATACATTTGTAAAGTCCAGCTGGAGTGGATTCAAACCCAAGACATTCAGAATGGCACGTAAACGTATATTAATAATTTGGTTGAAATAAATATGTGAATTAGGTTCATAATTTTTTTTTTTTAATAAATGAATCTCCTGCAAGATTAAGGACCCATATATTGTAATTATTAGGAGTCCTGGCGGAGCCGGGCTGTTTTTTTTTTCTTTTCAAAAATGACCTTGACTCCCAGGTTGACCCAACCTTGAGTGGGCACAAGGTGCAGTCCTGGGAAGTAAAGGTTTCTTTGGCCTAGATTACCAAGGTTGGTTTCCTTGGATGGTGGGGGTAGGGTAAAATTTATTAGCAGCAGATGTAAGATTTTATTATACACTTTTACATTTAGTGTTTACCTTTGTTTTCTTGAAAGTCAGTGCTCCATACCACTATCCTGATCAACGCAAAGCCATCATGCTTGTAAATGGCCCAAAGTTAACTGGGTATTTCAGAATTACAAAGCTCTTGTGCAACACCTAAGCCACAGTACACACATGTAATGCAGAATGTGCATGTTTTAAACATTCTTATATCTTATTATAGGAGGATGAAAGCAACAGGCAGTAAGAGAGTCATATCTGCAGCACAGATATAATGGAGCTAGACAGCCTCTGTGACAGTTCTCATACACACATTTAATGTAATAAGAAGAAGAAGAACTCCACAGGGGAGCATGTACAGCAAGGGGTCCACAGTCATCAGTAGAAAGATCCCTAGTCGATGACTGTTTCGGCCCATTAACATTCCTATACAATCTCCAAAGTTGGGCACACCTGGGTCATGACTCCCAGGCCTCGATCTCCCCCTGCTGCACTTTACCGGATGTTCTTCTAGAATCTAGCTTGTTTTAAAGATCATTATGTCTGAACATAGGCAGACTAAAGCACCATTCAATAAGGAAGTCACATCTGCAGGTAAAGTTTATGGAGCATCAAAACCGTTAGCTGATTGGCCTCCATCACAATTCTGAAATCACTTAATATTCTTTTGGGTTCTTTGTTTAATTAAGACCTAATTGTTAAACATCTTTTTCTTTGTTTTCTTGTACAGAACTACCAAAGTACAAAGGACCATTGCCTCCACCAAATCGGTTCAACATTCAGCCAGGATACAGATGGGACGGGGTCGACAGGTCGAATGGATTTGAAAAGAAAATCTTCGCTTCACAGGCTAACAAGAAAGCGATACAGGAGATTGCCTACAAATGGAGTACTGAAGACATGTGATGGCTGTCTATGTGCATGCAGTCTGTATATTGTGTTTATTTTTAAACAATATTCTTTGTGTGAGTTGTGGATGGATGTCTGAGCTGTTGTTGTATTCTTGAAATCATCATCATTATCATGTGCCTTGTCCAGCAGCATAGGTGTTCTGTTCTTTTCCTAGATCTCACTCCCGGATGTTCGTCCATCACTATTTTGAGAATCCACAAGAAATAACATTAAACATGAGTTTAGATAGTATGATTCTTCTTCTTCTGCGTTCATCGGAAGATGTAATTGCGTTGTGTCCGTTTACAGCATGGCTGCGATATTTGCACCTTTTGGCCAATACATCCGACTTCTGCGGGCATTTGTTGACCGGGTTAGCCTTCCCGGTTCACTTATGATTCATGGTGTGTGCTGTATCTATATTCCACTTTATTCATCTCTGTAGAGTGCCCCCCCCCCCCCCACAATAAAACTGTTATATTGTTGAACTGCGATTTGCTCCTGTTAGATTTGCATGTGTGGATTTTTGGGGGGTTTGTTTTGTTTGTTAAATGGCTTTTGTGTATTTACCAGACTGCTACTGGTTCAGCTGGAACTGGAACTCTGTGCTGGCTGTTGAAGATGGGGATGCAGTGTTTAAGGAAATGTCTTGAGTACTGTGATTTCTGTTCTTAAGTAAATTATTTTATTTTTGTTAAAGTACTGCAGAGATGTATCTTTTAAGTGTAAAAGAGGGGTCGGGTGTGAAGCTCACTCACACACACACACACACAGTACTACTTCTTTGACTGGTCTATTGTCAACATTTGAAAGTTTTTTTCTCATGACTTTATCCTGTGTGTTGAATTGAGTTAAGAACTCAGGTCATTCCCACAGGCGATCCATCCCCATCTTCAACAGCCAGTGAAGAATTCCAATGCCAGTGGTACCAATAACAGTTTGATTGCATGTCAGTCTTGTGTGCAATTCCAATGCCAGTGGTACCAATAACAGTTTGATTGCATGTCAGTCTTGTGTGCAATTAGACAGAGGGTTATGATTTGTTATTTCAAATTGTCTGTATGTATAACTATTACTTCGACCTATCTGTTGTCGTTATTTTAAACTGTTCTTCAGAGGAGCTCTCAGATTTTTCCTAATTATTTTGTTTGTTGAAATGAGTTTAGAACTGGCATCACAGCATTTGGGACATTACCATAATCGCTCCATCCCTATTTCCAGCAGCCTGTGAAGATGTGCAATGCTCATAGTACCAGTACGAGTTTGATTGTATGTCTGTTTTGTGTGTAGGGAGACAGAGGATGTGATTCATTATTTGATGTGTTGTGTGTGTATATAGATATACTACTTTTTTGTGTGACATATCTGATGTCATTATTTTAAAATCATTTCTTCTGAAGCCGATTCATTTTCTCATTCATTATTTTATCTTGTGTATGATGTGATAGAGAGTATGATTCGTTATTTTATGTGTTGTATATATTGCCATGACCCTTTTCAAACAAGGGTCACACCACGAGGTCAGCGAGCATGCATACGGCGCATGAATTGCATAGCCTGATGGGACAAAGACTATGCTAATGAGCACCCAAACAACAACAGAAAAGACTGGTCATCAGTTGGGGGGAACTGAACATCAAAGAAAGCGTGAGAGCATCTCGGCTAAGTCCCGTGAGAGCATCTCGGCTAAGTCCCGTGAGAGCATCTCGGCTAAGTCTCGTGAGAGCATCTCGGCTAAGTCCCGTGGGAGAAACATAGACAGCCCACCCCTGTTAGAGCTAGTTAGATTAGTTTTTTGATAAAGTGGGTTGTGTTGATAATGTTGTTAGTGTAATCAAGATAACTAATAAAGAAGTACTGCAATAGAATGACGACATCACTTCTTTGTGATTATTTCATCTTTGTTGTGTAGAAACACTGTGGGACTGTTATCATTTAACAGTCTTCTTCTTCTTCTATCCTTCTATCAGAGAACTTATATCAGGAGGCCGGTAGCCTTTATGAAAGCTATCGTGCAATCCATATCCTCTCGTGTACCATACAGTTTTGTCTTCATTGTGGTTGGAACAGGCCTGATTGCGTCTCTGTGGTCAGCATACAGTTGACAGTGTTGGAGCACATGCTCAGCATTTTCAGGTGCCACGCTGCAGGGACACGTCTCCGTATTTCCTACACCGAAAATTTTGAACATATGTTGACGAAATCTGTTGTGCCCAGTCCTTAGTCTGAATATGATACAGTGATGATGAAAATATATTTTTGATGTTATTTAAAATACACAAACTCAGGATGTTTGAGAAACATCCGCTAGCCTTGATCTTAAAGAAGGCAACTGTTACAACTACAGACCTTACACGGATCACCTCACCCCAGACATGCCTTTACTTTGCTCCCTGACAACATATATAACACTTCCTTGGCGTCCTTCATGAGCTGCCATGGTAAAGTGGCTAGACACTTGCCTATGGATCCGGAAGTTGGGGATTTAAGTCTGAACGGAACCAGACTTTCTTTTTCAAAATGACCTTGGCTCACAGCCTTGAGTGGGTACCAGGTGAAGTTTTGGGAAGTAAAAGAGAGCTGGCGTGATGTTGACCACATCATCCACCGAGTACTGATTGGGCTATAAAATATAAGTCTAGCCCTATATGCCCATTACACCTGGAGGCGTTGAAGAGGGTCCTTCTCTGTTACTTTGTTGTTGTGGTAAACTTTACTTGGTGTCTTTCATGGTGAAGTGGTCACGCTGCTTACCTTGATTTATTTATTCAGATGAGATAGTTGTGTTGATCTACACAGATGGGCCCGTTATACGAGTACATAAAGGTACATGGGCATTCACAGCTCGCTCTGCAGGCAAAACAGCCCAAGAAGCCAGCAGTGCTTTCTACATGACTACCAGCAGTATGGTGATGGTGGTGACACAAACTTTCATGTGGCTATAATAAGAGGACTGTTCCCGGCATATGTGGGCTGAGTAATTCTTTGAGCATGATCCGGCTGGTTGAGGAGGATCCATACGCAGACAGTGGATTGAGTCATTGCAAACTCTCCTGTGTGTGTGCCGTTACCTTCATATTTGTCCAAGAATATACAGGTGTTGTTGGCAATGAAAGAGCTGATAGATTGGCAGATTCTGCACCAGTTGCAGATGGATCACGCAGACATTGTCAATGATCTTAGAGATATAGGACGTTCTGAAGATTTTGGAAGCAACGTGTCCACATCACTGCTAAGAATACGAGAACTGGGAGCAAAGATCGGACACATCCAAGCATAAGAGGCACACCAGACGCACAAGAAGTGTTGTCAACCAGCATAGGGCTGGCACTATTAACAGCTCGCCACTGGTGAATATGTTGGGGGGGGGGGGGAATCTGAGCACCTATGGACATGCCCGGAGTGCTGTGAAAATAATTAGATGTATCAGCTCCATGTACTGCCACTTCTGACACAACTGAGATCGTGATAATGAATTATTTAAACGTGTATTGGATACGCTTGTCATTTTTCGAAGGTGTCTATTTTCCTATAGTTGTTTGAAAACTAAAAGCTCGTGTGTTTAACATGCCACATGATTTTAGTGGTTCAGATGTGCTTATGGGAACTTCAGCCAGACACACACACACCAGAATTTGAAAAAATTGGAAAAGGAGGCCTTAACCTCCTTTTAATTTTCTCGGGGGTGAGGAGAAATGGGCATAGGCCTTTTTCAAGTGCGTAAATATAATGAAAAGGATATTCATAATAAATATTATTTTTGTTATTTATTTGTCTTCCAAGTTGGAGTACATCTGCATGAGAGGCAGGGAACACCATACTACATACAAATAAGCCAGTAAAACGGATTTGCACGCAAAAGTCAGCCTGGCACACAACCAGAGTCCAAATGGACTAACAACCAGGACTGTGCGTTCGCAGGAGAATGCAAACAAACCACAGCATTGTTACTACTACTACTATTACTACAACTACTACTATTACTACTACTGTTAATATTGTTATTATTATTATTATGCATTGCATGGCAAATAAATATAGGTAGAAGTCACGTTTTCGGGCCCAGGGACACCCTGATTGCCCGTTAGTTAAAGCGTCTTAACCTTTCACAGGCGCGACTTTTTTTAACAGGGATGTCAGGTTGTATTCACCGCTGCAATCACGCCGACTTTCTCCTACAGGGGTATCAGGTAGTATCCACCGCTGCGATCACGCTAACTTTCTCTTATAGGGGTATCAGGTTGTTTCCAATGCTGCGATCACGCCAATTTTCTCTTACAGGGGTGTCAGGTTGTATCCACCGCTGCGATCACGCCGACTTTCTTTTACAGGGTCTCAGGTTGTATCCACCGCTGCAATCACCCGTGCTCTGTATTACATCATGGCATGGAGGATCATCTGTGTCAGAGCTCAATGAAAGTACACGAGACAGAAGGTTGTGGATAGACGTGACTGCCACCATCACACAATGAAACCAGGTTGGCGAGAAGCGGCAGTGACATGGTACAACCAAATAGCGACTTAACCCACCAAGAGACGAAAACATTAATACAATCTAGCATCCAAGAAAAGTGGCTGGATACACACACCATATTCTCTCCCCAAGACTCACTTCATCGCCTCTCTAGAGAAGGACATTGTATTATATTCAGACTAAGGACAGGGCACAACAGACTTCAAGATATGTTCAAATTTTTCGGTGTAGGAAACAGAGTGGCGCCCGAAAATGCTGAACATGTGCTCCAACACTTTCAACTGTATGCTGACAACAGAGACGCAATCTGGCCTGTTCCAACCACAATGAAGACAAAGCTGTATGGTACAGAAAGATATGGACTGCACGATAGCTTAAATAAAGGCTACCGGCCTCCTGATATAAGTTCTCTGACAAAAGGATAGAAGAAGAAGAAGAAGAAGAAGACACGGTATGGACTGATGTTATCTTTCCATATTGTTCTTGGTCTAACTCCTGATCCACGTCCTTCTCCTTAAGATGTTTGCCCTGCATGGTATAGCGTCGCAAAGTATTCTCTCCAAGTGGGCGAACCATTTGATCTGCTGTCTTTGTATGTAATTTAGAATTGGTTCTGTGCCGAATTTCCCTCTTATGACCTAATTCCTGATTTTCTGGTCACTCCTGCACACACATCAGTTACTTAAAGGAAAATAGGCGCACACGTACAACCGAACTTATATTGTGTGTGTGTGTGTGTGTGTATGTGTGTGTGTGTGTGTAAAGAAAGAAAGCATCTTTTCAAAAATATCGCATACAAGCACACACACTTTCACACACAGACACCAACATACACACCGCCACCAGGGTCTACGTTAGTTCAGACAAACATACCGGGAGAGAGAGAAAGAGAGAGGTTTATTGCCATGAGAGAGTGATAGGGATTTTTTGCCATGAGAGAGGGGGAGAGAAAGAATTTTTGCTATAAGAGAGAGAGAGAGAGAGAGAGAGAGAGAGAGAGATGTATTGTCATGAAATAGAGATAGAGAGATGTATTGCCATGAGAGAGAGATTTATTGCCATGAGAGAGAGCGAGAGATGTATTGTCATGAAAGAGAGATAGAGAGATTTATTGCCACGAGAGAGAGATTTATTGCCATGAGAGAGAGATTTATTGCCATGAGAGAGAGAGAGAGAGAGAGAAGAGAGAGAGAGATTTATTGCCACGAGAGAGATTTATTACCATGAGAGAGAGATTTATTATCATGAGAGAGAGATTTATCACCATGAGAGAGATATTTATTGCCACGAGAGAGTGATAGATACATTTTTTGCCACGAGATAAGGGGAGAGAAAGAATAAGACAGAGAGAGAGAGAGATAGAGAGAGATAGAGAGAGAGCTGCTGGCGAATTCATCTTTAAGAGTTCAAGATGTGGGAGTAAAGATCGGTACAGCCGGGCAGGAGAGATACCCAACAATTATCACCGGTCTTGACTTGACACTATCAGCCGCAGAAGGCTGATGTCTTATGTTGAGAGAAAATGAGCACCTATGACAACGGCCGGAGTGCCGTCAGCAGGGCTATTGTTTCCTAGAAACAAAAGTGCCGGTAGTTAACTACATAGCGCATTAAAAGGGCGCTGGCACCCACAGCAAAATGGATGTTATATCAGCGTTGAAAAAAATGATACGTCAGAAAAGTACTTGTATTGCTTATATGCAGAAGAAAGCCCTATTCGTAAGGATGTCTCATAACATACACACATGCGCGCGCACTTACACATACACATACGCACACATAAACTGTCCCACTCTTTATCTGGGTGTAGAAATTAAATTAGTCACCAACACTCCAACCATACATAATAACAAACTATTCTAAGGGTTAGCAACCGTTAAACAATAAACACTGCATAACACAAATACCACAGGAATGAATTCATCAATGACAATGTGTAAATTGTTAAGTAAGCGAAGTCACGATATTTAATGTATGCAGACGCACGGTGAAGATAAGAAATCATGCTCGAGAGACAGAAATCTCTTGCCCAGAATAGACGCGGTGACGGTCTAAACACATTCCTCGGGAAACAAATCCGGGAGATTGGCAGAATCAGTTTTATTATGATTGAAATAAATGTAAGTCTTCATTCTTAGAATACTTCAACGACATTCCGTACAGTTAATTGTTAACATAAACATGCCTTGTTAGTATACGTAAGATATTGATGTAGATATGTGTTTAAGGTACGTTCAATACTGGCGTGGGTGTTAGGTAGAGATACAGACATACTATTATAAGAATAGGGAATAGATTCGCAGGTTTTATTTATATTCAGAAGAGAATTGCTGAAAGTAATTAAAAAAAAGAGAGACAACTGAAATACTTTGACCACATTAAAAGTCATAACATGGTTATAAAAACATAATGGAGGAAAAGGTCAAAGGCAAGAGAGCAAGAGGTGGGCAACGATACAAGTGGGAGACAACATGAAGAGATGGACGGCAGCAGTCTGAGAGAGTGTACAACCAGGACAAGAGGCTGAGCGTGCTGGAGATTTATTGCAGCCAACCTTCACTGTGGAGACGGCACCTGAATAATTGACTGATATTCGGAGAAACAGAAGTTAACTTTTGCCGTGTCTTTGGGCGGTGAGCTACTTTATGTTACAGTAGACGCGGATAAAAACTCTCTGCGGTCAAGCCGACAGTGCAGGAGGACAGAGAGAGCGTGTATTCTTCGAAAGACTGATTCAGTGGGTGGGTTGGAAAGGACATTTGGGTTGGAAAGGAGAGGTGGGTTGGAAAGGAGAGGTGGGTTGAAAAGAAGAGGTGGGTTGGAAAGGAGCGGTGGGTTGGAAAGGAGAGGTGGTGAGGAGAGGAGGGTTGAGGTTATGAACGACATTTAATGCAGAGGAGAAAACAGGCGGACGTTTAGGTAGGTAAGCAGGTGCTTTGCTGGACACAAAAATCGTCACGTTCAACAAGCATTCCAGAAGGAGGGGGGGGGGGGATTAGGTTATAATTGTGACTAGGTTATGGGCGCCATATAAAATGACTTAGCAATGCACGCCACCAACAGCTTTGAAAAGGACGCCTGCAGTCTTGATGCGATCAAAGGAGACAGGCTCAAACACTGTCTGTCCCTCACCGGCAACGAAGTCCTCTACTACGAGCCCATGGGTGACCCGGTCTCTGATGATTAATGATTTTGCAAATTGTACTGTTAGCATGGAGGGGCTGGGGGAAGGGGTGTGGGATCAATGGGTGAAAGAGACAGAACAGGCTGGGGCTGGGGGAGGGGTGTGGGATCAATGGGTGAAAGAGACAGAACAGGCTGGGGATGCCTGAAAAGGTATCAAACAAAACTAAAGGTAGAACCAGTCAGCATCACGTTATCACAAACACAAACGGTAAATGTACGCCACGGCTAGAGAGCCTTCATCAACGCACAGCATGTATAAACAATACCATAAGTACGAACAAAAATAAGCAAAATCTCTTATCTGAAGTATATCGCAGAGAAATCACAAATTTGTTCAGCCAGTTTAATCTCCAATACGCGTGTGGCCACCTGAAATAAATACTATCCAGAAAATAACGGACAATAACTGTGAGTAACTCTTTGAATAGCAGACAGTTGTCACTTGAACTTTTCTATTCCAAGTTCTCTCTTATTTAAAAACATTCCCTTTTTATTCTGAAGCTACTGTCTTGCTGGCTTTAGATCAGTCTAGATCTGTACTGGCTGCTGAAGATGGGGACGGAACGTTCATGGAAATGTCGGTTCTTGAATCAACTCAACTCAACATCATTCTAGAATTACCAACCTGGTTGTGACCACGTAAAACAAAACCCGTTATAAACATAACACCCAGATTTACACGTAACATAATATTTTTTCAGGGATATTCTAAATTTATAATCCCCAGCTACGCCTTTGGCCAGACACACTCACACACCGAAACTCTTCTATATATTCCTAAATATATCTGTTCAGGCTGGTTATTTTTTCTGCTTTGGTGTAACCTAAATGGCCAGGTTATACAGCAGTCTTACATCACCCTTGCGGGCCAGTAACAATTTCTTGACCGGTCAGTTTTGACCTGCAGGCCATGGTTTGCTCACCTCTGGTGGAAATCATTATTATTTAAAATTACAGTTATTTTATGCACGTATGCATTCTTAGTAACTCGATGAATATGCTTTAAAAAACCCAAGCTGGATTTATCAGGCAAGAATGGATTGAAACACTAGGCACTTCACGAATATCTGCCCTAACCGTCATCTTTGTGCCAGTTAATGCAGGTGTGCAAGGGAACGAGAGTGCAGACTATCTTGCTGACACTGCAGTTGCTATGGCTGGCCCATTACTGGACAGAAGTGATGTTATCAATGCTATGCCCTGCACTTACCGTAGCGAGGAGCACGCCAAAAGACATGACTCCATATCCCTGTCTAGACTGATGGACATGGTGGTGCAGCCTGGAGCTGCAAGAAATGAACAGTTCACTAAGAGGACAAGACGGTTCATTAACCAACACAGAACAGGCGTCATCAGTCGTTTTACACTTGTGGAGCTTTTGAGGAGGAGATCGGAGCCACCTATGGATCTGTCCGGAGTGTTCTGATGATAATCCATTTTAATCACTAATCATAGTTATTTTAAAATGTAATAATCAGTTAACTGGATGAGACCAAAAAGTCAAGACTGTTATATCCTTTGTTGAGCATCAAATGAACGCATTGTAAACGGGGCTGTTGAAATGTGTTGTTGGTGATCTGAGTCATTCAATGTGGTTTTTTTAAAGTTTTTTTTTTAAATTTCTTTTAAAGGTATCAAAACAGACCAATAGTTATATATATATATAAAAACTGGCTAGTCTTGTAGTTGATCAGAACGGAAATTTATTGTCCATTGCATCACTGATGTACCACTTATTATGCTTAGTTTACTACAAAGCCGTTGTGGCGACTTCTAATTGGTGCAGGTACCGTCCTGGAGCAATAGGGTTGCTCTAATCAATGCACTTATTGTTGAAGTTCCCCCACTCCTCCCCCTTCCCTCTTCCAATCTTAACATTGTTAAGCAGAGAGAAAACTCCTTCTGTAGCCGCAGAGGAATGAGATAATTTCGAGAGACTAAGCATAAATGTGAATGCTAATGGAAAGCGATTTTTATCTCCAGAATTTAATTCTGAAATTGCAAACCAAAATTTGTCTTGTGTTTTCTTTAGCATAAGGTAGTTAATTTTGAACAGTTAGTTATACATCTATCATCAATGAAGTCGTCCTCTTGTGGGATGCAAATGTGTGTTGTTGGAAGCCTCACCCTGGGTTTTGCCGGGAGCCCTGAACATAGCCGGGGTATAGATATAGCTTGATCTATTGTTGGTGTCTTCAATATATTTGTGTTTTTCCCCCCGTAACTAATGTGTTGCCCAACCCTTAGTGCTCTATTTGCTCAATCATCTGTTTTCCTTTGAATGTTATTCCTGTTTTTACTTAGCAAAACAGTCAATGACAGTGTTTGCAACACATTTTATTTTATATCACCCAATCAATGGTAATTAAAAAAAAAAAAAAAACATCAGATAAAATGCATTTCCCTTTCACCCCAGTATCAACTTCAAATCAATCACTAAAACCATCGTCTGTTCGCACTGCACATTCTGAACCTTCATTCACTGCCTTAAATATTTTGTTTTCACTGGTATACTACAGAATTCCAAAATCCTCCATAGTGATGTTCTATGTAAACTATCAAAAGCCTTCTTAAAGTCAGTACAATGTAAAATAAGGGTTAACATTTTAAATACCGATGCAATATTTCTAAAACATATCAAAACATCCGAAGTTTTATCAAAAGTACAGTTTTTATTTGCAAAGGTCAAAGAGTACCAAATTTGTACAAAAGTACCAACTTCGGCAGCCCTGATAGTGAGTTGCTTAGTACCGAAAGAGTTAGGACCAAGCGAATAGTGCAGTCCGTTACTCAAAGAACAACTTCGAAACAAAAGAGTCAGTGCTTTACGTTAAAAACACCCGGAGCTTACTGGCAACTCTACATTCACGGCACTTCCCACCCGATAGAAGGATCAAACAAATGCAATCCTACAAAAATGTCCACGGGTGGAAAGATCCTGGTTGACACACGCTGACTTAGTTTTAAGACAGCGCCATGACAGGGGCAACAAGACTTGAACAAAATAAACACTTCATTGTTTGAACTATGTCGTCTGCTGGGCAGGGCTGCCAATGGGATTTTTTTTTTTTTTGGAAAAACCCAGCTTTGCTAAACAAAAACCCAAGCAATACATAGACAAAGAACCAGGAAAAAAAAATAATTAAAAAACCCAGATTGTTGAAATGTACACAATTTATATTTACGAAACGAAACATTTACCACTTTTATATAAGGATATATTAAAAAAAAAAAAAAACAGATTCCCTACCAGGCGTCAAATAAAAACACAGATCTGGGGGAAAAAAAACCAGCCTTGGGAGCCCTGCTGCTGGGGCCAAAGGATGGTGTGTTGTGTGATTTGGAATATATTTTGATTGATGGTAAACAATGTGGAGGGGAAGGACGCAACTTAAAGAAAACATTCGAGAGGGGTAGATAGGTGATTTGTAAATTTTTTTTTCCCTGCTTTTGGTTGGGGGGGGGGGGGGGGGGGGGGGATCTCAGGGGTATTAAATTCTGTATGGGACTAAAAAAGGGCTAAGACTTGTTTTTATTAAATAATAATAATAATAATAATAATAATAATAATAATAATAATAATAATAATAATAATACAACTTATAGGGCACTAGAACAGAAAAAAATTATATGTCAAATGTGCTGTCTCCGCAAGGTCACGAACAACACTGGACAAGACAGGGTTAGGAATACCAGTATTACAGAGAAATTTGGAATAAGAGCATGTCTGGATTATATTGACAGACAAATTATGGAATGATTCGGCCATCTAGTGAGAATGCAGCCAAACCAGACTGCATAAGAGACTTTTTACAGTAGAACATCTGGGAGGAAGGTGAGAGGAAGACCAAGAAAGAGATGATCCAGGTTTATATCGGGATTACTTAACGTAAATAAAGGACTATTTTCACACAAATGGTGCATCGGGCATAGGTACAAGACTCATATTTTTATAGCCCAGTCGGTGTTCGGTGGGAGATGTAGGCAACACCGTTGGCCCGGCTCTCTAGTGTAGTTGGCTAAACCGGATTGCGCGGAGACCGGGTGATAAACTCATTGTGGTCCGGGTTCAATCCCGGGGGTAGGCAGGAAAGCCACATTTCTCATAGATTTTACAGTATTTACAATGGAATCAAGGCCGAAAGGTTGCGATATCCATAATACCGAGCTTCTCATAGCTTCTGGATACTAAAACAAACAAACAAACAGGCAACATGATTTCGGCCGTCTTTGCTTCTCATGACTTTTTCAGGCTCTCATTGGAGGATGGGTCGAACTGGGAAAAAAGAGACATTTCTGACAAAAATGTCACTTCGTGCGGATCCAAATACACGACCTTTGGGTCGGAAGTGGGGAGACATTTCTTTGACAAAAAACATCCAAAACGGAGTCAAAAAATATTTAAAACATCTAAATTTGCGTGGAAAACATCTTTTAAAAAAAAATATCTAAATGGAAAGAGTCACAAATTACATAGTAATTGATATGACTTACCGTATAGAATCATGTCCTCATCTTTACTCAATTCTGCCTTACAAGATCCACAGGATAAACTTCACTTGGATGATGAAGTTGAAGCTTCAGATCCAAAATGACTCTGGTATGCTTTAACTGCTCCAATTTCTTTTAATACCCAATCAGGGAGCTGATAAGTGGAAAAGCCTTTTCCTACTCTTATCAGGCCGAATTTTATTGTCAAGATAGCATTTAAGAGGTCAAATTTAATCCTGTTTCTTTTGTTAGATTTGATAAATTCACTCCAAATGCAAAACTTCTAGAAAATCATCTACCATCTAAACGTCAAAAACGTGATCTAATTCCAAGGAAAACATCTAAATCTGGATGTAAAACCTCCAAAATGGCATCACTACTCCAGAGCCCAGACGTGGATGAAGACCCAGAACTTTTCGCTGGAATTTACAGCTGGTGAACGCTAAAAAAGACAAAAAGTTTAGGGCTAAACTAATTGGCTAGGACTCACGAGAAAATTAAATGAAGAAAGCTGCAGGAGATACGGTAGCTTTTGCTCGTGAGTCCAGCGATCTAGTTTAGCCCCAATCCACGCCGCTTGGGGGAACACTCTTGGCGGTAGCGGAAGTCGCCGGAAGCGCGCAATTTAAGACGGCGGAAGTGCGCAATTGACACGTGACTGAGGCCCTGTTAGGGTATATTTTTCGCCTCGATAATTTAGGACCGTATTCGGAGGATAGCCAAAAAACATTTCGCAGCACACCTACCCTTAAAGCGGTTTGAATACTTAGATCAGCATCATCATCATAAACCACTTCTGCCGTTAAGGGACGTGGAAAAAAATAATTTGCGATCCAGTGCACGTTGGCTGCCACTGGCTATTGTCAGGCCGTGAAGGCGTAGTCTTTAATGTTGTCGATCCATGTTTTTTCGCGGCCGTCCTCTGGCTCTTGTAGCTGATCTTTTGAGATGTAGTGCTTGTGATGATATTTGATCTTGCTGCATTCTAACAAGATGGCCAAACCACTTGATATGCGGTTTCTCGAAGAATCTAGTACAAGGTGTAACACTTAGGTCAAGAAGAATAAAACTGCAAATTTAAAGTTCAGTTGTCTGTAATGGGATGAATGAAACTGTTTGGATAAATTTGGCATTATTTCCTTTATCTTTAGGGGTTAGAAAGTTAGTTGCGTTTCCTTTACAGGACATTGCAGAACCAACACCAGAATTTTTTTTTCTGTTATGTTTTTTCTTGGCAAATTTACGTTCGGTAGTTTGCCATTGCTTTCTGAACGGTTGGCTTTTCGAAACCACTGTGGAAACCAACGCAAGGCGAAAGGTCCACAGCTGGGATCGAACACGACACCCAGGCATTGCACAGCTAGTTCGCAACACCTAAACCAAAGATGGCGACATGTTTATGGAAAGTTTGGTTCACTCGTCTCTCTAATCACGTGGAGGTTGCTCCTGTATCTGCTTTTTTTTTTTTTTTTCAACGTAAGCACACGTTGAGAATGGACTGCAGCCTTGCCACTAGCATTGTCTTCTGAATACACATGCATCCAGAACTCTTCTTGGCTTCCTTTATGGTACTTCTGTTTTAACCCGCTGTTTTCGCTCATCTCAAGAGTATTAAATTCTTTTTTTTATTGCCGCGATACCCCGGCATACATTCGCGGCACCCCTCTGTGCCGCGGCACCCCGGCATTTATTCGTGGCACCCCTCTGTGCCGCGGCACCCAGAAATATATTCGCGGCATCCCTTTGTGCCTTTGTGCACCCCGGTATACATTCGTGGCACCCCGGTATACATTCACGGCACCCCGGTATACATTTGCGGCATCCCGACATACATTCATGGCACCAAGTTTGAGAACCGCTGGTTAAGGGTTTCAAAAGAAAAACAGTATCTTGCATATAAAATCAGTGATCTTCAACTCCTGGGCCACGGCCCAACACTTCAACCCTTGTGGGCTACGAGGAAAACAGAAAAGTATGCTCAATTATTTAACCAGGTAGGGTGGGTGGTTATTCTGTCCCCGTCAGACGAATTTGTTAAATTTCATGTATAGTTTTTCTGTCAGTTGGGCCGCAAAAAAAGAATTTCCACAGCTTTGGCGGGTTGAGAGTGTTTACAGGTTGAGGAACACTGTTCAGATAGACTAACCTAATGACTTTACCTGTCAAGGTCGTGGATTAGCTCAGCCAAGCCTAGAGAGGTCATTGCAGTATATCTTTAGGGGATTTCCCCGAGGAAAATTCCCTCATGTACATCGATAATTTTGAAAAAAAAGAGGGGTGAATTCAAGAAAAGCTCAGAGATAAGAGAAAAAGTCTGACGAACCACTGGTAACAACAATGATAAGACAAAGAAGACGACGCTATACTGAACACATCCTAGGAAGAAACGAGCAGTAAGTCACCAAAAAGTCACTTAAATGGGAATTAAGGGTTATTGAGGAAGCAATGACCTTTAAAAGAAACCTTAAAATGAACGTTGATGAAAGAGGCCAAAGCTGCTGGACTAGATTCCATCCATGATGTGGAAAGACTACACAGGATACAGCTGAATAGAGGAGTAGACTGCAATCTCTATGTGATGTAGAAAAGTACAACAGAACAATAATGATGATGATGAAATCGTTACACAGTGCTTGACATTCCTTGCGCGCAAGAGTTGCATTTCAACGACAGATAGTATAGAAAAGGGTAATTTTCGTGCCTTTCTCATAGCGGGAGGAGACTCGCAAAATGGAAGAGACAAGATTTCTTATATAGTTAGTTACGTATTCTCTACAGGATGTTGCAGATCCAACCCCAAACATTTTTTTTTTTTTTTTTTCATTTTTCAGCTGTGGTAGTTTTTCTTGACAAAATTTGCTTCCAGTAGTTTGCTATTGCCCCTGAACAGTCAGCTCCTCAGTCTAAACCAACGCAAGATAAATCGTCAGCAGCTGGGATCAAACCCGACACCCCGGCATTACTCCGGAAGCTTGTTCGCAACGCCCAAGCCACAGTGAAGCCTGAATAGGGAAAATTTTTAAGGGTAGCAGTGCCATAACACAACATGTCGTTGAGACAGACAGACAGACAGACAGACAGACAGACAGACAGACAGACAGACAGACAGACAGACAGACAGACAGACAGACAGACAGACAGGCAGACAGACAGACAGACAGACAGACAGACAGACAGACAGACAGACAGACAGACAGACAGACAGACAGACAGACAGACAGACAGACAGACAGACAGACAGACAGACAGACAGACAGACAGACAGACAGACAGACAGACAGACAGACAGAGAGCAGCTGCTGTTGACTGTCTTATCATCTCCATCTGGATCGGTCAGACATAGTTGCCTTGATGTGTTGCAAATTTGAAGCCTGTCTAGTCTGTAGGTAACAAGTGCAGCGATACTTCGGTATTAGTGCTTGATCCACTTAATACAGATCCTTTCACATATATACCAATTGATTTTTTCTATAAGAAATAAAGTGAAAATTATAAATCCGTTCCTCCCCAAAAAATGAGACAGATAGAGAGAAGGGGGAGAGAGAGAGAGAGAGAGAGAGAGAGAGAGAGAGAGAGAGAGAGAGAGAGAGAGAGAGAGAGGGACAGAGAGAGACAGAGAGAGAGAGAGAGAATCCTTTTGTTATTGGCATATTACACCTTGAGAGGGTTGTATAAAATAACGTAAACATTGCATAGTACTTCTTCTCATTTCTTCTTCTTCTTCTTCTTCAACATTCCGAGCCCTTGAGGTTCATTGCTGCAGATATCACCCGCCTCCTTTCATCTCTCTCGTTGGCCTTTTCTTTCCAGTTGGTGACACTAAGTGTTTGCAGGTCTCTCTGGACATTATCTCTCCATCGTCTTCTCTGTCGGCTTCGTGGTCTACGACCATTCATCTCCCTGGTGTATACAGTTTTTAACCTCTCTATCATCGGACATTCTCTCAAATATACATTGCACGTTTGCATAGTGTTAAGATACAAAAATACAAAAATAATTAGATTATGGTCAATTCAAGAACCTACATTACAGCATTCCCCTAAACACTCTGTCTCCATCTTCAGCAGCCAGCGCAGAGTTCCAGTACCAATGGTGCTAGTAGCAGTCTGATTTTACGCTTGTCTCGCCTTTCCTCTGAGCGTTGATCTCCTCATCATTCCCCGCTACATCACTCTCACTAGAATGTGATGATTTGTCTCCACCTCCGAACAGTACACGCTCTCCCACAAGGCCCCAACTCACTATTTCACCAAGTTGTGCAGAGCCTGCGGATCTATCTCCCTGTTAATTTCCCAACACACCGGCATCACCCGGTGAAAAGAAGTAATTTGATAACACAAACATACATTTTACCTCATTTCAGCTGAGCGGAGTCTTGTACCTGCTGGGATGATGATGATAATGGAGAAGAGTTAGCTGTTACTTTTTGAAAGGAGAGTTCCCTTCGAAAAAAAATTTCAACTATCTGACTTGCTTCGGGTTATTTTTTCCTCTTTCTTTTTTTCTTCGGTCTCTTTTCCCTACTTGGACCCGGTTGAGGCTCACCATGTTT
This sequence comes from Candidula unifasciata, assembly GCA_905116865.2. Lineage (NCBI taxonomy): Eukaryota > Metazoa > Mollusca > Gastropoda > Stylommatophora > Geomitridae > Candidula > Candidula unifasciata. The sequence goes on along the minus strand of CAJHNH020000058.1, from coordinate 736,132 downwards.
GACTATTATTAAATAATGTTAGTTGCGTATCCTTTACAGGACGTTGCAGAACCAACCCCAGCTTTTGTTTGGCTGTTTTGCGTTGTTTTTTTTAAAGTCAAATTTACGTCTAGTAGTTTGCCATTGCCTCTGAAGGGTCGGCTTGTCGATACCAGTGTCCAAACCAACGCAAGGCGCAAGGCCTGCTGGAGCTAGTATCGAACCCAGCACCTCAGCATTACGCAGCGCGTTCGCACCGCCTAAGCTTCAGACGCCGACATTACTAAATATGTATATCAAAATGACTTTGCTTTCGCCTTCTTCTCAGGATGTATCTGAAATGTGACATTGTCAGGTTATTTAAAACATTGCTATGTCTGGGCTTGTTTGGGGTTTGTTTGAGTGATACGTCTCTGCAACGTTTTCGACATGTATCCATTTGGCAACCATTTCCTTGATTTATTTTAATCGAGTATTAGACTGAAGCATTTTCATTGCTGGTCCCAAGCCCGGATGAAAAAAAATGGAGGGGTTGTGCAAGAAGCCAGCTACCTCACCACAAGATTATGAATCTTCAATTCTAACGAATGCTACTGAAATCTGGAGAACCACTAACAATGTGGAAAGAAGATTAAATACATAAAAAAAAAAAAAATTCTGAGTAAAATCATGAACAACAAAATTGGATGAATTAAAAAGAAAAGGAGGAGACGATCAAAGAAATGTCTGAACAAATACCTGTATCGACTGCAAAAAGACAAACAAGGTAGAGATGCACTGGGCACACTATGATATGAAATGAGCAAATAATTGGTAAACAGGCAGTGAAATTGAAAACAAACGTTTTAAGAAATAGAGAACGTCCAAGGGAAACATTAAGAAGAACATTATTAGGAGATTCAAATAATGCTGGGCTGAACTCGGTGTCAGAAATCGAGAAAGTTGCATGCAAAAGAGCGGAGTGAAGGAAACGAATACGAGACCCACGTAACGTCTAACGACACACAAATGATGATGATGATGAAACAATAGTATCGCGCCGTGCGTGACTCATTTTGAATCATGAAAGTTTTCGTCGTATTACAAGCAAAAGTTATATCACCATCATCATCATCATCAAGTGCCTTGCCGACTAGCGTGCGCGATCACGCCTCTCCATAATCTGCGATCTTCTGCAGCATGTATCAGTTCGTGTGCTGATACACCTTCATGTCATGCAACAAGACTGTCAAGCATCTTCTCTCGTCCTCTTCCTCTATCCCTCATTTCACACATCTTTGCAATGGTCACATGTTTTATTTTCCCTCTTCTCATAACATGGCCGATAAATGATGACTGTCTCCTTCTGATGTCTGTGATAAGTTGTCTCCGGGTTCCCGCCTCTTTCAAAACCACTTGGTTGCTCTTTTTGGCTGTCCAAGGTAGTCTAAACATTCTTCTGTAAAACCAAATCTCCGAGGCCTCAAGAAATTGTTTGGCCTGCCTACCGATTGTCCAGGATTCACAGCCATATGTTAAAACTGGATGCATGTAGCAAGCAAGAATTCTTTTTCTAACTCTCAATGACAAGGATATATTGCACACGATGTTTTTCATTTTATAAAATGCAGTTTTTGCCTGTCCAATTCTGTTTCTTATTTCAGTTATGCATCTTCCATCTGATGTTATCCATGTGCCCAGATACTTAAATTTCTGTACATGTCCTAAAATAACACCATTGACTTTTATTACACATTTAGGAATAATTCGTTTCTTTGATACCACCATTACTTCTGTCTTCCCATTATTCAAACTCAGGCCCATTCTTCCACTTTCTAACACCAAAATGTCTATCATTTCCTGTAATTCTTTCTGACTTGTTGCTATCACTGTGTCATCAGCATAACGTAAATTGTTTATATTGTGCCCACCAACCACAATTCCGGGCATATAAAGGTCATATACCAAGCAAAATTTCCCACCAGTGCACAACAAGTCTAATAATGACGTTTAATGAGTGGATGCATACCGTGGTACCACTGAATATCTAAATCTGCTTCTGTCGTGTTGTATTGTTTGTGAGAAGCCGGTAAATCTTGTTAAATGTCCTTACCCTTGCATTGTCCGTCTTTCAAATGTCGTTAATAGAGATCCGTACAGTCCGTTTCCAAAGTCGTGCCCTCATATTTTAACAAATATATCAAAAACTAATGGCCTTAGATATCCCATGTCTTCACCATATTAGGTACTGCTGTTTTTTTTTAAAATCGACAAACTGCTAAATCGTCATTTGCTTGATAATGTTTGTACCCCTAACAAATATGTGGTAGTTGACACAAGTGGATATTGTTCGGAAATATATTCACATGCAGTAGAGACATGCCGGAGATGAACACTTGAGAGTGAAACACCAATGAAACATTCAATAGTTTGAACAGTTCATGAAACTCATTTAACTGTAAGCATTCTCATTGTTTGCTCATTATTTGCTTTTAATCGGTTTCAGCTCTTTCATATACAAAAAAAAAAAGTCTGGCAAAATGAAACAAGATGTTTGTTTACATTACCAACAAAAAAAATTATAACAAGAACACAGTTATTAACAGACTGTATACCACATTTCAACAACTCTAATAGAACTCTTACTGGGTTTACATATTTTTAACTTGGTCAAGACTTCTCGAACGGACTCAATCTGCCGTTGTGTTGAAAGATGATACGGTGAACTTCGTCATTCAACGTCTCTGTTAGATTTATAAAAGATCTTTCAAATGGGTCTTATTTACAATACTTGTAATTTCCTTTCGAGCTGGGATGTTAAACTGTTTTCCCCTTGCATTGAGACGATAAAGTTTTTTTTTTTTTTTTAATATATACATAAAGGAGAAATGCAGACAATTAAAAAAAAAAATGGGGTTCGGGTACGACAGGGGGGCGGGGGGTTACATTCGAGCTGTGTGGTTCCCACTTTCCTGTTACAAACTACAAATAATTGAAGCCTGTGTGCTTCCAGAGACAGCATAATAAGTGTTCTGCAGTGTACGAGATAAGATGTTGGTGCCTTTGTAGAATCAGCAAACCGTGAATTCTTAATCCTATAATTATTGGACAGTAATATTAAGGCAAAAGTAACTCCACCGGCGTGTTAACGGGACCTGCAACAAAAGCAAAGAAGAGGTAATACTGCAACCTGCCATGCATGTCATAAGAGGCGAATGGGGAAGGCTGGTGGGTGGCAGAAAACTGCAGCTGCAAAGTTAAACCTATTTAGTTCATTTGACGATCTATTCTCCCTTGTGAAAAACGAAATATGTCGGATTGGCAATGCTAAATTAAAAACAAGATATAAAACAAAGTTTAGGATGACTACTGGGAACATCAGAAGGATAGGAGATAAAAAGATGGAACTGGTAGAATCCTTTATTAAACAAAGGCTACCATTGGCAAACATGGACCATGAGTAGGGCACTGGAATAGAAAATAACTAACTATGAAAATCGTTGTTTCCGTAACGTTACTAAAAACATTAGAAGGAACAGGGGTTCCCTGTCATTCTACCAGTTTTAAAAATAACGTTGACATCAGACCGTGTACCGATTATACTGACAAAGAATGAAACGGTTCGGTCGTTTAGTGGGAATGCAGCCAGACCTGTACAGCTTTTTATAGCGGAGAGTTCCAACATCAACGGTACCAATAGCAGTCTGACTATATGTCCATCATGTCTTTTCTCTGAGCATCAAGTATCGGCCAGATCCTCTTGTCATCCCCTGCTGCATCACTCTGCGGTGATTCATTTGCTATTTCGAACTGTACACGTTCTCCCACAAAGTCCCTAAGCACATTTGCCTTTTCATGCATCAATATTCCACCAGCTTGTGCAGAGCTGGCCACAATGTCCGGCTGTTCATTTCCCAAGATACTGCCATTCCTTGGATAAAAGATCCAGACAGTGCTCTTCACCTGTCACATCTGAAGCGAAGCATGCCACTCTGCATGAAGCAAGCCTGTCATCATCTTCTCAGCATGCTTGCTGACTCGTATTGTGTACGCCTAATGTTTACTATTACTTGCTAACATGTGTATGACTGAAATGATGTATGACTGAAATGATGTATGAATGAAATTATGTATGACTGAGATGATGTATGACTGAAATGATGTATGACTGAAATGATGTATGACTGAAATGATGTATGAATGAAATTATGTATGACTGAAATTATGTATGACTGAAATGGTGTATGACTGAAATGATGTATGACTGAAATGATGTATGACTGAAATGATGTATGACTGAAATGATGTATGCAAGGGCGGAGATTAAAAATGTAAACTAACTGATAGAACTAAAATGAGTCAATGTGGGGGGGGGGGGGATTTATGAAAAAGAAACTTAAAAAACAGAGTGCCTAGTTATGATCCCTTTAAAAAACAGTTTTTTCTTCGATACTGTTCTATATTACTGCTTTGTAAATTTACTGAGCTCAAAGAAATGTTGCGCTAAAATACTTTAATTTCTAAATTACACCCCCAAAAAAAAGTTGTAGTTACAATTGTCTGGTACTAAAAGAGATAAGTATTGTTCTCCCACAGTACGACTCTCGTCTTACTATGTCTTCTTTATCTTAGCGTTTACGGGCTATAAACTCCGGTGAAAAGTAATAGTTGTTCGTCCATTGATGGATTTGCTCTTGTTTTGGAAATTAAGTTTTGCGTGCACATCCATTTTACATATCCTGTTTATTTGTATGCAGACTGTTGGTTCATTGTGTCTTGGCCAGATGCACTCCAACTACGAAGGAAACTTCTCTATTTAGTCTACTTGTACACTATACTTGTTAGGGAGGCAATTAATCTATTCTTTGTTCACCCAGAATGGGATTCTGGATTCGACACGGGAAAAGTCCAACTATCTGATCCTGTCCTCAAGAGCAAAGTGTGCAGAACAAGCTGTAGGGTACCATAAAGCACATGCAACTTAACATGCGAGTTCATAGAGGCAACCCACCTGATGGTCTGGCCTGAGTACACGAAATGTAACGTAAAGACGAAAAAAAAAAAACTCCGCTAAAGGCTCTTTTTCTAATTCGTCCTACACCCCCCCCCCCCCCTTCAGTGAAATGGACACAACCCTACTAAACGTCTTGGATTGCAATTGTGAAAGGATTTCGCCATCCTATAAACCAGTGGCTCTCAATCTTTCTGTACTAGAAGCAAAGCAGAGGGGATATCTTGTAATGTAGGAGAGAGAAGAGATAACTATAAACGATAGTATGGAAATCTACTCCTTGAAATCTCCTCGATTCCGAACTTACAAGAGTTCTAACAATGTGAAGTGGCAGTGGGAGCCAAATCCCAACCGTAAGCTGCCTCAGTAACAAGAAGAAAAAAAAAAAGAAGAGAAAAAAGTTCGTTTAGGCGAGGGGTAAGATCAAAAACATCTCATCCTTACAGGAAATCTTCTGTGTGGGGTCTAATATAGTGTAACAGTAAAACCTAGACACACTAACTAAAATAAAGAGGATGTAAGTCGACAAATACAGAGACTTTATTTACTTGATGACATATGACAATAATGCTGGATGACACACTCCGAAAACTAAGTGTACTAAAGTACTACTCACTGAAGGTATACGAGCATACCAGCAGAAAGCTAGTAAACCAATGAATAACAAAATACTGACAGCTACTAGCAAATCAATAAATCAGCTATAGCGACCTACCATCAAATTATCTCCTAGCGAGAATACACAATTAAAATCATTTCTAACAAAATCTAACCAAAAGAAACGTACCATTATCACGAACACGAGCTAGTCTAGCGTCGCTCAGCTGGTCAGATCTGACACACCTGTGCGTTGAGACTAAGTGCAGTCAACAACGGCAAACAGGCCTCTTGACCATACCGTGCTGCCCACAGAGCGACCGCTAAAATAGAAGGCAAATACTGATTCAGTTCCTTTTTATACCAAGTGGCCAGATCCCCCCCCCCCCACCATTTTACTATCTAAAACTAAAAGCTATTCATGTGGCCTCTTGATCATTTTTAAACCAGATTAAATCAAAATCGTTCAGCTGCTGAACAGCAGTCCTTGTCGTTTCCACCCTATCACATTTCTAATGCGGCGACCCTTTAATACAGTTCCTCATGTTGTGGCGACCCGAAACCATACAATTATTTTCGTTGCTACTTCATAACTTCAGTGAATATGTGTTTTCTGATGGTCTTTGGCGATCCACATGTTGAGAACCGCTGCTTGAAGCCAAATACCTGCACACAGAGATGATGGACTCATAAGGCAGATTAAAAAAAAAAAAGGATAAAGAAAAGAAAGAAGATGCAGAAATTGAGAACGTGGAGAAGGGGGAGCATGATGACAGTGAGGTTAAGGACGAGGAAGAAAAAGAATGGCGCGGGGGTTGAGCGGGAAAGGAGAAAAAAAGGGGGGGGGGGGGGGGTATTTTTATACTTTAAATCAAAAAGCACTCACGAAGTGTCAACCACCCGTTGACACAAACAGAAAACACACAATGCGATACCATGTATTATTTACTTCTGCCTTCAACGATTCAATCTTCCCTTTTTATCTAATCCTACCTGACCTGCTTTTCTAAACAACTTCCTCTTAACCATTTTAATACTTCACTACGCCCTGTCAGCCAAGCTGGGTACCAGGTAATCTCCTGGGAACTATAAGCGGCCGGCGGGAGGTTGTGAGCAACACCCTCCCCCCCCCCCCCCCCCACCCCGTCTCAAGTACGATTGGTGTTGCACAGTATAGGTCTATCGCAGTATGCCAAATGCACACAAAAAAAAGGGGGGGAAAAAGGGGGGGGGGGGGGGGGGGCTTTAATTTTTTTTCATTTAACACTCTTCCACGCAAGACGAATGCCTGACAACTCGAAAATCTTGGGGTCGTATCCCAATGGGGGCGAATTTAAAAAAAAAAAAACATTGCTCTAGACCGACGTAACCTACAAACTGGTTCTAGAAATATCCCAGAGAGTAAAAACAGCCGATGTAGTGTTAATCAAAGTATTACCTGTCTACTGTAGACTGATCCTTATTTCCAGCATTTTGTACCCAAAAGAAAAAGATCATGTAATTTAACACTTTCTCACTCATAGCAGTTTTGTCATTCTACTTTTCTTTCTAATTCTTCGGGTTCATCGACTTTAAACTACAACGAAAAGTTCTGGTGGCTCGTCCACCTCTGGACTCTAGTTGTGTTCCAGAACTTGAATGTTGCATGCACATACCTTTTTTACAGATCTGTCTTATTTGTATGCCGATGGATGATTTCTTGTCTCTAAGGCAAATGCACTCTAACTTCTAAACACCCCCCCCCCTTTCCCCCTTTTCCGTCCCTCCACCCCAACCCCAGGTAGTCAACTCATGATATGCTTTTTGGAGAGGCCGGGGATCTATTTTTCTCTTCCTCGGGATGGGACCTCGGAACCTGCTCGAGGATCATTCTGCTACGGACCTTTTCACTTTCTTCTCCTGCAAATGCTCAAGACTGTCCAAGTTCTAACCATTATAAAACCACTTTTGAGCAGGCTATCATAGCAACAATTATAGTTTCTTGTCTGCCGAATCCGTTGATTGTACAACCTTCCAGCCTTATCACAGCCCCATTGCTTGGACAAACTTAGCAAGAAAAAAAGCTGAAAGGAACATATCTAGATGGCTTGGTCACACACTGGGTAGGACAAGAGCACTGACTTGATCAATTGCTAGGGATGAGATGTGTGAGATGGCGGGTTATGATCACCTGTGAAAGATCGTCTGTGTCCGAATTGATTTAAAGTACACAAGACAGAAGGCTGTGGGTAGACATGACTACCAAAGACAGATGGCCAGAACTTTAAGAAGAAGAACCACTAAACCACAGTTAACACACAGAACGTCACTAAATGTTGAATTAGAAATCTACATCAAAGCACGCGGGAAACACCCAGTAAGCGCTCCGTCCCCATCTCCAGCAGCAAGCGAAGAGTTCCAATTCCGATGGTACCAGTACGATAGTGCACAGGGAGATTAGTGTACTAGTTTACTCACACGGTTCCCCGTGTGGTTTCCATGGCCCCATTTTATGGGGACAAAGAATAGGGACTGCACCCTAACAAGCATATCGTAGGGGGCGGCTAATTAAGGGGAGAGGGGGGGGGGGTTCCTTCGAGGTCTGAGTGTATCTGCATAAGAGGTGAGGAACCAACAGTCTGCGTGCAAACTAGCTAGTTCTGAAAAGAAAAAGAAAATCTGATGTGCGTGCAGAACTTAAATTCTGAAACAAAAACAAAGTCCAGAAGTGGACGAACAACAAAACTGCCTGCCACAGTTTACAGCTGCTAAACACTAAGATTAGGAGAAGCTAACAAACACAGTTGTGAAAAGTTTCATTATTATCATTATGATGATTAACATTCCTACCGCTGTCATTATCATTATTAGTATTGTTTTTGTCGTTTTTATCAACATCATCAACAGTACCATCTTCATCATCGCTATTCTCGTCATAGTCGTCATCACTATTGTTATTATATCAGTATCATTAACATAATGACCTTATATTATCTTTAAAACATAAAGGAATCACCGTGGCAAAGTGGTTTGCTTCACGCTATATCAATAGTGTTTTCAATTCACACATGGGTTATTCGGTTCCTAAGTGGATATTTTACAGAGATACAAAGACACGGAGTTCGTGCTTTGCGCTACGCTGTCGACAGACAGCTAGCCGTTCTACTAAGAGAGACTGATCCACACGGGATAACATAATGCGCAGTGAGGTAGATCCTTTTAACTTTAATCTTTTCAATTGGTCAAAATCATCTTTACTTTCATAATTACCACTATTATCTTTATTATAATTACTAAACATTTCATCTTGTTTATTCCTTTACTGAATTTACTTTTGTTTACAGAAAGATCAGAAGGTTTACAGTACTAGGTGGGAAAACAAATGTTACAGCAGGGGCTGCCAATACTTGGGGTTCCCCCGAAAAGTGGGTTTTTAAATGACACCTTTGGTTCAGATTTTATATATTTTTTTTCAGTGGGTAAATGTTTCGTTTCGTAAATGTAAAATTTGTACTTTTTATTAATCTTGGCTTTTTTTGGGTTTGGGGTCAGTTTAGCTTGGGATTTGATATAAGTCCCATTGGCAACCCTGGTTGCTGCACAACTTCACAAAACCTGGTAAAGATGGTTGTTAACAGCCATCTTGGTTTTGCTGACTTCATCAGACGATAAAGCAGCCAGGTTGCATTTAAAAGTATACACATTGCGTGGAAGGGGTGGCGCTGAGAGAGATATTAACTCTTTCAAGCTGGTAACTTTTTGTTATCCTAATACTGTCCATGGCTTTTGTTAATTTACAGCAGCTCTTGTTGGGCTACGTAGCCACATTTCTGAGGCAGGGGAAGTGGGAATAGATGCACTGCCTTTAACAAGCGTGTCGTAAAATACGATTAATGATTGTTTTGCTGTAATCAGACACGCCTGGCAGATCTCACAGCAAGGCTGTAAACCGTAACAAATGGCGCCATGAAGAAAAAGAAGAAGAAGAAGAAGAAGAAGAAGAAGAAGAAGAAAAGAAAGAAGAAGAAGAAGAAGAAGAAGAAGAAGAAGAAGAGAAGAAGAAGAAGAAGAAGAAGAAGAAGAAGAAGAAGAAGAAGAAGAAGAAGAAGAAGAAAAGAAGAAGAAGAAAGAAGAAGAAGAAGAAGAAAGAAGAAGAAGAAGAAGAAGAAGAAGAAAGAAAAGAAGAAGAAGAAGAAGAGAAGAAGAAGAAGAAGAAGAAGAAGAAGAAGAAGAAGAAGAAGAAGAAGAAGAAGAAGAAGAAGAAGAAGAAGAAGAAGAAGAAGAAGAAGAAGAAGAAGAAGAAGAAGAAGAAGAAGAAGAAGAAGAAGAAGAAGAAGAAGAAGAATTTGTAATAGTAAAAGGGCTTTTTATGATCTTCTGGTAAAAGGTCCCCTTTCTATGCCTTTAGACGTATTAAGAAAAAAGGGCTAGACCTATATTTTTAAAGGCCAATCGGCACTCGATGTCTGATATGGCTATCAACATGCTGGTCGCCTTTACTTCCCCGGAAATGTGATGGTGCCCATCTGAGGCTGGATGGACCTCCGAGGGAAGGTAATTCCCCCCCCCCCCCACTCCTTTTCCCAAATCCACCCCCAAGCGGATGCGAACAAAAAAAAAGGTATGGATGAGAGAAGACCTCTGGATTCTTCCCCCCCCCCCCCCCCCCCTCCCCACCTCCCCCGCCCCGCTACTACAAATTGCTTGACTGTGTGGCTCTCTTTGTCTGCCTATAGAATGTACCTTAGAAAGTATTTGCTAATAGAAATCGTATTTTTACAAATGTGTTACTTGTACTTGTATTTGCCACTCATTATAATTATAATTACTATTATTATACTCTTAAACTAGCATTGAGGCCCTTGGCTCTTTCCCGACCAGACGGTTTGGCAGAAGATACCGAGGCGAAAAAATAACCTTGATGCAAATTTGTGAATGGGTTACTTGTAATTTGGCAATATACGTAGCTCATTGGGGAGCCACATTTCTTTAGCATTTTTCGACCATACGTTGAAATTAGGAAAGCACATTATGTTATTTAGATGATTATAATGGTAAATTCATTCACTTATCAGGCGTTGCCTGGGACTGAATGAGTTAACTAGAGGTTTACAGTAGTACAAAAAGTGTGTGTATGACAAAAGGGAAAACCCCAGTGAATCTGACTTCTTCCACACTGACCTAGTTTGTATTTGTTTGAAACCTGAAACCTCGTTTGACATTATTGTTGGCGGGAGTAGATTTAAGAGTACACGAGAGAGAGAGGGGGAGAGAGAGAAAGAGAGAGACAGAGAGAGTGAGACAGACAGACAGACAGACAGACAGACAGACAGACAGACAGACAGACAGACAGACAGACAGACAGACAGACAGACAGACAGACAGACAGACAGACAGACAGACAGACAGACATAGAAAGAGAGAGACAGAAATAGAAAGAGAGAGACAGACAGAGAGACAGACATACAGAAATAGAAAGAGAGAGAGAGAAATAGAGAGAGAGGGAGAGAGAGGGAGAGAGAGAGAGGGAGAGAGAGAGAGAGAGAAATAGAGAGAGAGGGAGAGAGAGAGAGAAATAGAGAAAGAGAGGGAGAGAGAGGGAGAGAGAGAGAGGGAGAGAGAGAGAAATAGAGAGAGAGAGGGAGAGAGAGAGAGAATATTGCATAAGATTGAGATAATGTTTTTTTTTCTGAGAGAAAGTTAAAAAGACATATAAAGAAAGAGGCTGTGTATTTTCGAGTGTGGAGAAGGAAGAAGCATGTGAGATATAAGTGTAGATGAAACTGACACTTGACAGTGAAGGATGCATCTTTAGAGTCTGGTCTGCTCTGTGTATTGTGTTACCGGCGGGAGATCAAAGAAGTTGCAGGTTGAATGATATCTGGACTTGGGGTTAGATAGATCGACGAAAGATGCATAAAAGTGGGTGTCTGTTACAGTCTGGATGGTGCAGGAATAGTAAGTAGGACACAGCGACAAGGAGAATGCTACTGGTAAACAGACATGAAAACAAATGCATACAAACCATTCTTCTTCTTCTTCTTCTTCTTCTTCTTCTTCTTCTTCTTCTTCTTCTTCTTCTTCTTCTTCTTCTTCTTCTTTTTCTTCTTCTACTTTTTCGTCTCCATTTTTTCTCCCCCCCCCCCTTCTTCTTCTTCTTCTTCTTCTTCTTCTTCTTCTTCTTCTTCTTCTTCTTCTTCTTCTTCTTCTTCTTCTTCTTCTTCTTCTTCTTCTTCTTCTTCTTCTTCTTCTTCTTCTTCTTCTTCACCTTTACCAGCTGTAAACTTTAGCAGAAAGTTCTGGTTGTTTGTCCACTTCCAGATATCAGTCTTGTTTCAGAACTTGAGTCTTGCTTTCACATCCGTGTTACAGGTCTGGCTTATTTGAACGCAGACTGTTTTTTTTTTTTCTTTTTTGTTTTCAGACAGATGCACACTGACTTTAATGCAACACCTTACTTAGTTGACTCTAACGACATGCTTGATTACGATTCAGTATGTCTATTCTATTTTTACCCCACAATGGGGCTCAGAACACACGCAGGGAGCGTACATACACAAGCACATACATATATATTATGGATAGTTAGCCTTCACACTGTGCTATTACTTTGAGCAGACGATATTAGCCATACCCTAGGAAGAGAGGATAAGGAGGCCAAGAACCCGGGAACCAGACCACCAGGACGACCCAGGATTCCCTGCGAAGACAAAGTCTGACAGTCCATGACTGACAGAGGTCTTAAAGGGAGCAAAGTCACAAGAAAACTGGTGATGAAGTCTGGCGATCTTTCCGGCAAACTACTACACCCCAAAGTAGACGAGGAGTAAGTAAGCATCTAGTAAGAGGAAATGTGACCTAAAAACTTACAGTTATGGCAGAGCAAACCATGCCCTTATTCTTTGTTGGCAGCTGGTCAGGAAAGGAAGCTCCGATAGGCGGACACACAGAGCAACGGTTTTCTGATCAGGCAGCTTCTGGATCATTCCAGGTCCATTTCCATCTTAGACAAAATTAAAAAAAAGATGACCACGTTCAACCTAATGCTGGCACTCTTCGATTATACGTATGGTCTAGTTTATTTGCACTAAGTGTTTGGCTACGTTTTATGTGTGTCCCTAACGTAAAAGGCAGACAGCTCGCCATTCCTTTCTGTCTTTGTCCCAATGTGTTCCTGTATGTCTTTTCTTCCTACCGTTTTTATTTTCAAGATCATGATTTTTGCACCTTTTGTAGTTAGTGTTGCCTTTTCTCCGGAATAAACAATTCAAGCTGACAAAGGAATCATAGTAAATGGTCAACAGGTGGTCTCTGTGAAGTGATTGAGAAACTTTGAACTAGACAAGCACTGAGACACTGTAATTGTAATTCCTCATTGGTGGAACAAGCAGCAGTCACAACAAATCAACAACTGCACACACATTACTGCAGAAGGCATAGCCTATTTCATTGGCAGCTTGCCAACCGCCATTTTCTTAGCATTCGGTAAACAACATGAACCACAGAGGTATGATGAAAATACATATATATTTAATATACTTTTACACACACACACACACACACACACACACACACACACACACATATATATATATATATATATATATATATATATATATATATATATATATGGGGGGGGGGGGGGTCTGGGTAAGTGTGATAAAATTAGTGGAAAGTGGCCTTGACTGACAAAAGTCGCAAGAATAATTCAAGTCTTCATTTATTCAGAAAGTGACTCACATTGTAAGAGCTTCTTTAGATGTGAAATGTATTCGCTAAAAATTGCATCATTTTGTGTTGCTTAACGTAAAAACATGTACTTAGCAATCAAGTTGTTTCGATAAGTTGTTGTTGTGTCAATACTTACATAAAAACGTGCCACTTTGTAGTACGTTATCTCAACTCAGAAGTATCTGAGACATCTTGCTTTTTCGGAACAGCGTAAAAGTTTTTTTCACGAATGTGTATGGCTTCAAAGATTTTATCAGTTTAATATGTAGTCAATGACTCCTGTGATAAATAACGCCTTTCTTGAAGTCATTCAGGCAGGAAAGAAAGGAACAAGAAAAACTCTCACAGACCTCATTCATGTGGCAGACTGGATTACCCGTCTTGATCGTCAGTAAGCGTCCGCCAGTCTGGCCTCGTTAAGAAAACGTATGTAACCATTAAGCGTGAAAAAGGAACTTGTATGTTTTGTTGGTGTTGTTGATTTTAATCGGTTGGGGGACGGGTGTGGGGTGGGGGATTGCAGAGGGGCTGAATTTTAAAAAACGTAACCGAGGCGGGGAGGGAAGGGGGGGGGGGGGGTAGGGGAGGGCTCATACCCTTAATGAATGTTCTAGTTAGAGAGTGGGAAATATCCGTGGCGAAGTGGTCTTATGTCTACATCGCAGTTTGAAGATGGCACTTTTATTCCATTTAGCTCGGTCTCTCTACGCAAAACCGCCAGTCGCCTGCCGAGGGCATTGCAATAAAATGCGGACTCCGTAGCTGCGGGGACGATACCCAGGGATTTTAATAAAAATTGCGCTTTTGAACCAAACGACGCCTAAGTCGATCCTCACACATTTAACCTTTAATGTTATGTAGGTGGGGTAGAGGCACTCCAAATACCTAAGCCCGGTTAACAAGCGCAGTAATAATAACTAATAAATTATCCAAGGGGATGATAACATCAGGATGAAAGAACTGAAAGCAGCTATTGAGTAGATTAATTTTGAGTCAACGCAGCAAGACAAAAGTCACAAGAGATGGTCAAATATATGGCAGCCGCAGGTGAGCGCCTTCGCATGAAGATCTTCCATGCCTGTATGTAGCAAAACTAAACCAAAAGATAGGAGATTGCCATCATCATCATCATTATCATCAGGTGCCTTGCCGACTGGCGTGGGCGATCATGCCTCTCCTTAATCTGCGATCTCCTGCAGCATGTATCAGTTCGTGTGCCGACACACCTCCATCCATCACTATACCTGCATTTAAAATTGGGGGATAAGAGACAATGTGAAAACCACAAAGGCATATCTCTCTCTTTTAGCGTTCCTGGTAAAAGTTATTGTAGAACTCTCGAGCAGAGACTCGGAAATCTGGCAGAACTACAGCAGAATCAGGCCCAGTTTGGCTTCAGAGCAAACCGAAGTACTCAAGACCTTATCTTCACAATCAGACAGAAAAGTGAAAAGCCTCTGAAAAAAAAAAAGAGAATTAATCAAGTAACAGAAAGTGTATAGTTTACTGAATAATAGAGTAAAATGCAGCTGTTCTTTTTTTTTTTTTTTTTTTTAAATATATAAAAGGTATTTGATAAGGTTCCCTGGAGCAAACTCTGGGATTGCTCTGGGACAAAACATTCTAGCAGCCCTGATTAGTGCAATACAGAGTTGCTACAGAAGCTGCAGAAATTATGTAAGAACAGCAGACCAAAAAGTAGAATTTAAGACCACTAGAGATGTTAGAGAAGGTGATATTCTCTCACCTGACCTCTTTATTCTTATAATGGATGATGCCATCAAGACCTGTAAGGAGAAGACTAAGAAGTACTCAGTAGGATACTGGAAGATGAGTCCAGTCTGTATATCAGAGCTGACATTTGCAGACGAAGTGACCTTGATACCTAGATCAGATTCACATCTTCAATCCAACTTATTTATCTGGAAGGAAAAGCTTGAAAAAGGTGGATGATGTCTAAAATTAAATCCATGTTGAATTCAAAGAAGGAGAAGAAGCACCAAATGATGATGTGACAGTATCCTTTGGAGCAGGTCAACCAGTTCGGATACCTTGGAGTTGTAATAGACCTAAAAGGAGGCATAAGGACCTAACTGGCTACTCAAGAAGCAGTTGCTGTGGGGCTTTTGCTTGTCGTAAACCGAGGATTTGTTAGCAAAAAGAGAAATGGGCAATGACTACAGCTCATAGAAGTCTCAGAAATCAGATATCTGAGAAATTTGGCCGAATTAGAAAGAAGGGGCAAAGTTAGCAGCCAGAAAATAAGTCAAGATCTTGAAACCCAGGCCTCAAAGTGGCGATAGTTTGGACAAGCAAGCAGGATATGAGAAAATCGGCCACTATTGCAGGCATGGAAGGCTATGAACGAGTGAACCAGACCTCCAGGGCTGCCCAGGGTGCGCTAGGAAGACAACATTTGACAGTCCCTGACAGGAGATTTAAATGGGAAAAAAAAGCCAGAAATAAAAAAATAACTGCAGATAGTGAAGTCTAGCGATCTCTCTGACAAGCATCAACAAGTAGAAGTGGAGTGACTAAGTAGGTAAGTAGATTAACTGGTCTTATTGCTATCATCATCATCATCATCATCATCATCATCATCACAACCATCATCAGTATCATCATTATCATCATCATCATCTTATGCTGACTGACTATAAAATATGTTTGAAATAAATATGAAATGTATATACACATACAAATAATAAGAAAGCTTGTTTCTCTGTTGGTGGGCGAGCAGTCACTTGTGAAATTGTAGGGAAGAGAGATGTATGGAAGGAAAGGGAGGGGTATGGGGCTAAGATCACCCCTAAACTTTTTATTGAGGGGGAAGGGGTGGGGGTGGGGAGCGGTCCCAAATTGCCTGAACCACTAAGATTCAGCACGGAGGAGTGGGATGGGGTGGAAGTAGATAGGAGACGTTCAGAGATCTCACCCTGCCTGTATTACACCGTTTCAGGTTTTGTTTTGTTAACCGGCACATGTGCACGGAAAGCCCTAACCGCAAGGTTTATCTTCGCATAGAATCGCATCACTCAATGTCAGCAGCGCTTAAGTCCTGCTTCAGTTGGTTGGCAAGTCCTTTCTGCAAACTGCACCAATGGAATAAGCGACCCGAGGTTGTGTGGTGTGTGTGTGTGTGTGTGTGTGATATGTGTGTCTCATTGTGTGTGGCGTATATGTGTGTGAACAGTTAATACAGGTAAATAATTTCACAGAACATCAAATAATCGAATGGTTTGGTCATCTGGTCAGAATAGGACAAAATCAGCCAGCACCTTGTGCGTACTACATGAGAACAGCAAGCCACAAATCAAGAGGCCGACCAAGAAAGAAATGGGTGGAGGGAGTAAGCAGCCAAGTTCTGTCATCACTTTTTGGAGACTTGAAAGAAAATGGAAAGGAAGACTAGAGTCGCATTCTCCGCGGCACTTGTTGATGATTTTATTGAACCAGTGCTGTTACAACAACAACAACAACAACAACGATAAACTTCAACCCGCACAAACACAAACACAGCAGCATACATTCCCCCACACAAATGAGGGCATGTTAATAAACACACACACTCATAAATATATTTATGTATAATATATATATATATACACACACACATACATACACTCACACCATACCCACACACCACACGCAAAATAAAGCACCATTAGTCGTGTGTCACCTTGGAATACTGCGCAGCAGCCAACGAGACCTATAACCGCAGCACGGAAAATCCACGCGAATTGGTGATTAATTCTTCTATGTGACTTCTGTCTCTTTGTGTCCCTGTCGCCTTGACTCGCGTGCCTGTAAACCGTAGACTTTCCAGAAAATTGTCCAGTCTGAAAGGATTTGATATTCCAATGTTAAACAAGTTGCTTTGGCCTGTCGTCCTGTCTACCTTCCTACTTGTGTGCTCCCGCCAAACTGTCTGTTTATCACTTTAGCGTGCACTGCTATCTGGTCCAATCTACGCCTGTCTGGCTTTGTCCTCCTGCTTGCTTCTCTGTTAATCCTGCTGTCTGTTCGTCTGGTGTGTGCCTTGTCTGTTTGCCTGTCTGTCTGATCATATCTGTCCACATATTTGGTTTGGTCTATACGACGTATCTACATTATGACACTAGGGTAGTGACCCAAATGTGCTCAGTTCTACTTCTAACTCTATACTTAGTCTGTAGAATCTCAGCGCAGTGCACGGATTTCGTAGCACCAGCCAGGATCCTGAAACACCTTGGGTAGATTTTTAACTCCAAGTTTTTCCCAGGCAAGGCCGTTAGGCTTTTAGATTTGCAACTGCCAAGGGATTTTTGTGAACGGGCGCAACAATACACACGGGCGTCTGATCTTACTGCCCTGAGACCAGGGGACATTACTAGAAGTCAACGTGAAGAATTCCAGCCTTTATCGGGGTCTAAACACGGAATCTCAAGCACTCCAGGCGGACGCCATGCCTCGAGCCCACTCGGATGTCCGCATATGTGTTTGCGAGGTACTTTTCGTTTAGTTTACCCCACCTCGGAGATTTTAGTTCTCGGGAAAGGCCAATATTATGAGGGGGGGGGGGGTGGAAGATTGGGGGGGGGGGGGGATATTGTTTAGTCGGTATTTATTTCACACCTCAACAACCGTATTCTATTGGACTTTCCCGAGAACTCCTTAAGACATCTCGAAATCCCCGAAATAAGGTGAATTAAAAGAAAAATAATCGTTTATGCGACTTAGTATGTCTTCTTCATTTCATGTTTCTGCCACTATCTCAGAAACCCGGTTCTACTGGTTAACACAGCTATATTGGGATACTCTATCGAGGACCCTTTAACCGGCCTTCTGGCGTAATGGGTACATAGGGTTAGACCTACATTTTAAATACCAATAGGCAGTCGCAGGGTAATACGGTTAACACCACGCCAGCCGTCTTTACTTCACAGGACTTTACCTGGTACCCATTTAAAGCTGGGTCTTTCGTAAGTAGCTACCGAAACAGCACTGTTGGTTTCTTAAATGTACCAGTTAATCAGTTTGATCGTTAGGTTTGAAGAACAACGAAAATTTTCCTCTTGGCTGCTCATAACTCCATCTTTGTTCTTACGCACTCGGATTTTTAATTATGACAACGGGGAAGCCGCGCCAGTTCCACCTCGTCAATAATTATAGTTTTAAACTCAGGGTTCTTGTCACGTTTCCAGGTCCAGCTCCGCCCACTTACACACTAGGTCACTTCTCATTCAAACTTCGTCAGGCTCGTCAACTTTGCTAAACATTACAGGGGTATCCCGGAGAAAGCTTTTCGGGCAAACAGTAAACCGGGACACCCCTGTAACGTTTAGCAAAGTTCACGAGCCTGACCAAGAATCAGTTAAAAGTAAGTGGGCGGAACCGGGTCCCGGAAACGTGAGTTGTTCCAAATTCTGATAGCCAAAAGTGCATGAATGAGTGAATAAATGAGATTTAGCCTAACCAGGACATCTAACAAGCGATAAATACCCGATTCAACCGTTAGATTATATTAGGGCCCGCGACTACAGACGGGATGGGCCTTAAAAAAAAAAACGCCTAATTGCGTCCCGTGTGGGACAGTAGCTAACAAAAAGTGGATCCACCAACACGACTTTAAAATGACGTTTGAAAGAATTCTCAAATCTTCGGCTAGCTAGCAGCAGGTTGAACGTGGTTGAAATTTTTTTTCCTTAACGGAAATGGAAATTGGAATGCTCAAATCCTGTTGGTCCGTTGTGGTGGCGCGATCAAGAAAACCGATCAAAGAGGCTCCGCCAGGATGACTCAGTGCAGGGTTGCCATATTGGCATTTTTTATGCCAGATTCCACAAATCCGGCATATTTGAAATTGAACTGGCATAAGATAATGAACTGGCATATTCTGGCATATTTGGGTTTTTCCTGGCATTTCTTATCAAAATGTGCTTACATTTTCTTTATGGTTTCTCTGTTAGAAACACGCAAATTTACTAAAAGCAATGTTTAAAATCTTTATTTCAGTTTGACTTTGTTGTGATGTCCTGGTACGAACTAACGGAGATTTGCGCCATTTCTTATTGTTTCGTTGTCTCCCTAAACGGATCGTGACTGCTATAAACCTCTGTTATTTATGTTAAATTACTAGAATAAATGCGAGATATAAAACGAAAACCCACCACTGATACCAAGTGATTCAGACTGTTCAGAAACTACTTGAGGACAGAAAATAGAGAGGATATAGACCTAGTTCTATCTGTGATAGATTTTATTACTTTTACCAATAGCTATGTCATCAACAAAAAAAAAAAAAAAATGGAAAGCATCTTATGAAAGCGATCGCAAGTATAATACTAATAGTAATTAGGAAAAAACATACTCATGGTTCAAAAGATCTTCAGACGGATCAGAGGCAGCATATTGCAAACTGTGTCAGTGCACTGCTGCACCAAGAATTAGTAGCGTTTCAAATCATGAAAAATCCGAAAAATACAGGATGAAAACTGTCAAAAAGCCAGTCACAGCTTATTACAACAATAACTCCTAGGCAAAGTAATGATAAAGTTAGAGCAGCAGAGTTGCAACTTGCTGTAAGCATGATCTGCCATTGTGCAATACGCACAATTGATCATTTAAGTGAAATCATGAGAGCTCATGGTCAGGGGAGTACATTGGAGCACATACAGTTGCATAGAACTAAATGTTTATGCTTAATAAAAAATATTATATCGCCTGCACTTAAGGATGACCTTATTGATGATTTTGGGAACAAGAAATATGCTCTCATTATAGATGAGTCTACTGACGTTTCCACTCAAAAGTACTTGTGCATTATAGTTAGTTTTTTCAGTGACAGGAATAATGAAATATTTACTGGATTTCTTGCTTTAATTCTCTTGCAAGTGGCTACAGGAGAAAACTTATTTAATTTGATTGATAAGGAAATCAATAGGTGTGGTCAGAGTCTTACAAATTGCATTGGGTTTGCGTCGGGTGGCGCTTCAAACATGGTCGGGTGCAAGAACTCTGTATGGTCCAGAATTAAAGATGTGTCTCCCATTTGTGTACAGCTCAGATGTATCTGCCATTCACTAGCACTCTGTATTTGTAGTGCAATTGCCAAGCTGCCATCAAATGTTTGTTTCTTACTGTCAGAAATACCACAGTGGTTTCGTCATAGTGATTTAAGATGAGAAGCCTATAAAGAACTGTTTAGGGTGATGAACACATCTACGGAGTTTGAATCAGAACGAACTGCTCCTCTTCCATTTGAGAAACTGTCATCTACTAGGTGGCTTGTGCGTGGAAAGATTATGTTCAATATGTTGGTGAACTGGGAAGAATGGAAAGCATATTTCACATGTGCTGAATTAGCACAGACAACGTTTGACACAAAATATAAAGTAAGATTGTTAAAGGAAATGCTGTTAGACAACAATAATTATTTGTACTTTGTGTTTGCGACACCAGTTTTACAAGAATTTGAAAGACTGAACAGTCTTTTTCAACAAACAAAAGCTGATCCTCTACACCAAGAATTATCCATGCACCAGAAGAGTCTTAAGAACAGACTGTATGACGTCACTGAGCAGAAAAAAAAACAAGTATTTAACTTTGGTATAAAATTCATAACGGAATGTAATGCGTTCCTACAGAAGAAAAACGGGACTGAAGCTGAGATAGAAATAAACATTGTTAAAGAAAGATGTACGTGTAGACTTCCCACAAAGAATATATTTCAAAATCTGTCAAAATTGAGCCCTTTGGCAGTTTTAAATCAAATATCAAGGACACAGTTTTCAGAGCTACCATTTTTATACCTGGCAGAAAACAACATCAGTATTATAGAAGAACAGTACAGAAAATTGACTGTTGTCAACTGGAAAGAAGAAGCTACATTTAAGAAGGATGGACTACCTACAAACAGTGAAGATTTTTGGATAGGCGTACTTCGACACCAGGCATTTCAAGAGTTGGCCACTTTCGCCCTTACTTGCTTAATAATGCCCGTTAGCAATGCTGTAGTTGAGAGAATATTCTCTCTCGTTTCTTTAACTAAATCAAAAGCAAGAAACAAAGTACATTTGGATTTTCTTGATGCAGTTGTCAGAATTAGAGCAGAACTACTGATATCAAAGAAATGTTGCAAAGACTTCATTTCATCTGAAAAAATGCTTAAAGATTTTACATCCGAAAAGGTTTATGCTGCATCTTCCACTAGTTTCAGTAAGGATAACAGTGAAGAATTCAATCTAGAGCTTTTAATGTGATGTGAGTGCAATGTTACACTTTATTTGGTAATTTTCTGGCATATTTTGGGTGATGGTTTGGCATAAAATGAAGTTTTTTTATCTGGCAACCCTGACTCAGCGCTGGGTCGTTTCAGGTTAAAGGCACATAGTGTTAAGATTTGTTTGTCAAGTGGCATCTTTGTTGTGAAAGGATGGCTCCGTAAATACCTGTTACCTCGGCAAGGAAAATCTGAACACTTTGCTACTCAACGCTGGCAATATTCAATCATCAGGACATACTTTTGCCCCGTTACACTAATACTGTCGGCTGTGTGGCTAAGTCGATGCGAACGCTTCATAATGCCGGGATGCCGGGTTCAATCCCAGCTGCGGGCCATGCTTCTTGCGTTGGTTTCGACAGTGGTATCAAGAAAGCCGACCGTTAAGAAAGCAATGGCAAACTACTGGACGTAAATTTGCCTAGAAAAACCATACAACAGCCTCGCTGTTGGTGTTGGTTCTGCAACGTCCTGTAAAGGATACGCAACTAACCCTAAAGTGTTTCATTCTAACGTCAGTTCAGTACTACTGTATAGAGCGGAAACATGAAGAACAATAAAATCTATTACTAAAAGAAAACTACATTCATTCATTAACGGATGCATGCACTGAAGAGAGGGATTTTTTTTTTTTAAATATCCAGAAGCCATGAGTTGTTAACCCTTGGGCTCGGTACTATGGATATCGCAACCCTTCGGCCCTGATTCCATGATAGGTACCGTAAATCTGGGAGAAATGTGGCTTTTCTGCCTACCCCCGGGAGTGAACCAGGACCACAAGGAGTTCGTCACCCGGTCACCACGATGTCAAGTTTAACCAACTACGCCAGAGAGCCGGGCAATAGAGGGAATTAAATGATGTGATTGAATCAGTAATGTTAAACTGAGAGATAAATAAACAAGTTGCAGACGACAAGAGGTGAGGAAAAGACTGTCTTTGGATAGAACATACGTTGAGAATCTCCTAGAATAATACAGCCAGAATGTCTTTGCACTGGAATCCACAGAGGCATATACATAAAGGTGGATAAAAACACATGGAGAAGGGAGATAGAGAATTAAGTTGCAAAGATCGTAAGGTTTTGAGGTAAGCCACATGCAAGCAAAGGATAGAGCGAACTGGCGTGACAGATAGAACATACGTTGAGAAACTCCGAGAATAATACAACCAGAATGTCTTTGCACTGGAATCCACAGAGGCATATACATAAAGGTGGACAAAAATACACGGAGAAGGGAGATAGAGAATTAAGTTGCAAAGATCGTAAGGTTTTGAGGTAAGCCACATGCAAGCAAAGGATAGAGCGAACTGGCGTGACAGATAGAACATACGTTGAGAAACTCAGAGAATAATACAACCAGAATGTCTTTGCACTGGAATCCACAGAGGCATATACATAAAGGTGGATAAAAACACATGGAGAAGGGAGATAGAGAATTAAGTTGAAAAGATCGTAAGGTTTTAAGGTAAGCCACATGCAAGCAAAGGATAGAGCGAACTGGCGTGACAGATAGAACATACGTTGAGAAACTCCGAGAATAATACAACCAGAATGTCTTTGCACTGGAATCCACAGAGGCATATACATAAAGGTGTATAAAAACACACGGAGAAGGGAGATAGGGAATTAAGTTGCAAAGATCGTAAGGTTTTGAGGTAAGCCACATGCAAGCAAAGGATAGAGCGAACTGGCGTGACAGAAGGCCAAGGAAGAAGAGAAGAATGGAGCCAGCCATTCAGTGAAACCTTAAGATAGCTTACGGTTCAGACGCTCGATAGCTCTCACGATGTCATCTGTTTCATATCTGCATCATATTTTTTTTTTTTTTAGAATTCAGTTTGGCTTTTAGGACGGACCATGTTTAAATGGTAATGTTCCTGGGAAGTAAAGGCGGCCGGCGTGATGTTGACCACATCACCCACCACGTATAGATTCTTCTTAAAAATCTGAGTCATGTGTCCATGTGCAGCACTGACGGAACAAACATCAGTCTACGTTACCATTCACGATAACCACAGCTATAGTGCTGCTAGTCTATGACTGTCACACGATGTTTCTTTGTGTCCCCGTGTGGGTGGGTTCCGAAGCCCCGTT
>CAJHNH020000058.1:702500-707500 GCA_905116865.2 Candidula unifasciata | reverse complement strand
TCAACTTAACAGTTTTATGTCTAGTGTTAGTTTAACCGTACACATACTCACAATCACATCTATACACACACGCGCGGATGTGAGTGGCGAAGGAGGGGTGTTAGAAAAAGATCTATACATAACTGGGTTAGGAGGAAGGGGAAAAGTGGGAGCTGGATTAGACTTCCTTTTACAATTTTGTGATGAGGGGGGAAGGGGGAGAAAAAAAAGAAAAAAAAGGGAGGAGGTGGGGAAATGTGTGTAGACCTCTTGAATCCATCGCTCATCACTTGTAACTCAGGCCTATTTCTAGTAATTTTACTTCCTGTTTGTCGAAACACTCACACTGAAATAAGAAATAAAGAAACTGACAGCGGGCAAGACAGATGTAGAAAACTCACTGGCTAAGTCTAATATGTTGCTGGATGTAAACAAACACGGTTGGGGTTTATCAGAGTAGATTTCACGAATGATGAAACGATGAGCTCTTCAGTTTTGAATAGTAACTAAAGCCTTGAAGGATCTGCTTGTTTCCTTTTTCCTGTTGCAGTCTCTATACAGTGGAGCTATATGGATTATCAAACGTTTGGCAGTTTTTCTCTAAGGTAAGTTTCTCTTATTTTATTTTTAAATCACCTGTTAACATCATATACATCCAAATTCAGTTTATATCCAACAGAAATCCAGTGTTTTACAATATCATCCATACTTTATCAATATCATATTCACGATGAAGTTCAACAAGGCTGCGTCGAGATCTAGACGAAAAAATAGGGCCCGGCATTTCAATGCAACCCTCTCATATCAAGAGGAAAATAATGAGTTCACCCCTCTCAGAAAAGCTCAGGCAGAAATACAATGTCAGAAGTATGCCCATCAGAAAGGATGATAAAGTTGCCGTTGTTTGTGGACACGACAAGGGACAGAAGACAGGAAAGGTGACTCAAGTCTACTTCTTCTTCTTCTTCACTTCCTCTTTTACCGCTGTGGGTGTCGAGGGAGATATAAGGTTCTGTTTCTGGCTTTTCTGGCCGCCTCGACCTTAGGCACATCGTGCTGTTGTAGAGCTTCTCTGATGTTATCCTTCCATTTTGCTCTTGGTCTACCTCTTGCTCTAGTCCTTCTTCTCTTTCCATGTATGCTTTGTATGGTATGGTGTCACAAGGCATTCTCTCTAAGTGGGCAAACCATTTCACTTGCTGTCTTTGTATGTAATTTAGAATTAGTTCTGTGCCGACTTTTTCTCTTAGAATCTCATTCCTGATCTTATCTCTTATGGTCTCAAGTCTTATGTAGACTCAAGTCTACAGAAAGAAATTCGTAGTCTACATAGAACGAATTCAGCGTGAGAAAGCAAACGGTGCAACTGTCAGTGTTGGTATCCATCCTTCAAAGGTCGTCATTGTTAAGCTGAAACTGGACAAGGATCGCAAGAAGATTCTGGAAAGAAAAGCCATGAACAGAGCCAAGGCTCTGACAGATAAGGGCAAGTACACAGAGGAAACAATGGAAAGCTGATTGCATTCTCTTTAATAAAGTGTTTAAAACTGGAAAAGAAAAAAACAAAAACGTTCTCTGATGTATCACCTACAATTTTCGACCAGTGGTTGCGTGGACTAGAGGAGGGTTGCCACTGTCGTCTGATGTCAGGTCTCGGATATTTACACCAGGTAATGTTACCCAGGCACATAGAACGGATATTTTCCCCAGCAAAGTATCACCACCAGGTAAATAGAATACCATGGACAAAAAAAAAAAAAAAAAGAAATACTGACACCTAAAACAGGGCAGGGCCATTCAACCAAGTTTTCTGAGGGGCCATACCTAGGGAAATAGAGATCATCGCGGCCCAGAGGACCAAGAACATTAATACAATACAGTTCTGAGATAAAACACGGGCCATTTGCTAGGTCTCTGCGAGCCACATTTGGCCCTCGGGCCGCCAGTTGAAAAGTCATGCCCTAAAAGATCTGAACGTCAAGGAAGAATGCCTAGTAAATAGAATCTTGTCTCAAAAACTGAAATATTTTAGCCATATCAAGCGCCACGACGGATAGGAAATAATTTAAGAAGAAGGCGCTGAGTTAGGAAAGAGTGACAGGAGTCGAACAGCACGAAGATAAAATCTACATAAAGACGAGATTAAAAAGTAGATAATTCGGTCAGCGAGTCGCTGTGGCCTAGCTACTAGACGCTCGCCGCGGATCGAAAGGTCGTGGGTTAGCTTCCTAGTGGAGCCGGATTGTTTTCAAAAATGACCTTGGCTCCCAGGTCGACCCAGCCTCGAATGGGTACTGGGTGCAGTCCCGGAAAGTAAAGGCGGCCGGTGTGATGCTGACCACATCACCCTTCTTGTGCCGATAGGTCTATAAAACCTATAGGTCTAGCCCTATATGCCCTATACGCCTAAAGACGTGGAAATGGGTCCTTTACTTTACTTTACTAATTCGGTCAGCAAGACAGGCTTATAGACACTAATCATTCTAAAGACAGAATGGAAAACACGAGAGAGACAAACAAATAAGAATTCCCACTTCCAAGACACCGCAACAAACAAAGACAGATACATGAACTTGACACAAAATATGGCCTTTAAATTACTCGTAACTTTGACAAGCCCAGCAACTTTAGAGACAAACTGCGTACGTAGCCGACCTGTTTGTGCCCAGGTTATCGTAGTACACTCATCAACCTAACACCTGGCCCACTTTTAAGCCCACTTTAGGGCCCTGTTTACATTTTCCAACCTGGTTAGCTCACACACTTGCCAGATAACTGGTTCCCTTCAGTCTGGTTAAGATCCTGAACCGAGTTTGCACCAACTGTAGGTTACGTACTTAGACTCATCAAAGTACCCGGTCGCATGTCGTTTCTTTTGGGGATAATACTACTAAAATCCGGGTACCCACTTTCTAAAGGAGTTCCTAGAGGGCTGCGAGGTCTCGAGGAATGGTGTCCGCCTCGAGTGCTAGAGGTCCCGGGTTCAAGCTGGGAGCTGGGATTTTTTTTTTCAGGTGGACTTCTAGTAATTTACCCCTGGTCTCTGGGTAGTAAGACTAGACGCCCGTGTGTATTATTGCACAGATAAAAAAAATCCCTTGGCAGTTGGAAATCGAAAAGAGTAGCCTAACCGCGCTGTACAGGCAATATTTGGAGTTTCAAATCTGCCCACAGTATTTCAGAATCCTCGCCGGTGCAACAGAGTTGGTGCACTATGATAAGAATCTTCAGACTCAGGCTTGAGGTAGAAGTAAAACGGAGCACTTATGGGTTACACCTGTGTGCCATAGTGTTGATCCGTTTAACAGACATAAACAGAAAGGAGTTCCTTTGGTGTAGTGTCTAGACGTTCGGTTCAGACCCCAAGGTTATTCGTTATTCATCCAGCTACTTTGTTTTTTTTTTCTTTCCGAAAATGATCCTGGCTCCCATGTCAACCTAGCCTGAAATGGGTACTTCCTAAAATCATGGGAAGTAAAGGTAGCGAGTGTCGATAGGTTTATAAAACATGGGTCTAGCAATGTAAGCCAAATACACATTTTTTTAAACCCGTTCTTTATGTCCTCCCTCCCCCGGGATCGTTGCCTGAAAGACTACTACCCAGTGGCATCAAGACTTACTAGTCAGATGCCAATCCAACAACCGCCATTCCCAGACACCTGGTTAAACTGAATAAAACAGTTATACTCGCGTACCCTCGGTTATGAATTAATCGAGTAACAAAAAGTGTATTGATCGGCACTCGTAGAAAGAAGTAGGAAGATAGAAGAACACACTAGACAACATAAAAATCCAAAGCTATAGTTACCATGACGGGAATTGAACCTGTCACCTCCAGACGGCGTCTGCGCCTCGCCATGAATTCAAGTGCACTAAGAACATGGTCAACTAGGCACCCCCCAAAAAAGGTGTCTTATTGGCCATGTCTATCGTACAGCTTGAAATCCACAACTATGGAATACGGACAGAATTCATTTTAACCCATTCAAATAGCACCATCGGTTATGAACAAGGATTATGTGCAATGGATTAGGTTAATGCTTGTGTGTACAAATCAAGAACTACTACAGTGCCACATGGGAAGTAAACGCGGTCAATGTGCTGTTGACCCCAACACCAATGGAGTGCCCAGTGGTCGATAAAATTGAGTCTGGCATCATATGTCCAATGTCCTACCATTCTTTTTCTTCTAGCCCCCAATGGAGCACAGGCTGCCAACCAACTCATGCCCAGTCGTTCTATCC
The DNA here is from genome assembly GCA_905116865.2 of Candidula unifasciata. Taxonomy (NCBI): domain Eukaryota; kingdom Metazoa; phylum Mollusca; class Gastropoda; order Stylommatophora; family Geomitridae; genus Candidula; species Candidula unifasciata. The sequence goes on along the minus strand of CAJHNH020000058.1, from coordinate 703,277 downwards.
TTCGCTACGCTATGCAGCTTTTCCCATGTCTTCCATATCTTTTTAACTTCACCCTAAGCTCCCTTCACCGTGTGTTTTTTGTCTTCCTTTATTTATATGCCCCTGTGGGTTCCAAAGCGAAGACATTTTAGTTATACTGTTTTCAGGTTTTCCCAACGTGTGTCCTATCCAAAACCAGCCTCTTTTCTTCACCTCTTGGTCCCCTGGAACTTGTCCTACTTTTACCTCCATACCATTGCTGCTGCTATGCTGCTACACCAGTGATCGATGAATCATTTAGCAATCATCACGCCGGCAGCCTTTACTTCCGCAGACGTTTCCTGGTACCCATCTCTGGCTAGGCACGGGTAAATGTTGAGAAGCACCTATTTTCCCGATGTGGGTTTGAACACTAGACATTCGGACCGGCAGGTGAACATCTAGTCACCACGCGAATCCATCTTTCGTAACCACAAAGTGTTGATAGGTAAATTAAACGCAAAAGGTGAATCAAGCTCCATATGCCAAGGGGAGATACAAATATAGTCCCAATTAAAGTTGACAGGGTCCACTTCGATACACCTGATGTTATCCTATATGGCTCTATTTCTTTTCGCATAGCGGCCACCCGTCTGCCAAGAAATTCGCACACATCATGAACTCCGTAGCTTTTGCCACGATCCCTAAATGTCTCGATAAAAACAGCAAACGTGAACTCAGCGAGACATTTAAAGTTAGTTGCGTCTCCTTTACAGGACGTTGCGGATGTATTTTTTGACTGCTGTAGTTTTTCTAGGC
>CAJHNH020000058.1:690000-695000 GCA_905116865.2 Candidula unifasciata | reverse complement strand
AACTCTGGTGGAAAGTTCTGGTTGTTCGATTACGTCTGGTTACAGACTGGTGGTTCCTTGCCGCTCAGGGTGATGCACTCCGACTTCAAAGAAACCACCTTAATTAGGAGACTCTTACGGCATCGTAGTTACGGGAGCGAATGCTCTGCCTATCCCCCCCCCCCTCTTCCCCCCCCCCCACCTCCCCTTCACAGTTGGACACCGGAATACACACGTTTCTCTAATTCATAATAAATCGCCCACAATTATTTCTTCAAAACGTCCCAGTTAAATGAATCATGGAATCGAACTCAAGGTCACCCCCTACAGGACTAGGGGCTACTGCCTGCGTCTGAACACGTTGTACGGCCATTTGTGTACACACCACGTCATCGGTGGTCCGCCAAATCAAAATCTGCAGACATAGATGTATTTAACAGTCTTGTTTTAAATTTTAGGGAAGTTGATGTACACACATTGATGATTTATATTCTTCTTTGTTGTTGTTGTTGTTGTAGTAAACACGATAGTTTATGGTACTTAACGTAAAGGATGACAGTGATTGGACGCCTGTCAACAACAGTACAAGGAAAGTTCAAGAGTAGGTGGATACAACCATTCAAAGGAATATTCATAGAAAATTATTTCGTGTCCTGTGCGTTTTTAGTTTCGTGGTAACGTAACTTGGCTTCGGGAAGGGAGGGGAGAGAGAGAGAGAGAGAGAGAGAGAGAGAGAGAGAGAGAGAGAGAGAGAGAGAGGGAGAGAGATGACAGAGAGAGATAGAGACAACAGAAAGATAAAGAGAGAGACACAGAGAGAGACAGAGAGAGAGAGACAGATAGAGAGAGGGAGACAGAGACAGATAGAGAGAGAGACAGAGAGAGAGTGACAGATAGAGAGACAGACAGAGATAGATAGAGAGAGAGAGACACAGAGAGATAAAGAGACAAATAGAGACAGAGAGATAGAGAGAGATAGAGAGAGACAGAGAGACAGAGAGAGAGACAGAGAGAGAGTGACAGAGAGACAGACAGACAGAGAGGGAGATAGAGAGAGAGACAGAGATATAAAGAGAGAGAGATAGAGAGAGACAAACAGAGAGAGATAGAGAGAGACAAAGCACTAGTGAGCAGAGTGTATCGAGATCATAAAGAAGAGTTGAGTTGAGTCCAGAATTGACATCAAAGCACTCAGGACATTCGCATGCGTGCTCCGTCCTTATCCTCTGCAGCCAGCGCACACTTCCAATACCAATGGTACTGGTTGCAATCTGGTTTTTGTCTCTCCTTTCCCCTAGTGTAGTGAGCCTGCCAGACCCCTGGTTACATACATGTACATCATTCTCTCCATGCCGTACATACAGGTACATCATTCTCTCTTGTTTCGCGTTTTGATTCTGTTTCTTGTTCTCAAAACGCACTGACCACATCTGCTTGTATTGTAAGAGAAGAATGAAGAGTCACACAGTGTATCATCTTCTTCTCCTTCTTTTTGGCGTTCACCAGCTGTAAACTCTGGCGGAAAGTTCTGGTTGTTCATCCACTTCTGGACTGCAGTCCTGTTCCAGAATCTGAGTGTTGCGTGTGCATCCGTTTTACAGATCTGACTCATTTGTATACAGACTGTTGGTTCCTTACCTCTCAGGCCGATGCAGTCCGACTTTGAAGGAAGTTTTCCGACTTTGAAGGAAGTTTGCAGTTAGTCGACTCTTACGACATGCTTTTGGGTAGGCAGTGAGTCTATTCTTGTTTTCCATATAACAGGGCCCTGGAACCCACACGGGGAACAGTGTATCATGTGCAGGGAGAGACAGAAGAGTAGAGGGAACATAGGCATCATAAAAAAACAAAGGAGTAGAAAAAGTAGAAGGAGAGAGAGAGAGAGAGAGAGAGTGAGAGAGAGAGAGAGAGAGAGAGAGAGAGAGAGACGGAGGTAGAGAAAGTCAAAGAATAAAGAGGGTGCGTGTATGTATAAAAAGACAAAGATAGAGAGAAGAAAGAAAATGGTAAGGGATAGTAATGAATGAAATAGTAATAAGTAGTAGTAGTACTAGTAGTAGTAGTAGTAGTAGTAGTAGTAGTAGTAGTAGTAGTAGTTAGTAGTAAGTAGTGCGTAGTAGTAGTAGTAGTAGTAGTAGTAGTAGAAGTAGTAGTAGTAGTAGAGTAGTAGTAGTAGAGTAGTAGTAGTAGTAGTAGTAGTAGTAGTAGTAGTAGTAGTAGTAGAGTAGTAGTAGTAGTAGTAGTAGTAGTAGTAGTAGAGTAGTAGTAGTAGTAGTAGTAGTAGTAGTAGTAGTAGTAGTAGTAGTAGTAGTAGTAGTAGTAGTAGTAGTAGTAGTAGTAGTAGTAGTAGTAGTAGTAGTAGTAGTAGTAGTAGTAGTAGTAGTAGTAGTAGTAGTAGTAGTAGTAGTAGTAGTAGTAGTAGTAGTAGTAGAGTAGTAGTAGTAGTAGTAGTAGTAGTAGTAGTAGTAGTAGTAGTAGTAGTAGTAGTAGTAGTAGTAGTAGTAGTAGTAGTAGTAGTAGTAGTAGTAGTAGTAGTAGTTGTTGTTGTTGTTGTTGTTGTTGTTGTTAGTAGTGTTGTTGTTGTTGTTGTAGAAGTAGTAACAGAAAAGGCAGCAGCAGCGTAGCATGGGAAGGAGGAGAGACAGGAGAGAAGAGAGAGTGTGATAAGGAACATACCCAGTGACCTTGCGTGGGTGTTTTATCAGTCACCATTTACAATAACATATAATCCAGGTCAGGAAAGAAAGGTCAAAGTTGAACATCGGTGCGTCTTTTAATTCTTCAATATATCGCTTATTACGCGTATAACTTGGATTTCCAAACGTCTGCGTTAGCAGAAGAAAGAAACTGGTGCAATCTTTGTGACGACTTGAAAGATTTGTGGAGAGAGAGATAAAGAAAGACAACTCGAAGACCTTATTGACAACCTTTTGCTATGACATGGAGCATGTATCAGTACACGAACTGATACATGCAGTTGGAGCGCAGTTTGTGGAAACAATGGCCGCCTACACCAGTCGGAAAGGCACTTGATGATGATGATCATTTCTTCTATGTCTTTCTAGTATTCATCGGCTGTAAACTCCAATGAAATGCTATGTCTGTTTTCGGCTTCTTGACTTTGGTCTTTTTTCGGACTTGAAGTTTTGCGTGCACAGCCAATATACAGATCTGGCTTATTTGTGTGCAGACTACTGGATCCGCTACCTCCCAGGCAGATGCTCTCCTACTTTGATAGAAACACCCTCAATTAGATGCTTTTTACGACAAGTCTGCTAAGGGGTAGTAGATCTATTATCTTCACCCTCCCCCCAGTGAGGCCTATGAACCCACAAGTAGAATCTGTTATTGCAAAAGCATCACTATCTTGTCAAAAGGATGCACATAATGAGACCGGTGGCTTTAAAAACAATTTTGGGACCTGTTCACGTTTCCCGGCCCTTCTACACACTTTCTTCGTGTGATCTAGGTCAGATAGTCACATTGTACTGTTTTCTTTTAAAAGAGTATCATGTGTAACCTGGGCTCAGGTCGTGGGTAGTGGGGTTTGGGTTAGAGCCAGTTATAGATGTTCTAGGGTCGCTGAAAACTGTGTTGTGTAGTATAGAACACGCGACATCGGCGCCGATGTAACTGGAGGCAAGACAAAGTGACACCCTCCCATGTAGAAAAGTCTCAGAAAGCATGAATGAAAGGTCAGCCAGTGTGTAGATGGGACGGAATACGTGAACTAGACCTTTTTCTGCTATGTGCAGGCGAAACGCCACAGAGAAAACTAATTTTCTAGGGTCAGGGTAGTAGCTTAAGCATGGTTTCATTGTGCAATAAAAATAATATTATTATCAATAATAATCATAGTGACATTATGGTACTAATTACGGAATTCGCCCCGTGTCGTTCGCGCGCTACAGCTCATAGCCGTTTCCAGAGACTGTCCTATGTTGTGGTATCAGATAGTGCTTTTTTTGAAGGTTTTAAGCACACACCCACAACCGAGGATAGCCAGCCACCGAGCGTAAAATTACAAAAACATCAATGATTCTATACTCAGAACCGTCGTGCCTAAAGCACTTTCCCCCTGCAGTAGTTCCTCATCCTACATAGGCGCCTGCGGCGCCTGAGCCACTCACATTCCAGAAACAACACTTGTTCACACAAAAGACAGTAGCGAAGACAATGCTGCTCTGTTGCCTCTGCGAGAGAGTATGTCGACTTTATCGAAGAATACCAGTCACTTTGTGCCCCTGTGTATAGACAGCGAAGAAAGATAACTCATAATACCCCGAGAAGATAGGACAGCCAATGGTAACGGCAGCAAGAACTCGCGTGCGAGCCAGATGGTGTGAATTCCGTGATTAGTACCGACAGTATTATTATTATTTTGCAAAATGAACAAAGCTGAAATTCTTCCAGACAACCGCCCCTAAACAATTATTTATCGGCAATTATTTTTTTTTAACATACTAATAATTGCACAATAATAACAATGATTATTGTTATTATTAGTAGTAGCACATCAGCAGTAGTAGCAGCAGTAGCAGCAGTAGTAGTAGTTTGTGGTTTGGGTTAAGGGTCCTTGCCAAATATTCAAGACGACACCATCTGACAAAGAATTAAGAACCACTGTTCTAAAAGGGATGTGTTGTTTTGCAGTGGTCCTCTTATACGATGATGATGAAAATACGCTCCTTTCGACAAAGCCGGGCAGGGTTACCTAGTGCAAACGTGTATAACATATTCCGAAATTTAAATATGATATTTACAATTTATTTTAGGTTGGCGACTACAGAGGGGAAAACCCAACCAGTGCCACATGATACGACAGCATTCAAGTGTATTTCTAGCTGGAATAAACAAAATATACATTTATTTCCCTAAAAACAAAAACGCTCCTTGCACTGGCCTGTCCTTAAAACAAATGACACATGACCTTTCTCCAGGTCATTATGTAGAATTCCTCAAACACAAACAGAATTTAATGCTGAATACTTATATAACAACGGCACACGATAACTGCGTAC
>CAJHNH020000058.1:660000-687500 GCA_905116865.2 Candidula unifasciata | reverse complement strand
TCTTCTTCTTCTTCTTCTTCTTCTTCTTCTCTTCTTCTTCTTCTTCTTCTTCTTCTTCTTCTTCTCTCTTCTTCTTCTTCTTCTTCTTCTTCATCATCTTCTTCTTCTTCTTCTTCTTCTTCTTCTTCTTCTTCTTCTTCTTCTTCTTCTTCTTCTTCTTCTTCTTCTTCTTCTTCTTCTTCTTCTTCTTCTTCTTCTTCTTCTTCTTCTTCTTCTTCTTCTTCTTCTCTTCTTTCTTCTTCTTCTTCTTCTTCTTCTTCTTCTTCTTCTTCTTCTTCTTCTTCTTCTTCTTCTTCTTCTTTTTCTTCTTCTTCTTTCTTCTTCTTCTTCTTCTTCTTTTCTTCTTTTTCTTCTTCTTCTTCTTCTTTCTTCTTCTTCTTCTTCTTCTTCTTCTTCTCTTCTTCTTCTTCTTCTTCTTCTTCTTCTTCTTCTTCTTCTTCTTCTTCTTCTTCTTCTTCTTCTTCTTCTTCTTCTTCTTCTTCTTCTTCTTCGTTTTCTTCTTCTTCTTCTTCTTCTTTTTTTTTCTGTATCCTCTCCTTCCTCTTTACTCCGCATCCCTTGTTAGATCACAAGCCTACAATCACCAGATCTTATATTTAGCAATTTCCTCTGTGTCCTTTATCACATCATTCATCTGTGTCTCTAACGCTCCTCTATCTGTGTTTTATATCCCACCTGAGCGTGTCAGAAGTGCCACCATATTCTCCTAACTCGTCGTCGGGAAAATCCGACCTCAGCGGCCGGCGCTCGATAATGGGAAAACCCAGCGTAGACAACTGATGTAATCCAGCCACACGAAAGCTGTTAAAATTGTAAGTAAAGAATGTTAGCTACTTATTTTTTACATCGGTCTTCTTCAACCAGTTGGCCGCCGACCACTGGTGGCCCGTGGAAAACGCCAGGTGGGCCACTAACAAATATCTCGCTTCATCATGGTAGGGTGTCGTGTAGGTCGCATTCCCCTTTCGGGACTGATTTCTGTAGGATTAGATAACTAGTCACGAAGTCAGGCCCAGTCTCAACCCACTTACACAATAGGTCACTTTTGATTAGTGCTTCCTCAGGCTCGTGAACTTTGCTAAACATTACAGGTGTGTCCTGGTTTACTGTTTACTCAAAAAACTTGTCTGCATTGTCTTTTATTTACGTTTTTATTCCGAGAAAGAGATTACGTCGGACCTAGGTTGCACTCTCGAAGCGGTGTTTGTGTTAGGGCCAGTTCTGTTTGTTTTGGGACCGTTAAAAGCGCTGACATCGTGGAATATAAAACACGCGATATCACCGGTCGGTGAAGAGAACGGAGAAAGCTTTTTGAATAAAACAGTAAACCGAGACACCCCTGTAACGTTTAGCAAAGTTGACGAGCAAAATGAAGTATGAATGGAAATTGACCTAGTATGTAAGTGGACGGAGCCTGGGCCTAGAAACGTGAGAAGAACCGGATTAACATCTCAAGGATGAGAATCAAACCCGTAAGAATCCTGACAATTACCATCGGCATCACTCAGATGTCCTTCCGCTGCTGGACTTTAGGATAAGCTAAATGAGATACACATCTGCAGGAACCCGAATAAACAAATGTTTGTGTTTGCGAATGCTATTTTGAATGAATGAATTTTTAAATGCAATTTTCAGCTATTTTCCGAATAACGGTCCCAAATTATCGAGGTCAAAAATAGACCCTAACAGGGCCTCAGTCACATGTCAATTGCGTACTTCCAGCGACTTACATTGCGCACTTCCGGCGACTACCGCCCACGCCGAGAGTATCTCGGGGCTAAACTAGATTGTTGGGACTCACGAGCAGCAGCTACCGCATCTCCTGCAGCTTCCTTCATTTTATTTCCTCGGAAGTCCCAGCCAACTAGTTTAGCCCCAATCCACGCTGCGCGTAGCGGCATGGAAGATACTCTCGGCGGTGGCGGAAGTTCGCAATTGACACGTGACTGAGGCCCTGTTAGGGTATATTTTCGGCCTCCATAATTTGGAACCGTTATTCGAAAGATAGCCCAATTTTCTTTTAATATATGGTGTGTTTTTTTCCACCAAAAAAATTTCTAATGTGACTGTGTTTACTTGGGGTATATTATCTCTGACTAGTTAATCGGTGACCGGGTGGCCTATTGGCTCACCGGTAGACGACTTCGTCACCGGCTGGGACAGTAGCTGGATCTCTCTCCTTTGATCGCATCAACACTGCAGGAGTCCTTTTAAGGGTTTTTGATGGCGTGCAATGCTAAGCTATTTTATATGGCGCACATAACCTGGTCACAGTTATAACCAGAAGCTCCACCTTCTGGGATGATGGTTGAACGCGACTTGTAGGCAAATATAATATAACTTGTGATATTGCAAACTTATTCTTTTTAGTGTCTCTCAATATGAATTAAACGACATTATGACTCCATCATCCATACAAATAAAAAGTTTATATATTTTAAAATTTTCCTAAATTAGCTGGAGTACTTTTAAACGCTAGGGACTCAGGGCTTTGTTGCTAGCTTGGGGCCTCATGAAGTACAAATCCGACTATGTTTCTTTCTCTTACATTGTTCAGTCATTGACGATCTGAACTGCAATAAGAGTTTCAAAAGAGTTCAAGACTTAGTCTTCCCAAACTTCACGAACTAACGAGCACCAACATAAAAGTGAAAACGTGAAAAGTCGCACAAGTGGGAGAAAATTAGTTTTCCTGTGATATCAGCACATGTCCTATTTAAAACCCCCAGACATTGACCCACTTCACACTCGACATGCCAGGCTCCGGGACGAGTCATCACGAAGGCAAACGACAGTCCCTTGGCGTCGCAGTTCGTTAATCTCCGGTAGGCGTCGGATAAATTCGTCCGCAAAAAAACAAAAAACAAACGCACCATAGGAGAAAAAACACTTGGAAATTCCCCACCCCTAGAAAGTGATAGGGAGGCAAAGAGGCCCAAACATCAAAGGCACTGGTACCTGAGAGGTTTGGTACTTTGTGTCCCTTCATCTATAGACAATTCTCGTTTAACTTATTTCTCTATACATTTCGTGTCACTTCAAATATATCTGCCTGTCATTGTGTGCATAATAATAATAATAATAATAATAATAATAATAATAATAATAATATTTACAATAATAATAATTCGACGAAAGAGGGACTACATGCAACGACCAAAACCTCCTTCTGTTGTGTCTGCTCCCCCGCCAGATTCTCACTAGACGCAGTTTCATTCATAAAATTTACGTCGTGCGTGGGAGATTGACATGGACCCGTCCGTGACCTCAACTCGTGCCTTGGCTCCATTTTACTGGCTGATTTCGCGCAACGATACAGAACAACATTTGTCAAACGCGCGCCCTTACAGGGACTACTTTATGTCTATAATGAAAGCAACAGGCATTGACAAGATTACATATATCTATATAAGTGACAGCGAGCTCGTTCTCTATTCCTACACTAGCCTAGTTCGCCTACGATAAGGAAACATGGAAACGTACCCTGTTTGAAAGCAGATATATCTAGACGGATGTACCCACACACTTACATTGCTGATACATTTATTCATTACTGGATTGTATTTACGTGCAATTTATTCGGGTATGTAAAGTTAGCATACATAATTTAGCATCCTTAGATTTGATGGTTTTACACATCGCCTGTAAACGTTTGAACTCGGAACAGTATTGTAGGTTAGTTATATGTTACTCGAGAGTACTGAGGAGCACAGATATAAGGGGATTATGATTAACTTAACAGATATTGCGCCTAATACTAATTATACATACAATATATGTACTTATAATTAGATATCAACATCAACAAATAATTGTGCTTTTGATGCATTCAGAATCAGCTGAGACTATTTGAAAAGCGGATATGCTTGAAAGACTCTTCCGACTTTTATATTTTCTTTTGAAGTCTGACCACCTGTGAACACTTTTACTTGAAAGTGAATGTTTCTTGCAAGTAGGATGATTACAGAGTGCAGACTAAGTGCTTATCATCGCAAGGAGCTATCTCCACAAGTAAAGACAGGTGAAAGTTCTCTTTAAAGAAGTTTAAGCTGTATCTTCTTTCGCCATTCTTACCGGCTTCTTTCAGACGCGATCTTTCCTCTAGTTTCCCTTCTCTGGTCAGATTAGAAGGAAATCTGTCGCTAAGATGGAAGCTAGTTATTTAACTGCGTGGCACTAATTTTAATGAAAGTTAAATTAGAGAGAATTGATTTCATTGCACACGGTCTTATCCCAGGTGGCTCAGTCTCTCTCTCTCTCTCTCTCTCTCTCTCTCTCTCTCTCTCTCTCTCTCTCTCTGTAGAACAGATAGACTCGCACAAAGAATGTACTCTGTAGCTACATCGGCAATTCCCAGGAATTTTCAAAAAAAAAAATTGCTTTTATATCTACACGGTGTTGATTCATTGTTATATTTGTGATTGTTGATTTTGTGGTGATTGTGTTTTGATGTTTAGTTGTAATTGTTGGTTGTGACAGTTGGGTTTTATGTTTAGTTGTGATTGTCGGTTGTGACAGTTGGGTTTTATGTTTAGTTGTGATTGTTGGTTGTGACCGTTGGGTGTTATGTTTAGCTGTGAGTGTTGGTCCTGATGGTTAAGGCTTATTGATTTCATTGTCAGTAGACTTTAGGTGTGATATGTTTCGACTCAATGGCCGGGTGATGTTGGGATTAAATTCAGTATTGTTTATCCAATCCATGCAATTTGCAAACAATATGATAGCCAGCTGCTTAAAGCTGATTGTGATAACGATATGAGCGTCGTACCAATTAAAATATAGCGATAAATTAAAAAAACTTTTATGGTATCTGGGACCCCACTATCACGAAAAAAAAAAAAAACACGCATGTCGTAAAAATTGACTAATTTGGGGTATTTCCTTCGAAATCGAAACGCCCATGTCTGAGAGGTAAGGAACCAACAGTCTGCATAAGATAATCCAGATCTGTACAACTGATCAAGACTAAAGTCCAAAAGTGGATGAGCAACCATAACTTTCAGCCGGAGCTTACCAGTGGTTAGGGCGAAGAAGAAGAAGAAGAAGAAGAAGAAGAAGAAGAAGAAGAAGAAGAAGAAGAAGAAGAAGAGAAGAAGAAGAAGAAGAAGAAGAAGAAGAAGAAGAAGAAGAAGAAGAAGAAGAAGAAGAAGAAGAAGAAGAAAAAGAAAAAGAAAAAGAAGAAGAAGAAGAAGAAGTTTCCCAGTTGATTTAAAAGAAAATGAAATTAAAGAGAGAGTGGCAAGGGTTGGCCTGCGATGTCCTGAAGAAAGCATGCAGCTAAGTCCACTTTCATCTCAGTTATTGTAAAATCTGTTGCTATCTTCACTTCTAATTTAGTGATGTTCCTACTACTTGTCTATTTACTCAAATTCCAAATGGACTCAAAACAGCAGTAACCAGATGTTAGTCTACCGGGCTGAAGGCAGGTGGTTTGAATCCCCACCCACAGTTTGAGGGGGGATGTCATGTCGGCTCCCAGATCGACCTAGCCTAATATAGTTACCAGTCAATATCACGGCCGACGTGATGTTGATTTACATCACCTGTCACGGGTTAACACATGTTTATTTGCATTAAAAAAACACTGCATTTTAAATCTGGTGCCGCAGTAAGCAATTAATCCGGGATCTGCTGTGGGTAGGGGTTTGTATTCACTTGTGGATCTGAAAATCTTAGGTTCAAATCAGAACGAAGCCGGACCTTGGCATCCAGATCGATCCAGTCTTAAATCGATACAAGGTAAATTCCTTGGAAGTAAACTCGGCGGCATAGTGTAGACCACATCAGCCCCCTAGTGCCGACTGGTCAATGAAGTATAGATCTAGGACATTATATCCAATACGCCTGAAGGAGTGGACAAGAGTCCTGCACTTCACTGTTTACTCAGATAATCCACGAACAACTACATTATACTGTATACCGATTTGCTTTAACTTGTTTTCTCATAACGGTACATGTTTTATTACATCCAGCTTACGGCCTGAATCATCACACAAAGAACAAATGCATACAGACGAAATATTCCATCTTGAATTGGACCAGATTGTACCTTCTCACTGTGGAGAATTTCATGAGACGTATTACTCTGCCGACCACAGCGTCGAGTTTAGCCCCCCTGACAGTCTCGCTAGTTACCAGCACAACAGCAAGCAGCCACTTGTTGCTTTTGAACACAAAACGCGTTCAAAATTTCTCGAAGAAACATCATTGTCTCACTGTTCGATTCCAAAAGATATGGATAATCGTCGGCATATGAACGATCCCCAGTTCCAGGTAATGGCCTTCCCTGGGAGAAGCATTTATTCTGGAAGTGTTGAATCAAGAAACAATTCATGTCAGAACAACCCTGACTCCATCTATTCACATCAGATTGAAGGAAACTTCCACGATCTACAGATGTTTCATAGTCGAAATTCTTTCATCCACAATGAAGCTGCAAGTCCCGGATCGTTCAGGAAAGATAAATATCCCCTCAACACCGAGTTTTCATCATTGGCTTCAGAAAAGGAAGGTCAGATTCGTTCCAATGGATGTGTGCAACCACCAGGAGCTGATTCTCTATCGCATGAGAACTTCACCTCCAGCTTCGCACATCAAGGGCAATCAGAAGCAAGACTGATTCCTATGCTTTCAGGTTTTCCTTCTGTTCAGCCATCACAGAATGGAGAACACTTCGTGACAAATACGTCCGTTTATGAATCGAGTTGTTGCAGACTTGATATTAGCAGCATCACCAACGCAAAAGAAATTGCTACATCATCACCTTTATCCTCCTCTGCATCATCCTCGACATGGTCGCCTTTATCTACAAATGCCAGCAATGAGGAGCGTGGACATATCCTCTCCGATACCAGCGATTTTGTGACGCTCTTCAAAAACCCGCCAAGTTACGATGAACATATCATGATGTACCACCCCATTAGCCCGGGGATTCTTATGTCCCCTGGAAGCGACATCGCTGTTAGTGCAGAGAATGTTACCTCCCCTGTTGCCCCGGACAATGCAGAAGAGTTCACCACATCATCGTCCTGCAATCTACTTGATGACATCATGGAGTGTATACAGTACGAAGGTAGTCAGGAGACATCGATATCAGCTCTCAGTCATGGTATGTTTTTCATTGTATTTCTTTCGCGACAAGTGATACTTGTGTGTTCTTTTATTACTCTTTTTTGCCCTCCAACTTCCAATATGGTGTGTTCTTTGGTTACTCCTCTTGCCCTCCAACTTCCAATTTTTGAGTGTTAATTGGTTTCAGTATTAAAAAGTTCTGGAGCAGGACTGCAGTTCAGTCGTGGACGAGCAACCAGAACTTTCCGCCAGAGTGTACAGCTGGTGAACGCGAAGAAGAAGAAGAAGAAGATAATTACTCCCCGTCCTTTTTAGAATACAATTTTTCGTTATTTGAAACCCTACTCTGGCTCTTGTCAGGGGCCGCAATATAGCCTGGCCCCAAATATGGCCTAATGGTTAAAAGCGGTTTATGGGAGCTCTCCACAGGTGATCCTCATCAACGTGGTGGCACTTTGTGTCATCGGGTGTTTATGACTTGTGTGATGTCCTGGCGGGGTAAAACTACTACTACTACTACTACTACTACTACTACTACTACTACTACTACTACTACTACTACTACTACTACTACTACTACTACTACTACTACTACTACTACTACTACTACTACTACTACTACTTTGATTACTCTTTTTACCATTTAACTTTCAATCTTCAGTGTTCTTTAATGACTCTTTTTTGCCCTTCAGCTTCCAGTCGCCCATATCCAACAAGGAGAAGTAAGAGAAAGGGCCAAAATGCATCATTGTTAATGAGTCAATACTCAAGCAAGTCCATACGTTGAAGTATTTATGTACCCAGATGCCCGTCTCTCCAGCGTAGTTGGCTAAACCGGATTGCGCGGTGAGCTGGTGACGAATTCCTTGTGGTCCGGGTTCACTCCCGGGGGTGGGCAGAAAAGGCACATTTCTCCCAGATTTACGGTATTTAAAATGGAATCAAGGCCAAAAGGTTGCGATATCCATAATACTGAGCCAAAGGGTTAACAACTCATGGCTTCTGGATACTAAAACAAAACAAAAACAAAACAATGTACCATGATAACAGCCGATGGGAGATGCACTAAGGAAGTTAAATGAGAATAGCTCAAGCAAAGGTAGCATTTTCCAAAAAGAAGAATACCGTATGCAATATCACTTTGTCAACTGAGACGTGAAAGTAAATTTATAAGCATTACACCTATCCTGGTATACGGATGTGAATCATGGACAGATGAACGATTAACGAACAATTTTTGGGAAGCAACGGAATTAGGGTTTTATAGACGAATGATGAGAATAAACCAGACAGAAGAAAAGAGTAGTGAAGATGAGGTGAAAGAATCTGACTCGCGAAGAGAACTGATTGCCCACATCGCAAAGAAACAATCTACATTCTTTGGTCATGTCGTGAGATAAAGAAAAAGGGAGTAAATCTTAAAGGTTGGAAAGCTAGAAGCAGAGAGAGAGAGAGAGAGAGAGAGAGAGAGAGAGAGAGAGCGAAAGAAGAAGGGAAAGGGGAAGATACAGTAAAAGCGAACAAGGCGACGACAATGAAGACTATGGCAACGACGGGAAAGACAGCAACCCAGAAGAAGACGACGACAATGAGGACTGTGGCAACGACGGGAAAGACAGCAACACAGAAGAAGGCACGCCAGTTCATCCAACTTAACAGTACCCCAGACCTCCCCATGGTTCATGGCCATTCAACCAAGCGTATCCGCTCTGCGTGGTCTTTACTTACGGTCGATGCATATATTAGGTACGGTTGATCAACGCTGTGTAGTTGGCTTCGTTTAGTTTGTAAAGAATGGCCCTTATTGCGCTCCGATACACCCATTAGTGCCACAGTCTTCCCCTCAGAGATCCCACATGGAGAATCCCTGTACAGTGCAGAGATACTGTAGCGTCAGCAAGTTTAAATGAATTGCATAATCTATTTATAATATGTTCTGGGTGGGCATTTTATTTTGACATTTTGTTGTCTGCATTGCGAGTGAGCGCATTACCAGCGACGCGGAAGCCATTTATGTCAAGTGCATTTCCTTTATTTCTCATTTTCTTTGGTCTTCTTGCCTGTCTTGTTTTTTTTTAAATCCTTTAATTATTTCGTTTTTTTTTATTTCGTTCATTTTCAATTCTATTTTTTTTTAAAATTCGTCTATCTGTCAGTCTGCCTATCAATCTGACTGTCTGTATATTTGTGAATCTGCCAATTTTTTTTCTGCCTATCTTTGGTTCTATATGTCCTTCTTTTGTTTTAATATTTCTTCTTCCCCAGTTATTCATTTCAGTAACCTGTTTTACATATACAAGAGTATTATTATTGTCGTGTCGTGTGTCCTTTTTCTGAGTGGTCGATCTCTGGACCTGTTACCACTGTGTCTGTATAACATTGCTCTTTGTGCTGCTGTCTCATTATAATCTTGTTAAATGGCCAAACCATTCAGTTTGTTGTCTACACATGTAGTTCATTATTGTTTCTGTGTATACTTTCCTCCTGACTTCATCGTTTCTAAATTAATCTGTCCTTACCTAACACGAGTGAGTAATTTACTTCTGTCTTCTGAAGATATGGTCCACAGCAGTGTTGCCACTTTTCTTTGACAAAAAACATCCAAAACGGAGTCAAAAAATATCTAAAAACATCTAGAAAAAACATCCATATGGAAAGGGTCACAAATTACATAGCAATTGATATGACTTACCTTATAGAATCATTTCCTCATCTTTACTGAAGTCTGCCTTACTAGACCCACACGTTAAACTTAGCTTTGATGATGAAGTTGAAGCTATAGATCCAAAATAACTCTGGTATGCTTAAACTGTTCCAAGTTTTTTTAATACCCAATCAGGGAGCTGATAAGTGGAACAGCATTTTCCTACTCTTATCAGGCCGAATTTTACTGTCGAGATAGCATTTAAGAGGTCAAATTTCATCCTGTTTCTTAGGTTAGATTTGATAAATTCACTCCAAATTAAAAAAAAACATCTAGAAAAACATCTACCATCTAAACGTTCAAAACGCCATCTAAATGCAGGGAAATCATCTAAATATGGATGTCAAACATCTAAAGTGGCAACACTGGTCCACAGTATATTATTTCCATGTTGTCAACACTTTAACCGCTCTCTCTTTTTCTATTTTCGTCTTCTCATCGCTCAGTTGCCTGCTTATTTTCACGTTCTGCTACCTGCGCAACTGTTCCGGAGTATGGAAATCGCGATAGTTTTTTAAAAATCCTACGTTCCTACTCAGTTGCTTCTCTGACTCAGGGGAAAGCCACCACCAGCGAACGTAGAAATACAAAAATATCGTAGTTTCTATACTCATTGAACCGTCGCGCCTGGTTTGCTTCCCCCTACAGTGATGTTTACTTGTACACAGGCGCCTGCGGCGCCTCAAAGAAACCCCGACAATACAATATCCCAAAAACATGTATGCCGAGCGAACGCCGAACCCAGCTATATCATAACACGCCGACAATATATGAGAGGCCCTGCGACCCCACGAAGCATGAATGGGAAGGGAAGTCACTCTATTCTTTCTGGGGCGACAAACGTTACTTTAACCAGCAAATCAATCGACAGACCAATACATTAACTTCAAATACTAAAATGGTCACTTGTCTTTCAGAACCAGACGAGATCCCGCCGTCTCCCGATCTAGACATCAGTGACCTACTTTCGAGCGCCACAAACACAAGACTACCCAAGCCTGGCCCGTCAAGGCCAACGGATCTCAAGGGAGGCAATGGAGATAAAATGAGAGAAATCGCCTCATTAATCTTAGCAGGTAAGAACAGTTGACACAGTGCTTTAAGGTGAATTCAGTCATGCGTCTCAGTCTGTCTGCATGTACACCTGTCTGTCTGTTCTCCTGTCTCACAAACAGTCTACTCCTGCATCTTCGGGGCTCATTTGTGGAGCCATCTTCCACAACAAATCAAAAATACCAATAGTCCGAGTACACAAATCGGAAATCGAAGTCGTCCCATCGTGGAATGAATTTTTTGTTTTTTGGCTTCTGTCGGTGGCCCTGAATATAGCCGGGGCGTAGATATGGCCTACACATAGATATGGCCTAACGGTTAAAAGGCGTTTCAGGGACCTCTCCAAGGGTGATCATCATCCGCATGGTTGCACTTTGTGTCACCGGGTGTTTATCGCTTGTCCTGGTGGGGTACAACTACCTACCTACCTGATCGACTATAATCTGAGCAAAGATTAAATCTCCTATAGAAGATGCATATTTTAGATATAGCGTATATTTCCCTAGATTTATTACATCTATTACGGTTTACTGTAGTTTGAAATGTGCACATTCCGGTGCTTGGATTGAAATTTTGATGCTATTGATGTTTTCTATTCCTTGGTGTATGAATGAAATGATGTCTGAAATGAGGGAGACTAGAAGGGCCCAATTCTTAACCCTTTGAAGATTAAAAAAATGTGTACCATTGTTCATTAGTTCATTCCATCTGCGTCAATATATGTCGAATTGCCTCTAGACGGATGTGTCAGGACTAAATTAACTATTTAAGTCCCAACCTACCTCATCTAGACTCCTGGCTACTTCATAATCGCCGCCCCAAATAAAACATTACCATTTAACGGGGTTTCTGGGATTGTATCTAGGCATGCTTATCCGAATTGTGACTCTTTGGGTCACCGGGCGTTAATCAACCAGTGCGTGCCTCTAGTGTGGTTCAACTTAACTCACTGAAGCTCTATCTGGCGGTTATTAAATACATTCTATCCAAGAGTTTGTTGCACAGAAAATAACCATATTTGAGTCTTTGGGAGGTTACGTAGCACAGCCGTGAGACAGTGATACAATGTAGCACAGCAATGAGACACAGTGAGCTAAATTAGCACAACTGTGAGACAGTGATAAAATGTAGCACAGCTGTGAGACACAGTGAGCTAAACCAGCACAACTGTGAGACAGTGATACAATGTAGCACAGCAATGAGACACAGTGAGCTAAAGTAGGAAGCAAAGCCGGGAGACACAGTGAGCTACATTAGCACAGCTCTGAGACACAGTGATCCAAAGTAGCACAGCAATGAGACAGGAGTGAGCTAAATTAGCACAGCAATGATTCACAATGAGCTAAAGTAACACAACAATGAGACACAATAAGCTAAAGTAGCACATATTGAGACGAAGTGAGCTAAGTAGCACAACGATGAGACACAATGCGTAAAAGTAGTACCGCAATAAGACACAATAAGCTAAAGTAGTACAGCAATGAGACACAATGAGTTAAAGTAGTACCGCAATGAGACACAGTAAGCTAAAGTAGTACAGCAAGGAGATACAATAAGCCAAAGTAGCACATCAGTGAGACACAATGAGTTAAAGTGGTACAGCAATGAGACACGGGGAGTTAAAGTAGTACAGCAATGAGACACAATGAGTTAAAGTAGTACAGCAATGAAACACAGGGACTTAAAGTAGTACAGCAATGAGACACAAAGTAGTACAGCAATGAGACACAGTGAGTTAAAGTAGTACAGCAATCAGACACAATAAGTTAAAATCTGGGTTAACTTAGATTAGGATTTCAGAAGAATTAGCTAGAAACAATTCAGAAATGCGTTCCAATAAATTATTTGAAGTTTTCACAAAGAAAGTTATCTGCAGTAGATCTCCAACACTCTGTGCATTCCGTCTTTGTTGTACACTCTCTCAGACCACTGTTTGCCCATCTCCAGATATCGCCCACTTGTATATTGGCCTACCTGTGGCTCTCTTACCTTCGAATGTTTTCATCCGTATGGTTTTTTAAGTGTTGTCTTTTAATGTGATCCTAATATTTCAATATTAGTGCAAGCAGACAATTATAAAGAGGTATCAAAATAGGAAATAAAAGGATCGACGAAGCGAGGACGCTCAAAGGAAACCCTAAAACGAACGTTCATAAGAGAGGCCAAAGGTGCTGAACTGGTTTTCATCTATGATATTGCATAAACTGCTACATATAATGATGTTGATAATGAATGCGCACTGCGTAAAGAGTAAATCAAGAGGAGCACGATGAGCTGGCAGTTACTTAAAGAGATAGATCTGTGTTTTTGTTGTAGTGAAATGTTGTTGTGTGGTCCAACAGGCAGTGGTCAAGTGCAACTGTGGCAGTTCTTGCTGGAGCTGCTCACCGACAGCACCAACGACAACTGCATCAAGTGGGTGGGCAACAAGGGAGAGTTCCGCATGGTGGACCCTGAGGAGGTGGCCCGTAGGTGGGGCAAACGGAAGAATAAGGTAAGGATGTGTGTGTCTATAGATAACAAGAGTAGTGAGTATGTCTTGAAAGAAACTGACTCACGAAGAGAACTCATTGCCCACATCAGTGACAATCTACATTCGTGTTTATGCTAGTGCATATGCTGAGAGAGCAGTCTGTCAATCTTTCCACAAGGGACTGCGACGAACATTCTGTGTGTTTTTCGTTGGCGCAGGAGCGGAACAACTATGGGATGACTCGTTTGCTATGAAGCTGAAACCAAGATTACTAAGATTACCAATCTACATTTTTTGGTCATGTGATGAGAAGGAGAAAATTTGATTACATCGTGACAGTGGGAAAGTTGGAGGGTAAGAGAGGCAGAGGGAGACCGAGAAAAAAGATGCTGGAGGATTATCTGTGTCAGAGGGGATTGGAAGTACACGAGCCAGAAGATTGTGGATAGACATGACCACCCACGCCACACTACATGGACTTTAAGACGAAGAAGTGTGTGGGTGTGTGGGTGTGCAGAGGTGTTACAAGGGACGTGCAGGGTTGTGGGCGGCACAGGATATAATAGCAGAGGGAACAATCGGCGGGGGGGGGGGGGAGAGTGTATGTGACAAAATAACAATAATATGATGTGTATTTTTAAACATAGCAAAATGTGTGTGTGTGTGTGTGTGTGTGTGTGTGTGTTTAGGAGATGACTGGAAAATCTCCGCATCGGGTACCACCTCACTTGCAATGTCACTGGGTGTCACAGAGAATTTTCCGCACCGGGTACCACCCGATCTTGCAAACCCACTGCGGGCGACATTTCATTTTCTGAACCGGGTATCACCTGACCTTGCTACGTCACTGTGTATGTGTGAGTACTTATGAGTGTATGTAAGTGGCTTTGTGCTTTTACTGTTTGTATGGATGTGATTGCTTCTTTTTGTTGTGTCTATGTGTGCGTTACAAAAGAAAGAGTGATTCAAAAGCCAGCCAATGGATGACAAAGAACGTGGAAGCTGCCGTAAGATGAGATGTAGACTAACGAAAACAACTTGTACATATGGTTGCGTGTCTAGTACACTGAAGTAACATGTGTCAGATGTTTTTATCTAATCTATATGATGCTATGTTTACTGCAAATACAACTACAATAACGATAACTAAATAACGACACACACTGAAGTAACAGTGGTTATTATTTCTCAAAATGGTAGAATGTAATAATTAGAACATTTATTTCACCACAAAAGCGAGATCCACTGAAATTGCAGACACTGGACTTCCGGCCAGAATGGCAGTAGACCGGCTGATCGCTGACGGTCTGAAAAGTTATTTGCTTCCAACTAGGATTTCCTGATATTAATTTTCCCCATTTCTGAACCGGCAGTCCAATGCTTCCGTCGCCCAGTTGTTGAATGCACTAAAATGGTCTGTGGCCTGAAACGTTCAGAATGGCGTATACTTTTGTGGGTACAATGTCTACTTTCGTCATTGACCGTTTGTGTTAACAGAGAGTTGTACTTCTGATGCGAAATCGTTAATGTGTTTACATCTGACAGATGCCTTTTGCATTTTTACTTTGAGTACGCAAACCTCTAAATATTTATAGGTACGACTCGTTCCCCCCCCCCCCTCCCCCTACTAGTTTTCAAACTGTCGGCTCTGTCGCTCATTCGAAGCGAACGTTCGTAATGCCGGGATGCCGGGTTCGATCCCAGCTGCGGGCAATGTGCCTTGCGTTGGTTTCGACAGTGGTATCAAGAAAGCCGACCGTCCAGAAAGCAAAAGCAAACTACTGGACGTAAATTTGCCTAGAAAAACCACACAACAGCCAGGGGCTGTTTTGGTTGGTTCTGCAAAGTCCTGTAAAGGATATGCAACTAACCTTAGTTTTTAGACTGGACGGTGAAAGACATTTTGTGCGATTTCCATTAGCACAAGAACGGAGCAGATATGGACCGTCCCAACTGCAATGATGTTGACAAATCGCTAGAGTGTGCGAGTAACATTTGCCGTTTTCTGTGTCCGAACCGTATTGTCCAATATCTAGTGCATACATTATAACAAAAAGGAAAAAACGCATTTAAGTTACACTGAAGCCACGGTAGCGTTTTTCACTACATTCCAAAGGTTTCGGCGTTGGATCCGCATTAGAGATGCAAAACTATATTTGGATCCTAGGCCCATCTAGCCTAACGTGGGTAAAAGGTAATATCATGAAAAGTAAATGCGGCCGACATGGTGTTCACCTCATCTTTCGTCAAATGTTACTTAGTCTATAAAAAAATATGCCTAACCCTATATGCCTTATGCGCCACACATAAAATTGAAACGGTCGCTTTCTGTACTGTTCTTAGCTTTTTTTTTTCTTCACTTTCATTTCACATGTGATGGGCATTGTAATTATGATGTCTCTTCCAACCTGGAACTGAAAGGACTTCCGTTTCTTTGCAGCCAAATATGAACTATGACAAGGTCAGCAGAGCCATGCGTTACTACTACGACAAGATGATACTCTCCAAAGTTCACGGAAAACGCTATACCTACAGTTTCAACTTCCGGGTCATCATGCAGGCGCAGCGTCATCAACAACATCCTTCAGACCCTTCAGAGTTTAAAGAACTTTTCGCTTTTTTGAACAACCTTTCAAGTTCTTCAGTACCACACGTTTCTCAAAACCTAACTAGGAACTCAAGTTTTGATGACGTAGCAGCCTCGCCTAGTCAAGGATTCGCTAGAAGTATTTCCGGCAGCAAGTTCCGAGAGGATGGTCGAGTGCCTTCTGTTGAACCACCAACCTCTAATAGAAGTGGGGCTCAAGTTGTTACGAGCATGCACGGTTCGTGCCCTGATATCCTTCGCTCTTACGGGCGTCAATTGTGTGATTCAAACATAAATCCCAACTTTCAATCAACAGATCATCTCTCGTACAGTCGAACTCTGCCATCGAGCATCATCAAATATTCTAATGACAGACCTTCAGTGTTTACAGAACGCATGTCAAATGAAAAAGACAAATTAGAGTCTGATCAAAGATCAAATAATTGTATGCCTAATATACAGTCTTCTGACATTGGTGGCCACTTCACGTCTCATTTAGTGAACGATCAGCATGTGATAGCGGTATCACCAAACAATGATAACAATTTTCCTTTCATGTTTAGTAGCCCATCCTCAAGCACGGGAAGCCTTAATCAAGAGGTAGGAACTCTTTCACCTGCATATTCCCCCAACCAGCTTAGAAAATGCTCACCGTCTCCCAGTGAATGCAGGTCTTCTTGTATCTATGGAAGTGTTTCACCGCCATCAACTGACCTCAAGAAACTCATAATGTCATCAGATAAAAATCCATTTTGTTCTGTCGAGGCAATTAAGTGTAGGCCCCTTTCGTGTGCCTGCTCTGGAAAATGTTCAAGCCCTTATCAGCGTCCTCGAGCCAATTCTGACTTCCTCCGCAAACAATTTGCTCAAAGAAAACAACATAGCCTACCAACAGAACTGACAATACAAGTTAATAATGAGCATTCCGATGACTTCCCCCAGCCGAGTCCAAGATTCCTCACGAGTAGTTTATCTGGCAGAAGTTCCTGTTCTGCCTACAGACTAGCGATGGTCGGTCATCAAGAATCAATGCAGTTCTCACCAGAATTACATCAACAAATTCCGCAACAATATGTACAACAGCACTTTTCAATACAACAACAGCAGCAGCAGCAACAACAGAGCAACCAACACCGTGAACTCCAACAACACAGTTACCTTCAACATCACAATTACAACCAACAGAATGCGGCATCGACGCGGCAGCAATTTTCTGGCCAAAACTTCGGGCAGTACCGACAGCAAGACTACTCCACCATGCAAAACCATCAGATTCCCCAACCATGTTCCGCATATTTTCAGCATCATCATCCACTAGCAAAGGATCCCGAAATATGTGACGGCCGTAGCAGCCAAGGTTCGCTGATTGATCCATGTTTAAACGGAAGTCCATTTTGTGATATGCGCAGTTCTTCTGCAGAGGCGACGAATCTGCGACATCCGGTTTGTATGTCTGCTGTTTCAGATGTTAGGAACACAGAAAATACCAATGTCTTTCAGTTATAAACATCTAAATCAGTTTTATTTTGTTATTATAAAAAAGCACCGCCTTTCCCCAGTCAAGGAAAGTAAGTGGTATTTAGCCGCTTGAGAGAAAACTTGAATTGTGTGCACACTGTTTATTTCCATTGCGCTTTTATTTGTAACTTCGTCTCTGCTTAAAGATTACTACAAGTGTCTGTCTGTCTGTCTGTCTGTCTGTCTGTCTGTCTGTCTGTCTGTCTGTCTGTCTGTCTGTCTGTCTGTCTGTCTGTCTGTCTGTCTGTCTGTCTGTCTGTCTGTCTGTCTGTCTGTCTGTCTGTCTGTCTGTCTGTCTGTCTGTCTGTCTGTCTGTCTGTCTGTCTGTCTGTCTGTCTGTCATCATCTTCTTGTTCTTTTATTGTTTCAACTCCATGCCAAGTGGTGCTGGTAGTCAAGTTTATCTACAACCTCTTGTCTCATGTGCTTGTAATCAGTTTTGACACAGATGATCTTCTATGCCATGATTTCAGACAGTCCAGCATCGTCTCTTTCGGTCTTATTCTGCCTCTCTTTCCCTCCAACTTTTCCACCGTCACGATGTACTCCAGTTGCTTGTAATCAGTTTTGACACAGATGATCTTCTATGCCATGATTTCAGACAGTCCAGCATCGTCTCTTTCGGTCTTATTCTGCCTCTCTTTCCCTCCAACTTTTCCACCGTCACGATGTACTCCAGTTGTATCTTTCTCACGAGATGACCAAAGAAAATATAGACTGTTTCTTTCTCTTGTGGGCTAGCAGTTCTCTTCATGAAATTTTCATTACTTTTTTTATATGTACAGGGTGTTGAAATCATTTGTCTGTAAAGTCTCATTTCTACAGCTTCCAAATAGTGTTTTTTCGCTAATCGATGACTCTCTATAATAACGCTTTTATATATCAGGATAGGATTTATGTAGCTCTTGAGAATTGTCATTCTAAACTGACAAACAAAGAGTACATACAGTATTCTTGGTTTTGTAAAATGTGCATGTTCCCGAGCATTGCTACATATAAATTCTTAAATACATCTTTCGCCTGATGTTATCAGAGTATTTCGAAGTACTAAACCGTATTTACTTGTATAACTTACCACTCATCACTTTATTACCTGATGTGTTTATGTATCCCCTCTGTCACTCTCTCACAAATACCGCAACGGTACAGTAATATTAACTTACTGTGTCTGTTGATGTCCACGCAAAACAGTGACGTCACGCTTCATTGGCAACAGTAAAGAAGCTTAGTGTATGAATTTGTGCTGCGTGTGGATATTTTACATGATCAGGTCAACTTGAAGGAGAATGAAAACGTTAGAAATATGAGCATCATACACTCATACACACGCACTTACACCAACACACACTCATACACACAGAGAGAAAGACAGCGAGAGAGAGAGAGAGCGAGAGAGAGAGAGAAAGAGAGAGAGAAACAGCAGGAGATTGAATGAGTGAGTGAAGAAGGCAGAGAACGAGTGAGGGAGCGAGTAAATGAAAAAAAGGAATATGAATGTCGGAGAGGGTGGAGCGGGGACAGAGAGGGAGGCAGAGAGAGAGAGAGAGAGAGAGAGAGAGAGAGAGAGAGAGAGAGAGAGAGAGAGAGAGAGAGAGACGGAGAGAGAGAAAGATGACGAAGTAAATAATTTTCTAAAATAACACATAAAATAATGAATATTGTCTACAAAAAGAAGACTAAGGTTTAAAAATCGCAGACTTAGCTTATGACCAAACCGCCTAAAGTCTATAATTGTTATTTTACAATCCACCGTTAAAACTGTGTCTTACCTTTAAATATTCAAACCGTCTTCAACCAGAATTAACATAGCAATGAAGAGGATCTGAACTACGCCTTTTGGTATACTGGGATAGGGGGCTGGAACTATATTTTATAGACCAACCGGCAGTCGGTGGGTGATGAGGTCAACATAACGCCGACCAGCTTTACTTCCCATGACTATACCTAGAACCCACTCAAGGCTGGGTCGACCTAAGAGACAAGTTCATCTATCGAAAAATATCCAGCATCGCCACGACCCGAACCCACGACCTTCCATGAAAGCAGGTTCCCAATTGTCAGCGTAGACTATGCAAATAATTGAACCTCGTTCCACGCGAGCCACTCTGTTTATAGCTTTCAATGAATGTTTTGCCCAAGATGCTCTTTCTTGTAACGAATTCATAGTTAAGTTAATTGTGTATCATTCACAGGATGTTGCAGAACCAACTCTCAGCATTTTTTATTTTGGCTGTTGTGGTTTCTCTATGCAAATTTTACTTTCAGTAGTTTGCCATTCCATCGAATTCAAAAGCAGCCGTATTTTTCTATCTTTAAATAAATATATGTATATATATTATATATATATATAATGATATTTACCCCAACAAGTAGTCCACTTGATGTGCCTTGCCATCTGGCACCGGTTATCGTAAATCTTAATTCCCCTAGTTATGTTTTGCTTTTATCCATTTATCTAAATAGTTAAGAAAGTGAAAAAATAGTTTAGCCGAGTTTAGTACCGGCATCACAGCACTCGCCACATTCCTATACGCGCGCTATTCCCATCTTTAGCAGTCGGCGAAGATGACCAATTCTAATGGTAACTGTAACGATTTGATTTTTTTTATCTTGTTTGCCTATCCACTAAATGTAGAGTACCATCACATACATACACGCGCGCGCACATACACACACACACACACACACAAAAGTTTATGAGTTTGTTGACTGTGAACTCGGGAAACCCAAGAAAGTTTACCACTTGGTTGGATGTATGTCGAGAAGTTGTTCTAACTTTTATCGCCTCGCTTGTACACAATATGTTTATAAATGCTACTTGTTATATGATATATGTTTTGTTTTGAAGCACGGCTGTTATTTGAGTGCAGCTGTTTTTTCAATAATTTATTGGCCTTTACTGTGATGATACTGCTTGTGATTATTTTGTTGTTGTTTAAGCTGGACGTGCAACGATAGATCCTCTCCCCCAAAGAGGAAAACGTCTGTCAGTGGTACTGTTATTACATACTATGCCAGATCTGATACTGTCATGCATATGTCTCATTCGTTTTCAACTCTTAGTGGTGGTCGTAGTCGAAGTATCGACTTCAGTGGAGTCGGGTCAACCCCATACTTAGTAAAAGTAAAGATCCCTTTCCAAGCCTTAGGCGCCTCAGGCATATGGGACGAGCGTCCTATATTTTTAAGACCAATCGACACAGGGTGGGTAATGTGGTCAGCATTATGTCGGCTGTCTTTACTTCACCTGAACAGGCATCCTGGTACCCATTTTAGGCTGGGTCGACCTGCGACGCCCCATACTAAGATGAAAATCCACGCAGCCGGCAGTGGGTTTCGATCGCGGTTCATTTTCTGCGTGGTCGACCTCTGGATCTGTTACCGCTGTATCTGTATAACATTGCTCTCTGTGGTGCCCTGTCTAATACCAGTCTTGTTACATTGCCAAACCATTTGATTTGTTTACTGCCTATAATGTTCAGTGTTGGTTCTGTGCTGACTACCCTCCTGATATCATCGTTGCTGAATCGATCTTTCCTAGTTATATCTAGCATAGTACATTTAATGTCTCTCTTGACTATTTTCACTCTGTACAGTTATACTGGGGCACCACAAAAAGGTTAGAAACCTGAACTCTAGTATGGGTGGGCTTCCTTTTCAAGATAAACATGTTAGCACTTGCTTTATATAATCCATCCAATTCCATTTTATCTATGTGGTAACAACCATTTATTACAGCGGAATTTAAACTATGTCAACAATTTGTTCCCGCCTCTGCCTTTCATAAGAAAACGATTGCATAAAAACCCCACACGGAGATAAACTTGAGACATAATGTAAGTGTAGCGAAAGTCACAGCTCATTAACCTGCTAGATGGGACAATCACTTTGGCATAAAATGTCTTGTTTAGGGCTTTTAGCCACGCCCATAATTTATCTTTTGTAGCCAATAGAAGGTAAAACTGCAGAAATTATGAAATTATTTACAAGACACGACATCGGCAACCGGGTCACCCATTGGATCGCCGGTAGACGACTTCCTCGACGGTCGGGACAGTATTTGGGTCTGTCTTCGTTAATCGTCGGCTCTGTGGCTTAGTCGATGCGAACGCTTCGAAATGCCGGTATGCCGGGTGCGATCCCAACTGCGGGCCATGCGCCTTGTGGTGGTTTCGAGAGTGGTATCAGGGGGCCGACCCTCCAGTAAGCAATGGCAAACTACTGGACGTAAATTTGCCTAGAAAAACCACACAACAGCCATGGGCTGCTGGGGTTGGTTCTGCAACGTCCTGTAAAGGATACGCAACTAACCTTCGTTAATCGCATTAACACTGCAAGAGTGCTTTTCAGGGCTACTTGGGGGCGATCAAAGATAAGCTATTTTATTGGGCGCACATAACCTAGTCACAATTATAACCTAAAGCTCCCTCTTCGGGGATGCTGGTTGAGCGTGACGATTTGTCCTTTTTTTAACCTGCCTACCTATTTACAAGAGGGGTTACAATTATCCCACTTTACTCATGGCCAGGTTATAATTTACATCAAAACCGTCGGGCGCCATAGTATTCGTACATGAAGGAATTCTCATTCGAATACTGGCTCTTTGGATCATCAGGTGTTGATGGTTCGGTACGCGGTCTTAGTGGGCTTCATCTTCTCGACTCGTTTGTAACAGCGGTTCTTAACACTGACTGTTCACGGTCACCACTTTCTAGGGTCCAGGATAGAGACAGGCAGCTGGCATGGTGGGCAGTGCAGTGGGTTTCGTTTTGAAATGTCCTGGTTCGATCCTGGGTAAGGGATGATTATTTTTTTTTTATTAGGGTGGTTGGGGGGGGGGGGATAAATTAAAGTCCCTAACCGTCACAGTCACTGGTGAGTTCACTAGTCATGAGACCCGATATACTCTAGCTCAAATCCAGACGGGGGGGGGGGGGGGGGGGGGGGGGGGGGGGGGGGGGGGGGCGGTGGGGGGGGGGGGGGGGGGGGGGGGGATATGGGGAAAAAAAAACAAAGTTATTTTTCGAAAAAGGTTAGAGTAACGTTAATATCCCCAAAATGAATAGGTTACAAGTTTGTTGGGCTAGTCGACTTTCCCAAAGGTTACGAGTGTGTCCAGCTCTGTTGTTTGCTTTCTGTGTTGTCTTGCATTTAGGTTTTCATTCCGAGAAAGAGAATGCCTGTGCCAGATGTTGCAGCACTCTCTGGGAAAAGGAGGGGGGGGGGGTTTGTATTAGGGCCAGTTTCTTCATTATTTTGGAGTGCTAAAAACGTTGCCTTGCAGAAATATACAACACGCGATATCAACTAAACTGCATTGAGGAACACCCCCGTAACCTTGTGCCGAGATGACAGGTTCAGGAACTACCAATTAGAAGTGAGCTAGTGTGTATATCGGTTTAGCCCGGGGAGACTAACGCTACGTCTATCTCGAGAACTCCTCGTAGGAACCTGTTCCCTGAGAGTTAAAAATCTTCACCGAATTTCGATTTTCGGTAATTTCGCGGCGAAGTTAACTTATCGGGGAGACACTCATGTTTACACCGGAAATGGAAGGTCACGGTTTCAGGCCATGACCTTCCGTGTATCTACCAATTGCCACCATATTGACACGTTTCGACTTCCGGTGAAAGCAAGCTGGCAACGTAAAATTCTGGCCTGATGATTTCTGATAATGATAATTAAAACAATTATATAGTCAAAGTAAACGACCATGTTCCGCGCCTTTAGGCGTTTTGGGCAAAAGTCCGGAGGTGGACGAACACCCAGAACTTTCGGCTGGAGTTTACAGCCGGTGTACGTGAAGAAGAGAACTTCCCAGAGCAATTCGAAATTAATTAAGATTTACCCCATCAGGACAACACACAGAGCGATAAACAATTAGAGCAAAACAGTACCACCATGCGAATGAGAATCACCCATGGAGAGATCCATGAAACCCCGTTGAGCCGTTAGGTTATATTAGGGCCCCCGTCAATAGCCAGGGTGGGGCATCAAAATAACGAAAAATTGCATCCCACAAGGGAATGTCTTATGGGAACATAGAGCAATTCGTACGTTCACATCCAATCATAATAGCCAGCTGGGTGAACTGGGTGCTAAATTGCAAATTATTTATCAGCGTTTTACTTGAAAAGGTGCAAATTGTGATTGAACCTAGACTTTTCAACTGTAACGTTAATACAATGGGCGTTGACTTCTTCTTCTTCTTCTTCTACAGCGTTCCGAGCTCTTAAGGTTCATTGCTGCAGATATCACCCATCTTCATCCATCTCTGTCTTGTTGGCCTTCTCTTTCCAGTTGGTGACACCAAGTGTTTGCAGGTCTGTCTGGACGTTATCTCTGTCTTGTTGGCCTTCTCTTTCCAGTTGGTGACACCAAGTGTTTGCAGGTCTGTCTGGACGTTATCTCTGTCTTGTTGGCCTTCTCTTTCCAGTTGGTGACACCAAGTGTTTTGCAGGTCTGTCTGGACGTTATCTCTGTCTTGTTGGCCTTCTCTTTCCAGTTGGTGACACCAAGTGTTTGCAGGTCTGTCTGGACGTTATCTCTGTCTTGTTGGCCTTCTCTTTCCAGTTGGTGACACCAAGTGTTTGCAGGTCTGTCTGGACGTTATCTCTGTCTTGTTGGCCTTCTCTTTCCAGTTGGTGACACCAAGTGTTTGCAGGTCTGTCTGGACGTTATCTCTGTCTTGTTGGCCTTCTCTTTCCAGTTGGTGACACCAAGTGTTTGCAGGTCTGTCTGGACGTTATCTCTGTCTTGTTGGCCTTCTCTTTCCAGTTGGTGACACCAAGTGTTTGCAGGTCTGTCTGGACGTTATCTCTGTCTTGTTGGCCTTCTCTTTCCAGTTGGTGACACCAAGTGTTTGCAGGTCTGTCTGGACGTTATCTCTGTCTTGTTGGCCTTCTCTTTCCAGTTGGTGACACCAAGTGTTTGCAGGTCTGTCTGGACGTTATCTCTGTCTTGTTGGCCTTCTCTTTCCAGTTGGTGACACCAAGTGTTTGCAGGTCTGTCTGGACGTTATCTCTGTCTTGTTGGCCTTCTCTTTCCAGTTGGTGACACCAAGTGTTTGCAGGTCTGTCTGGACGTTATCTCTGTCTTGTTGGCCTTCTCTTTCCAGTTGGTGACACCAAGTGTTTGCAGGTCTGTCTGGACGTTATCTCTGTCTTGTTGGCCTTCTCTTTCCAGTTGGTGACACCAAGTGTTTGCAGGTCTGTCTGGACGTTATCTCTCAAAAGTTATCTTGCTCCGTCTCGTGGTTTACGACTATTCAGCTCTCTTGTGTAAAAAGTTGTCACCTCTCTGTCATTTGTCATTCTCTCAATATGTCCAAGCCATTTTAGTCTTTTAGATCCTACAATGCAGTGATCAATAATAATAATTTAAACAAATTATGACTTTCGTAGTTGCTTTTCACTCTATTTCCTGCTGACTGCATCTTTGATAGGTCCAAACATTGTTCGTAATACTCTGTTTTCGAAAATTTGTAATGATTCTTCATCTCATAGTGGTTTACTGTTCTAAGAAATTTTGTAACGTTGTCCTGATTAGTTATGCTTTGAAATAACCCCAGACTTGATTTTAACAGATATTAATTATATTCTTCTTATCGTTTTTATTATCCTCGCCATTGCTGCTGCTACTGCTGCTGCTGCTGCTGCTGCTGCTACTGCTGCTGCTACTGCTACTATGGCTGTTTTTCTGGTGGTAAACATTACTAGCAGCCTTCACATACATTTTTTTTCAGCGCTTCTGTAATAGGTACTTTTTAGGGAGTACCGGCACCTGAGTAAAAATCTGTTTGTTAAGTACCAACAACTTGTTAGCTAGGGGAATATGTTCTGGTACAATTTGATTGTTATTACTGTGATTACGGTTACCATTATTATTATTATTATTATTTTTATTTTTATTATTATCATTATTATTATTTTTATGGTTATGTTTATTAGGAAAGTCGATGAGAAACTAAACTAGTCACCCCACTTCTGTACACAAGAAGCTAGTAGATGTGAAAATTTAGCAACATGCCTTTCCTGGATGTAGCGTCCATGGAGTAACCATAATCTTTGTCTTGTGTTAAAATCATGCGATTATGAACATTTTGAGACTTTTTGAGCGATCGACGCTCAAACCCCCGCCAGGACCGCACAACAAGTGATAAACACCCGATGACACAATGTACCACTATTTGGATGAGAATCGCCCGGGCTCAAGCAGCAGAAATCCCGTTTACCGTTAGGTTTTACTAGCGCCCTCGACGACATCCGGGATGAGGCTTTAACTCTTTGACTCCCAGAGGGTTTAGCATCACATGCCCAAGGGGTAGTCAAGAGAGACGTAAAATCGGTGCATTATGCGTTCATTGGGCTTCTAGGCAGTAACCTGTGAACGTATGATGCGTTCCTTGGGACTCAAAGAGTTAAAGTAACAAACAACTGCTGTTCGATACTGCAGCGGAATTGTTGATTAGACTTTTTTAAACTGCTGCATCATTTTGTCACATTCCAGTCGTTAACATTGATGGTGCTCAAATTATCACATTCCATTCGCAGAAATGTTTGTGAAATACTGTTGTCACATCTCATATTTCTACACATGTGTGAAATCAAATTACTGTGTTATAAGTCAAATTTGCATATTTTGATTTTCAATAATCTAATTATCAGCTTGTCACATTCCAGTTTTATCTTTTGATATTATCAAATGATCACATTCCAGTTTTCAGTATGAATGTCATCAAAGTGTCACATATCATATTTGTCCGTGGATCATCCATCAAGCTACGGTATTCGTGCTGTGTGCGATACGTTTGGTGGGTTTACATGAAATGTAGGAAGAGATTGTACCTGTGAGGATAAACCCCAGTACAGTATCGTCAATCCACTAGCCGTTAGACCCCCTCTAACAGTGAGCAAAAAAGGAACATTTCCAGTCTTCAAGGTGTGTTGCCTAAATTATAACCTTTTTTCTTCTTCTTGGCGTTCACCAGCTGTTAACTCTGGCAAGAAGTTGTGGGTGTTTACCCTCAAACGGACTTTAGACCCTGAGTTTTTCATGCTTGCCTCTCACACTGCGGTTCTATGGCTAAGTCGATGCGAACGCTTCGTAATGACGGGGTGCCGGGTTCGACTCCAGCTGCGGGCCATGCGCCTTGCGTGGTTTCGACAGTGGGTATAAGGGGGCTGACCGTACAGAGAGCAATGGCAAACTACTGAACGTAAATTTTCCTAGAGAAACCACACAACAGCCAGGGGCTGCTGGGGTTGGTTCTGCAACGTCCTGTAAAGGATACGCAACTAACCTGCCTAGCTCTCACACTGAAGCACTCCGACTTCGAAGTTAGCATCCTAGCTATTCTACTCTAACGACATGAGTGTTGTGGAGGCAGTGGGTCTATTCTGGTCCCCCCCCCCCCACCCACCCACAGTGGGACCCTGGAAAGGACAGGGGGACATTTTTATCGAATATGAAACCGTCTTCGGCTACTGGTGTAGCGGCTAGACGCCCGCTTGCGGATCAGAAGGTCGTGGGTTTAGGTCCTGATGGAGCCAGATCACCTTGGCTCCCAGGTCGACCTTGCCTTACATGGGTAAGAGCTGACGTCATAAGAAACTAAGCCGGCCGTTGTGGTGTGGACCACACCACTCACCGAGTGCCAAATGGTCTTAAAAAAATAGCTTTAGCCCTATATGCCCAATACACCCAACGGCGTGGAAAAAGGTCCGTTACTTTACTTTCTTTACAAGAGCATGCAGATTCTAGACCATTGTTACAAAAGTGAATGCTGAATGGGCCAATACAAATTATCGGTCTAAAACAATGTGCCTTATATTTTCAACGTAAAAACGGTACCTATGTTTCTTCGCGAAGAAGTAGAAGAAGAAGACAATGAAGAAGCAGAAGAAGTAGAAGAAGTAGAAAAAGAAGAAGAAGAAGAAGAAGAAGAAGAAGATGAAGAAGAAGAAGAAGAAGAAGAAGAAGAAGAAGAAGAAGAAGAAGAAGAAGAAGAAGAAGAAGAAGATAATGGTGATGATGATTAAAGCCACTCGTGCCAGCGGGCACACGAATAAGCTCCTGAGGCCCAGTGCTCTCCA
>CAJHNH020000058.1:640000-655000 GCA_905116865.2 Candidula unifasciata | reverse complement strand
TGAGATGCTTACGTAAGGCTGCCAATGTCACAAGGAGAGACAGAGTTCGAAACGAGAACATTAGATCAATTGTAGGAACCACACTATGCCTGCAATACATTAAGAAGCAACAAATAGAGTGGTTTGGCCACTTGATGCGAATGCAAACCGGCCAACTGCCTCTACGAGCATACAACGAACAGCACTACTGCCCTAGAGCAAGAGGCAGACCGAGAGTACGATGGATAGACAATATATCAGAGATCCTGAGGCAACACGGACTAACAACAACACGTGCAACACACCTGGCCCGGGATAGAAAACTGCGACTCCCCACTACGCTGTGAGGCAATTGTGGACAAGACAAGACAAGACAACCAATGACGTTTTTGTAATAAATAGTAAAAAGCAATAATAAATAGTAAAATGATGCATTTTTCTTTGCCAAGTGTAAGCTGCGCCCACAACCGTTACATGCACGCCTCACGTGGACTCGATGCGGATTCGAACCCACGATCTTCAAGCGGGCAGGCGAAGTGCTAGCCGCTAAACCAACGGGTCGCTCCCTATCATGTTCCAGATATCTCAAAAGCTCATGATGTATGACTTGATGAGTTCATGTTTGCACAGTTATCATTACCTTTTAAGTAAACGCAAAGATGAGGACCCTATTCATCGCCTTCATGCGAATGACACATTAAGGGCCAGACAAATATTCATTAGAACAATCGTCTCTCGGAAGGTCATGCGGACATCATCTCGCCGACCGAATTTACTTCCCATTACTTTACTTGGTGCCCATGCTTAAATTTATAGACACTGGAGTTACTGTCGACTGAATGCGTCAAGCAAAAGATTAATTTTGCGCCTTGTGGTGTCTGACAGTTGAGTCATTTGTTTCAGTTTGGCCATTCATTTATACTTCTTTTTGTTCTTCTACGTTGGTCGGTTATGAACTCAAGCAGGATTTGTTTGCAGATATATACATATGTTCACTATTGCGTTTGTGCGTGGCATCTTGATTGCTGTTGTGCGCCTCCGGGTTAGTTACCTCCGACTTCTGTATCGTTTTTTGTTGTTGTTGTTGTTGCTTGGGTAGACTGTGATCTTACTTGTAGACTCTGATGTTTATAATGGGAGCTTGGTTCCTAAGGCTATATTATCGTTATCTTCTTCTTCTTCTTTTGTCGTCACACTTTTACCGGGTTGTAGCCCAGTGTCGTGGCTTTCTGTGTTTGTCTTGCGCTTCTCGGGTGGCTTGGGTGATGGATTTGTTAAACATTATGCTGGCTTTATCTGCACCATTTATCCATCTCATTCTTTGTCTTCCTCTCGCCTTCCTCCCTGATGTTCTGCTGTAAAAAGCCTCATATGCATTATCGTTATTACGACACGAAACCTAGCGGCTGTTTGACAAGATAAATTTAATGATTACACCCTCAAACCACAGACCGCTTAGCCTCTACGAATAACAAAATATTCATCACAAATGAATGTGTAATAAAAGCTCTAAAAAAAAAAAAAAACCCCCACACATCTTCTTCTTCTTATTTCGTTGGCCTGAAATAGGTTGTCTATATCAACGATTTTGTCTCTTGTATAAATTTCACTGTCGTTCTTAGTTCATTCAGTTGTCCATAGAGTTTGTTCTTTCTGGCCAAAAGGTTGGGTTTGCCTCAATGTGTCAAATTCGGTGCAGTCCTGGAGTACTTGCTTTGCTGTCTGGGGCACCTTTCCACACGTGCACTTGGCTGATACGCCTATCTTGAATTTTGTGTACATGTGGTTACGTAATCAACCCACACATACAGTGTAAATGTTAACAATAAAATCGCCTGTCGCCACAAAACCGTCTTGGCGCCGTTATTTCTACTAGCAAACCGGATGTCCGTTCATGGTTTAAGTCTGGTCTTGATGCTGAACTTGAGGTTCGCTTGCACATTTACAAAGAAGAATTGTAATTCAACAGGGAACTTGGTGTTGCCACATGCTGAATGATACACTGAAGATGGGATCTGAGATTTTACGGATTTTTCCACTGTGTGATGAGCATAACCGGTCGATTGACTAACTACTTCACTTACTAACCTACACATCGATGTTACACATTTGCATGCTAGTTCCCGCCCCTTCAGCAGATGCGTTTCTGCTCTAAAGAAAACATCTATCGTATCTACCCTGGTGAAGCTCCCGCCAAGGACCTACTTCTAGAATGACACGGAGGTAGGTACTGGTCAGTTTGAGCCCATTTCCTGACGTACCACTTTAACATGGGGTGATGTATATCTGCATCCTGTCCAGTGATACTGACACCGAGTGTGGACAGGCAGATCGGCTGTCACACATCGTTGATGTCCGTGGTTCGTTCTCTAACGGGTGTCTCTTTGCTATTGGTCCAGTGAATGTGTAAACTTCATGTGGAAACTCTTCTATGTTAAAACTGTGGTGAACGCCAAATCCAAATTGAGTTTCACTGCCAGCAAATCTTGCTCAGGTGAGTAAAACCCTTTTCCCCCGTCGATGATGTCTCATTTATATATAAATATATATTTTTTACTTTATGCGACCTTTTAGTTTATTTGTTGTATTTTATTAATGCTTTTTTGTCTGTGAGTTGTTTTTGTTTCTCCATGTGGGTTCTGGGGTCCCATTGTGGGGAAATCAAGAATAGACCCACTGTCTCTCTAACAAGCATGTCCTAAGAGTGGGCTAACTGGGGGTTTCCTTCGAAGTCGGAGTGTATTTGCTGAGAGGCAAGGAACCAACAGTCTGCATACAGACAAGAAACATCTGTAAAACGGATGCACACGCAAAATTCAGGTCCTGGAACAAAGCCAAACTCCAGAAATGACGAACAGTCAAGTATTTCAGCCGGGGATTACAGCTGGTGAATGTAAACAAACAAGGATTTAGTTAAAGTCTTCGGTTATATTTCCAATTTCTTGAAGTTAAACTTCCAATTGATAATGAGTGTAACGTTAATTTCCTTCCAGGGTTGAACTCAACACCAGAGACGAACCCATTCAATTTTCTTTTCTGTTCGTCAAATGAACTGCAGGACTGAATTTTTGCATTTTAATTTTTGTTTTTAAACCTTTGATTGGGGATGGGGAGACGGGTGGGGGTGGGGTGGGGTGGGGTGGTGGTGGGTAAGGGGAGGGGTGGGGGAGGGGGCAGGGTGGGAGCAGTTCGTAGAGAAGGGCTCGAGCCATTTGCCTCACACTCTGAACGTTGTGGTTGTTCGTTTAACGGCAGCGTGGCAATGTTTATGGAGCTACGGACTTCGTGCTTTGTATGACGCTCTGCCCGGCTCTCTAGCGTAGTTGGTTAAACTGGATTGCGCGGTGACCATGTGACTAACTCCTTGTGGTCCGGGTTCACTCCCGGGGGTAGGCAGAAAAGCCACATTTCTCCCAGATATACGGTATTTACAATAGAATCAAGGCCGAAAGGTTGCGATATCCATAATACCGAGCCTAAGGGTTAACAACTCATGGCTTCTGGATACTAAAACAAACAAACAGTATGGCACTCTCTGCAGGCGGTTCTCTATTCTGCAGAGAGAGAGAGAGAGAGAGAGAGAGAGACAGAGAGACAGAGACAGAGAGACAGACAGGACAGACAGACAGACAGAAACAGAGACAGCGAGAGAGACAGAAAGAGAGAGAGAGAGAGAGAGAGAGAGAGAGATTAAGCCAACTTGGATAACATCCAGCACAACGAAGTTGATCCTGTCTCCTTAACTTTTTAATCGTTCGAGAATGATTTAACTGATTTGAGAATCGACATTATAGCACACCGGGCATACCCATAAATGCTCCGTCTCCCGCAGCAAATAACGTAAGGTGTAGATGCTAACTGTTTCCGTAGCACACTGAATATACACATGCCGATCTCTTCATCTCATCCGTCCCTCTTTGTCGGATTCACACTTAATTCCTCGTTCACTTCGAGACTGGATTTACTAGAAGCGTTCTATGATATTTGACAACCCGTTAGTTGTAGTCAGGAGTCAGGTCTCTCACTCCTAGCACGACTTTGACCATAACGCTGTTTTTCAACAGTGCTTTACTTGGTACAGACATTGTCAGGGTTTTATTCTCTGGCGGTATAAAACGGTACGCAGTACTGGTACGTAATTTTACTCATCATTATTTTTAGTTCTAATGTAATAGACACTTTGTGCTGAGTGCCGGAAACATTAAACAACAAAAAACAAAACAAATGTGTGGCGAGTGATCTGAAATATTTTTGGTCATTTCAAGCGCCATGGCAGATTGGACAACAAAATTATAGTACAAGGCATGGTACCAGGAAGGAGGGGCAGGGACCGACCAACACGAAGATGGGCACAGGATATAGGCGACTCCATGAATATGAGACGGAAGAGCTGGCGAGAGACCGAGTTTCTTTCAGGCAGACCGTGATAAGATCGACGTTTTGCAAAGGACCTGCTACATGATGACGAGCTGCAGGTTTTTGTGTGTTTTCAAATATAATAATAAAATATGTTCAGAAGTGGTGTTAGTTGTCACAGGATCTGATGTCTTTGATTATTTTATGTTAATTTGATTCTCATACACTATAGCAAATTAAAATAAAACCAACACACTTTATGAATAAAAATTTTGCAGATCCGGACTAATTTGTGATGTCGGAAGCGAGTTTCAGCGAGATTAGCTTGATAGCGGAAGGTTTAAAGACACAAAACACGAATAATCTTTCGCCAACAAAACATAATCCTAGTCTTAATAGTTCTGTAAACAGGCTCAATGGAAATCGAATCCGTTAGCTTCTGTAAAGTTTTTGTGCATATAATTGATTCGGGAGTTCATGAATTTAAATGTATAGTGTATGCGATAAAACAATGAGTCCACTTTGAGCAATTTTGACTGAATGTTTTTCAATATTTTAAATTGAAGAAAAAAAAAAAATGTGTCTGAGAAAGGGCTACAGAGACAACTGTAGCAGTAGGGTTGAAGCACTCACTGAATAGATGCTAGCAGCAGTAAGTAGCAGCAGCAGATTAAGAAGAGAAAAAAGAAAAAAAGGAGAAGAAGGAGAAGAAGAAGAAGAAGAAGAAGAAGAAGAAGAAGAAGAAGAAGAAGAAGAAGAAGAAGAAGAAGAAGAAGAAGAAGAAGAAGAAGAAGAAGAAGAAGAAGAAGAAGAAGAAGAAGAAGAAGAAGAAGAAGAAGAAGACAAAAAAGAAGAAGAAGAAGAAGAAAAAGAACAAGAAGAAGAAAAAGAATAAAGAAGAAGAACAACTACAGCAACGACAACAACAACCACAACAACAACAACGATATCAGCAACAACACCACAACAATATCAACAAGAAACTACATTGTTGGTACCACGATCAGGACGTCGCCTCCGGGAATCACTAATCCGTCTGCACTGCAGCTTTACAAACAGATCCATAATTTCTTTGGCTGTCGTCCTCTGGGTGGCAAACGATAAAATACTCTCCAACAGGGAAAAGCAATAAATGACAGCGCAAAGGATAATAACAGAAACTAAGGCATGTCAGTCATGCATTTCTACAGGTATATATATATATATATATATATATATATATATATATATATATATATATATATATGAGCTGTATTCATCTGCACCGTGATGTCACGTGCTTAACACTCTTGATATCTATATGTACAAGTTTTAAGACAGTGACTTGGTTATTGTTTATTCTCATCACACTTTTGAGGTTTTAAATTGAAGCCTTTTCGTATGTGCGTGTGTAGTGTGTGTGTTTGTGCAATATATATAAATATAAACTTCTAACTATACATTATGGTACTGGGGAGTGGTATAGCTGAAGGCCATAATGCTTTGTTTATTTGAACAGTGGCCGGCGTGGGGTGGGGTAGGTTATCTAAATCTCCAGATTCCCGGGCTCCTAGTTTTATAAACAGAAAACAAAACTTTGACTAGTCTTAAATATCTACTTGAATATGCAGCTTGTTTATCAACTGAAACAGACAAGAAGCAGAAATAACAGTGTAGGCAAACGGATGAAAGAAAGAATAACATACACGACAGTTCCCTATCTGTCATGGAGGCGTGTTTGTGTTTGCTGGTGCGAGAGGGAGGAGTTTACAATTATTGATGTGTTCGAAAGGCTTTTAAGGCTGGTAGAGTAGAGATTTTCAGTAGAGTTGTAGAGATTGTGAGGCTTGTAGAGTTGTAGAGATTGTGAAACTTGTAGAGTTGTAGAGCTTGTGAGGCTTGTAGAACTGTAGAGATTGTGAGGCGTGTAGAGTGGTACAGATTGTGAGGCTTGTAGAGTTGTAGAGATTGTGAGGATTGTAGAGTTGTAGAGATTGTGAGGCTTGTAGAGTTGTAGAGATTGTGAAACTTGTAGAGTTGTAGAGCTTGTGAGGCTTGAAGAGGTGTAGAAATTGTGAGGCTTGTAGAGTTGTAGAGATTGTGAGGTTTGTAGAGTTGTAGAGATTGTGAGGCTTGTAGTTGTAGATATTGTCAGGCTTGAAGAGATGTAGAGATTGAGAGGCTTTGAGAGTTGTAGATATTTTCAGGCCTGTAGTGTTATAGAGATTGTGAGGTTTGTAGAGTTTCAGAGATTCTACGGCTTGAAGTTGTAGAGATTGTGAGGCTTGTAGAGCTGTAGAGATTGTAAGGCTTGTAGAGTTGTAGAGATTGTGAGGCTTGTAGAGTTGTAGAGATTGTGAGGCTTATAGAGTTGTAGAGATTGTGAGGCTTGTAGAGATGTAGAGATTGTGAGGCTTGTAATTGTAGAGACTGTGAGGCTTGTAGAGTTGTAGAGATTGTGAGGCTTGTAGAGTTGTAGAGATAGTGAAACTTGTAGAGCTGTAGAGATTGTGAGGCTTGTAGAGTTGTTGAGATTGTGAGGCGTGTAGTGTCGTGGAGATTGTGGGGCTTGTAGAGACGTAGAGACTGTGAGGCTTGTAGAGTCGTGGATATTTTTAGGCTTGTAGAGTCGTGGATATTTTTAGGCTTGTAGAGTCGTGGAGATTGTGAGGCTTGTAGAGTCGTGGAGATTGTGAGGCTTGTAGAGTCGTGGAGATTGTGAGGCTTGTAAAGTCGTGGAGATTGTGAGGCTTGTAGTGTCGTGGAGATTGTGAGGCTTGTAGAGTCGTGGAGATTGTGAGGCTTGTAGAGTCGTGGAGATTGAGGCTTGTAGAGTGCAGGAGATTGTGAGGCTTGTAGAGCTGTAGCGATTGTAATAGTTTTTCGTTTCACGATTAAGTCGAACATGTCAAAGATGCAGTTTTTACGGAGATGCCTTTGAATTGTCGCGGAAGCTACGGAGTTGGTTCATTGGGCGATGCTTTCAGCAGGCGGCTAGCTTCGGAGAGAGACAAGGCCTCATGGGATAAATGGGAAAAAGGGTAAAGGGGGGGGGGGTTGGAAGATGAAGTCGATGTTCCCGACTGTGACTGTGACAGATGTCTGATGTATGGATCAAGCAAACAATACTTTCTCTTCTGCTCTCGCCATTGCAGGGGCGGTCGGCAGGTTGTGTTGCTATTTACAGCTGAGCTGCGACATCCGGGATTTTCGACCCACCCAGCATATCAGCTTTCAGGATTCGTTCATAAACCGCCACTTTCTTAATGTAGGTTTTTTTTTTGTTTTTTTTCTCCCACGAACTCTCGTCAAATAAACATAGCAGAACTCTTAAGAATAAGCAAATGTCTTTCCGCTCAAAAATGCTTGAAATGTATTTAATGCAGAAAAAGAACACACAAATACATGCACACGCAGACACCAAACATATACCCAATAATCGTGAT
Source organism: Candidula unifasciata (assembly GCA_905116865.2). Classification (NCBI taxonomy): domain Eukaryota; kingdom Metazoa; phylum Mollusca; class Gastropoda; order Stylommatophora; family Geomitridae; genus Candidula; species Candidula unifasciata. Next base: position 647,240 of record CAJHNH020000058.1, on the reverse strand, counting down.
ACTTGAAGTCTGAAAGAAAATTGCCACTTGACCGTACTTTTCCATTTGTATCATATTGTGGTTGATAAATGACACGATCTATGTATTTTTAGTTTTTCAGAGATCTGTTTTTCTTAAGAAAAGAACTGCAAGTTTATATTTAAGTGTGCTAAGTCTTCGTCAGGTACTGTTGTGTATGTTCCTTTCGTTATCATGCAAAAGGTGAGTGGTTTTCAACTCTTTTTTCTCCCTGGTGGCGCTTCCATTTTAAAATAGGGCAAGCCTTCCACGTCCCCCGCCTCCCCCCCCCCCCTTTTCCCCCTTCCCAACTTTAGATAAGAAATATTATTAAAAACAGAAGGATAAAAAGAAAAATCAGTTCTATTGGATAAAAACACCCATATAAATAAAAGTTTTAGATAACATAATATAAGAAATTATAGCCAAACAACTGGAAATTTAGTGTCCAAATATCAATGTGACAGTTGAGACAGTTATGTTTTACTAATATTTTGTTTTACTAATATCTGCTGAGAAAACTGATTATTAAAAAAAACTCATAGATTTTTTTTTGTTTTATGTGTTTTATATATATATATATATATATATATATATATATAATATATATATATATATATATATATATATATATATATATATATATATATATATATATATAAAGGCTGAAAAAGTATTAGTATAGCAGATTATTACATGTACAAAAGCACTCAGTTTTACAATGGCTTGACGCCCTCGTTAAAACTTCATTGCACCACTTTAGAAAGCGTCCCCTCCACCGCCCTAGAGAGCGTCCCTTGCACCACACTAGGAGGGGGCGTCCCTTGCACCACACTAGGAGGCGTCGCTTGCACCACACTAGGAGGCGTCCCTTGCACCACACTAGGAGGCGTCCCTTGCACCACACTAGGAGGGGGCGTCCCTTGCACCACACTAGGAGGCGTCGCTTGCACCACACTAGGAGGCGTCCCTTGCACCACACTAGGAGGCGTCCCTTGCACCACACTATGAGGGGGCGTCCCTTGCCCCACCCTAGGGAACTTTCCTTGCACCACACTAGGAGGCGTCTCTTGCACCACCCTAGTGGACTTCCCTTGCACCCAAGTTTGAAAACCATTGCAGTAGATTGATGCTGGTATTCAAACCACTTGCGTCAGAAGACATATTTTTGGCTCGTGCAGCCTGTGCGGTCTGTATAGGGTCTATAAGTGGAGACACTTTGTGAAGCTTGCTCCGTGCATTCTCAATACTCCCCAGGGAGCCATTCCCCAATGGGGTGGCATCTACGACAAGGATGTCTCTCAACAAGGAGCATTCTACCAGCATACTTCTGTACACCAACGGCTTCTTTTCTTCCAGACCACTGGTTTCGTAAAAACAGATCTCCTCGGCAGAAGCAAGACCCTCCCAGGTGGTCCTCTGAATGACGGATTATGTTTTATACTCGGAAGCTTTCTTTTGACTTCTGGGGACTGAGCAAAACAGATCATGAAGCCCCGGGCTTGATAATCACCGGGCATCAGAACGCAAACAGGTGGAAACAGACGTGAGGAATGCATGTAACCTCAGGGGCGATGCCATGGAGTAATCAATGGGGTTGGGAAATGGGAGTGCTCAGAACTCTCATAAATTTTTACAGACTGAACAAAAGGGGGAGCGGAGTGACGCCCTAGGCTTAGGCTTTGCTGTTGGGGGGGGGGGGGAGAAATAAATTCGATGCTCTCGATGCTCTCGACTGTGACTGTGACCAATGTCTGATGTATTGATCAAGCAAACAATACTTTCTCTACTGAGTTCGCCATTGCAAGGGCGGTCGGCAGGTTGTGATTTACAGCTGAGCTGCGACATATTGGATTTTCGACCCACCAAGCATATCAGCTTACAGGATTCGTTCATGTGTCGCCACTTTTTTAATGTACGTTTTTTTTTTTTTTTTGTACTCTCACGAACTCTCGTCAAACAAACATAGCAAACATCTTAAGAATAATTGAAATGTATTTATTATTATTACTACATTAAAACCTTGTTAACAAGAATTTGCCTAAGATGAACAGTCTGTTAACATGAACAAAATTTAGGTCCCATGAAGAATATATCATTAATAATAACAGCTATTAGCCACCTGTCAAGACAAATTATCTTTTTTACAGGAACTCTTGATTTTTCAATTCCTTGGTGACTGGGCTCGGAAAAATATTCTTTCTTGAGAGAAACTGTGGATAGCTTGGCCCCACCCTTGAAAATTATTGACCGAGACTCAGCTAAAATAGGGCTCCTCAGAACTATATATATATATATTTGTTGGTCTCAAGGTTCGATAACTCCCAGATTCCGCCGCCTATGATAAGCCGTTCGGCTGTAAAGCAAAATAGTTTACGATGTTTTTCTTTAAAGACAAGAATGCTTGCATTTTGGAAGAAAGGGAGGGGGGCGGAGGGAAAAGGGGGGGGGGGGGAGGTGGCAGATTAAGAAATGTTTTAAATTTACGAATGAATGAGCACACATTATATCACAAACTATTAATGATTTGCAAATGCTTGGAAAAATCGAGGCTTTTTTTCTCCCTACTATTTGTCTTCTTTGTCTCGATTTCCTGTTCAAGAAATAGCCTGAACAAAATATTTTTTATATATCTCTCACCGTCCTTTTTAGTTTGAATTTTTTTTTTTTTATTTGAAGCCCCACCCTGGCTCTTGCCAGGGGCCGCAATATCGCCAGGCGATAAATATGGCCAACTGGCTGAACGCAGTTTCTGGGACCTCTCCACGCTGATTCTCATCCACATGGTGGCGCATTGTGTCATCGGGTGTTTATCGCTTGTGTGGTGTCCTGGTGGGGTCAAAAGTCAGTCAGTCTGTCCTGAACAAAATTTTGAACACAGCGGTTTAAAAAAAAAAATATTAGCACATACGTGTCTCTAATGGTAGCAGAAAGACCTTCTTTTCAAAGTCTATGCCGTGTGGCGTTGTTAGTCATGTCTATCCACAATCTTCTGCCTCCTGCACTTCCAGTCGACTCTGAGACAAATGATCCTCCATGCCATGATGTCAAACAGTCCAGCATCTTCTCTCCAGACCTCCCTCTGTCTGTCTTCCGCTCCAACTTTCCCACAGTCATGATGTACTCCAGGATTTATACTTTTCCTGACATGACTAAAGAATGTAGATTGTCTCTTTCTGATGTGAGCAATCAGTTCTTTTCGTAACTCAGTTTCTTTTAATGTGACCAAAATATTCTAATTGTCTGTCTTTTGTATTTCGTTCAGTAACTCTATAGATAATCCAGTATGAACGCAACTCTGGAGAGGACACATTACAAACATACAAACACACCAATTTCTCAGACATCTGTCCCCGATTTCATCCAACCTTGTCCCCGAGGATGATACAGAAAACTCTACATATGTATAAGAGCAGACGACATATGTTTTCCCAAAACCCAAACAAAGTCACCATCAACAGCGCCATTGTTCGGTTACTTAGCAACCGGGATAAAAATAATTACTACGCACGTCCACTCGAATACGGAGGGCAGAGACACAAAAGGTGGCGCAACAAACCTTGTAGTGTGCCACATCTTTTAGCAGTGACACCTGAATTATCAATTGATAAAATACACTTCTGGTGTTGTACCGCTATCTCGCAGCACGTCAAACATATAGAAAATGGCTCAACGAATCCATGGAATGCTGCAGCATTTTGCGACTTCCTTCTTTCAAACGTGTATGTTTTTTTTTTATCCCTTCCTTTCGATAGGCATGTCTGCTTTCATGTTATGTTTGAATTCATGACTTAACATCTGCTTCTAATATCTAAAATTCCTGACATGCAGGCTAATTAGAAAGTGCAGATCTGACAGAAGTACTGACGCAAGAACTAAATTACATGACATTTTACGTTTGAGTGTGTTTTGAAATGTTGTTTGTTTTAGGTTTTCTTCTTCTTCTTCTTCTTCTTCTTCTTCTTCTTCTTCTTCTTCTTCTTCTTCTTCTTCTTCTTCTTCTTCTTCTTCTTCTTCTTCTTCTTCTTCTTCTTTTTTATGAAATTCTCACTGACTCAAAGAGGCACTACTCGGATAAAAAGCTAACATCAAATCCTAGATACTCTGTTTATCTATACAGTTAAGTTAATTGCGTATCCTTTACAGAACGTTGCAGAACCAAACCCAGCATTTTTTGGCTGTTGTGAGTTTATTAGGCAAATTTACGTCCTGTAGTTTGCCATCGCTTTCTGGATGGTCGGATTCTCAATACCACTGTCGAAACCAAGGCAGGGGCAAGGCCTGCAGCTGGGATCGAACCCAGCATCCCGGCATTACGAAGCTCGTGCGCTACGCCTAAGCCAAAGACGCCTACGTTATCTATCCAGCTCAGTTATATTACGGTAACAGACAGTTACTAAGCAAGAGAAGTCTATTTAGGGTGGGTTTTTGTGTTTTAGGATACGCCCTTTTAAAACAGGCTTAGTGCACAGAACAATGGAAGATCAAATATAGGGGTGTGGCTTTCAGAAGGCTGCTTAGCGTTTTATGTAAATCACATAGATAGAACAAATCAACTTGTCACTCAGAATACAGAAATATTGCCGGGTGGGTTGATATGGGAGGGATTACTGTATGATAATTTTATATAGTCTGTCAAAGGCAACTTCCGTCATACAGTATTGGTGTAATCAGGCGTGGTTTTATCCCTTTATTGATCCCGCAGTCTCATTCGGGGAAAGTATTGGGCGGGGGTGTGGGGGGGGGGGGAGGGAGAAAAATAGGCCTACTGCCTCTTAACAAGCATGTCGTAAAAGACAGCTAATTCGGATTTTGCTCAAGTCGTATGTCTTGGGTCAAAAGGACAATATTTCTCAGCCTAGCAGTAAATCTTAGTACAGCATGTCAACCGGTCTTAAATGGCATGAGCAGAATAAGATGTGGTGCTATAGGGCAGTGTTCTTCAACTTTTTTTTTTTTTGGTTGCTTTTTGTTTACACCCCGACCCATTTAAACAGCGGAAGTTGTTTTGCAGCCTACCTAGCAATTAACCTGCCAGGAAACAAAAACAAATCTACGCAGTTTAAAAAAAAAAAGCATAACCATTTAAATGAATATACATACTCACAATTTTGACATTCTGCATTGTTGTAACGCAGTAAGTGAAATTACTCGAATTTCCCACAAGAATACCTAAGGATTCCACCAATCAGTTGACACGTTTTTTTTTTTTTTTGCATCTGGGTCTCGATAATTTTAGGCGTAGAGCCTTTCCAGTTAGTAAGGTGTGTGGCCTTCTCTTGTGTGATGTGAGCTTGTGGGATGGCTGCCCACTCTTCCTGGAGTGCCTGGAACAGATCACGACCATTGGATTACACCCCCACGACCGTGCAGCAGAGCTTAATCAGCACCATTTCGGGCTAAACCTTCATTTCACCTGCGGTAGACCCTACACCATCTATCATGACGCTGTAATAAAAAAAAACACGTCATTGAATTACAAACGTCTCCACTGGTTGTCACCTGCCCAGTGACGATGTTGGTTGCCCAAAGAGGTCGATTTTAGAGGTGGCGATGCGTAAGTATAGGTTCCCGGCGTGGTCGTCTTGCCCAAATCCGTCATGCAGTCTCTTCTAAAGTAAAAGTAGAAAGTGCGGCGTCCGTGGCTTAGGCGTTGCGGGTCCGGCTCGTGATCAAATGTACGGCGATCAAAACCCTCTGCAGGCTGCGTGGATTTTTATCCCAGTATGGGGCGTCGCAGGTCGACCCAGCCTAAAATAAGTACCAGGATAGCTGTCCTGGAAAAGTAAAGACGGCCGGCGTAATGCTGACTACATTACCCATCCAGTGCCGATTGGTCTGTAAAAATATGGGACGCTCTGCCCATATACCCGATGCACCAAAGGCGTGAAAAGGGATCTTTCATACTTTGCTTATACTTTTTAGTCTCTTCTTAAACGGTTTGATCAGAGATATTAGATCCTGGAGGCAGAGACTGCGCAGTTGAGGAAGCTGTTGTAAACCTGTTTCTGAGGTGACGAAGCCAAATAAAGCGATTCTCCGCTGCTGTTGTCACTTTGGGTCGTCCACTACGAGGTCGGTCTTCAACTAAACCAGTGGCTTGAAACCGGTGCCAAAGTCAACTGCTGGTACTTTGATGCACGTTTAGATGCCTGGCAACCTGACTCTGACTTTCTTCTGTCTGAAATCGACCACTAGCAATATTCCGTAAATTAAACGATAAAGACGCCATTCGCGACTGCTCAAAAATGAATTGAGTGTTTCGGTGTAGCATTATCATTTTTTTAGAGTTTAAGTTGCGTACTGTTCACCCTACTGTACTAAAACAACTGAATAAATTATGGAATTGTACAGATAGAATTACAAAGGTCAGATTTTTAGGAGCATGCATCTTTCCCATTGCAACATACGCCTGTGAGACCTGGACACTTACTAAACAAGCGGAACAGCGCATAAATGCATTTGAATATAAATGTTACAGACAGGTTCTAAGAATATCTTGGGTAAAGAAAAGAACAAATGCATCCATACTTCAAGAGCTGAATATTGAAGAGGGTTGGCTAGTAAAGACAATAAAACAAAGAAAATTGAAATATTTTGGTCACTTGAAACGTCATGGAAGTCTAGAGAGAACAATAATGGAGGGGTATATGCCTGGGAAGAGAGGAAGAGGAAGGCCAAGGAGAAGATGGGTGCAGGATGTGGCAGATGATCTCCAGATGGGTGTATCAGACGCAAGACATCTTGCTCAGGATAGGAAGGTTTTCCGGAGGGTTGTTATGGCTGCGAGGTTCCGCGAGGGATATGCTACTGAATGAATGAATGAACTGTTCACCCCAAATTGTACTGCTTTCTCGTGCGCTTATCATGAGCTATGCTCACAAATGTGGTCTCGAACACAATTGACCACTGCGTTGTAGCGATTACAAAAACCCTTGCAAACATGCACACATTCTCCAGTAATAAATTTGTATAAAGTGACTAATAGCCGCACCTCCCCCCCCCCCCCTTTTTACACACACATACACACACATCCTCCAGGAATAAATTTGTATAAAGTGATTGAAAGCCGTCCCCCAACCCCCCCCCCCCCCCACACACACACATATCCTCAGGAATACATTTGTATAAAGTGACTGAAAGCCGCAATTCCACCTCCCCCTGCACCTTCCCCCCACACACACACAATCCTCCAGGAATATATTTTTATAAAGTGACTAAAAGCCGCACCCACCCCCCCCCC
>CAJHNH020000058.1:602500-635000 GCA_905116865.2 Candidula unifasciata | reverse complement strand
GCCATGATGTTGATTCCTTGTTTAAACAGAAACAGAGCTGGACTGTTGTATCAGCATCGTGATTTATGGTACCAGCTTTTTTGTGACTGGGAAAACCCCTAGCCTCGTTTGGGAACGCGCGTAAATTCCCGCGGTCAGACAGTTTACATTTGGGTTTCTTTGATTCCTTTGATCGTCTTTTTTGCACGAATAAACGAGCAAAGCGTCCTCCTTACCGCCGTGAGATTTTTCTCTGCATTTTTCTCCTATGGAGGATAGGCACTCAGCCAGCTCGCAATATACAGACGAGCTCTCTACATTTTACCTTCATGTAATATCTTTTAATGTTACTCTCCCTACTGCTTTTATTCCTTTGACCCCATATGTTCCAACCCAAGGACATTCTTCTTATATTGTTGTTTGGTTATCTTAATGTTTGCCCTATACAACGCCACCCTCTTTTCCTCACCAATTATTCACTGCAATGTTTTTAGTTAGTTCAAAAAGCTGTATATTTGTAACTCTGTGATACCATTTGATTTCCCGTTTCTGAGCAAGTAAATTCTTCTGCGTTCGCATGAGAAACGCTGGTTGGCAGGCTGTGTTGTGGTTTACAGATAGGCTGTGATATCTGTGTAGATTTCTGCAAGCTTAAATTAACTGCCTTTTTCGACACGCTCGCTAGAGAGGCAGGGGATCTGTCCAACACTCCTTCTCCTACTTCCTTAACTCCCCGCCACCACGAATTCAAGTATGGCCTTGAACCAACACAATGTTAGCCAGTTAATGAATGTTGTAGTTTATAATTGATTGTTTCTGTTTTCCATTCTTCTGTCTCAAAAAAACTTACCCTAAGAGATTCACGTCACAGTGCGCGAACTCTGAACTCTATCAGTATGCAAATGAGTTAAAGTTTAAAGGTTAAATGTTAAAGTCGAGTAGATCAACTTCATTGACCAAGTGTTATCACATATGGCCAACCGCCTGCTGAGAGCATCACATCGAGCATGGACTCTGTAGCTCTTGCAACGATCCCCGGGGATCTCTGTAAAAATGTCATTCGTGAAATGAACGAAGCAGTAGTGGAACCAACCCACGACCTTCAGAAGGCGAATTAACGGCGTGACCATTTCGCCATGGAGATAAATGAGTGACTTTTAGTGCTACTCATATTTTCATAGACCCACTCCGTGTTCCATGGATAGCGGGGTCAGCTATGGCTGACCTCCCAGGATTGTATCAGTTCTAGGCTGGTTCCATCTGGGTGCCAAATTTAGTTGCTGAAGAAAAAGAAATAAGAAAATATCCGACTGGATGTGGGTTCCAACCTAAAATCGAGTGTGACTAGCAAGACCCGCCCGTGTCAAGAAAAGTCTTCCACAATGATAGCATGGAATTTCAGGACCATTGTTGTCAACATTTGTGTTTAGTCCGTTTCTTCTCAGACGCTCAGCTCTCATCCTCTCTGCAATTATTTCTTCCTTCAGTCTCATTCCCTTCCTGATATGCCCTTATATATATATATATATATATATATATATATATATATATATATATATATATATATATATATATATATATATATATATATATATATATATATATAAGCATATGATTGTGTGTGTTTTGTGTGTGTGTGTGTGTGTGTGTGTGTGTGTATGCTTACCTGCCTTCCGTTCGTGCATCTGCATTTTACCTGTATGTTCATCTGCCCATACATCTATGTAAAGCAAACTTTTCCCACGCTCTGAACGCATCAGAAGAAGATTATGCAAATTACCAGAACTATTTTGTGACTAATTTCGCGGAGGCCACCTTGCCGCCTTGCCGCTGTCATACACGTCACATTATCAACTGAATACTTTAACAGAAGGCAGCCGCAGTGGTCTAGAGGCTAGACGCTCGCCTGCGGATCCAAAGGTCGTGGGTTCGGTTCCTGACGGGGGCCGGACTCTTCCCCAAAATGACCTTGGCTTCCAGTTGACCCAGCCTTGAGTAGATACCAGGTACGGTCCTTGGAAGTAAAGGCGGCCGGTGTGATGCTGACCACATCACCCACCAAGTACCGTGTGCTCTATAAAGCATAGGTCTCGCCTTATACACCCCAATGCGCCCCCCACAACGATGAACCAGGATACACACAGGAAATTACTATTATTATTATTATTATTATTATTATTATTGTTATTATTACTATTATTATATCGAATAGCAAATAAATACAATAATAATAGTAGTAATGATAATAATGATAATAATAATAATAATAGTAATAATAATAATAATAATAATAATAATAATAATAATAATAATAATAATAATAATATTAATAATAATAATAATAATAATAATAATAATATTAATAAAATATTCAGCACAATATGACGTATACATATAAACAAACAATTCAAAATATAAACTCACTACATGTTTAGATAGGCTGGTACCCCCTTGCACATTTTCTAAAGTGGCTGGGGGTATGGGGGGGGGGGAGGGGTTTCTCCGTCATCACTAAAATTGTTGCTGACCTCTAACTCCCCTCCCCCCCCCCCCCCCCCCCCCCGCCTACCGCTTTTTTTTTTTTTTTTTTTTTGCAAACCCTAATGACATTTTAGAAGATACCCCAGTGTGGGCGAGCCCCCAAGTTCTGACAAGCTTGCCACTAAATGACAACAGATAAAGTGTGGCATCAAGCTTCAAATATGCGGAAGAAAATTATAAAACCGTGAAAACGGCGTTCGTTTTTAAACAATTTGCATTGTATATCAGTGGTTGAGTCAGTGACACCGCAAAACATACTGGTTCTCTGACTGAGTCATAGACACCGCAAACCCTGCTGGTCCAATGACTGAGTCATGCTACTACTTTACGTGGGTTTACTGACTCACGGGGGAGACGCTGTGGCGTAGCGGCTAGATGCTGGCGTGCGGATTGGAAGGTCGTGGGTTCGCTTCCTGGAGGAGCCGGACTGTTTTCAAAAATGACTTTGACTCCCAGGTCGACCTAGCCTTGAGTGGGTACCGGGTACGGTCCTTGGAAGTAAAGGCGGCCGGCGTGATGCTGACCACATCACCCCCCTTGGTCTATACAAAATCTAGATATAGCCCTATATGCCCTATACTGTGTGGAAAAGGGACTTGACTTACTGACTGTGATTTGTATCACATGGACAGTTTTAGGAAACCGCGGTGGTACAGTGGATAGTTCGCTTTTTTTCCGATGCCACAGTGTTAAATCCTCAGAAGACGACGACTATTTCTTCTTCTTTTTCTTCCTTTTCTTCTTCTTCTTCTTCTGTAGAAGAGGGGGTTGCGTGGTCTCGAGGCATGGTGTTCACCTCGAGTGCTAGAGGTTCATGGTTTAATCCCCGGTAAGGGTTGGGATTTTTTTTCACGTTGACTTGGACTTCTAGTAATTCCCCCTGATCTCTGGATATTGAGATCGGACGCCCGCGTGCACTGTTGCGCACGTAAAAATTCCCTTGCAGTTGGAAATCGAAAAGAGTGGCCTAACGTCGCTGGAATTTGGAGTTTAAAATCTATCTACAGTATTTCAGGATCCTCGCCAATGCTACAGAGAATGTGCACTATGCTAAGCTTTATCGGATCAGACTTGAGTCAGAAGAAGAACGGAGCACTTATAGGGTACTACCAGTGTGCCATGATGTTGATCCGTTGTTCAAAAACTTCAAAAAAAAAAAAAAAAAAATTACTTCCATAAAAGATCTGTTGGCACTTTGAGTTGTGGTTTACAGACAGGATGTGATATCCGACCAAAAAGAATTATATTTCAGCACATATTCTTTTAAAATATTTTTGCGAAAGAGCATTCTGTTTACTAATTTTTGTCCAACCTACGACAAATGCAGTGCTACACCCCCACGGGGATCTTTCTTTTTAACGTGAACCTCTCTGTTAACGATCTGTTTATATTGGGCACCAGAAACTTTCCCTAACTGCTTGAGAGCAAAATGTGACAAGAAACGTATCGGCTAGTGCATTCGTTATGTTGCAGACTAAAACACTCTTTAGCATTTGATGGAACGAAATTGAAACATCCGTGATATAATAATTGCAAACAATTGATGTAAACATAACAACTGGAAAGTGAAGGCCAACAAGAGAGATGAATGGAGGCTGGTTATATCTGCAGCCATAAACCTCAAGAGCTCGGAATGCTGAAGACGAAGAAGAAGTTATTTAATAATCATTATATTAATAATAATAATAATATTAATAATATTATAATAATAATAATAATAATAATAATAATAATAATAATAATAATAATAATAATAATAATAATAATAATAATAAACTTACATTTCAAAATGCAAACCTGTCGTGCGATTCCTAAATCCACAAATTAAAAAAACTTCTTATGAAAAACCTTCGGGAAGTTTAGGGTCAATTGTATACATCGAATATAAGACAAGTTCTCACGTCTGAGCTAACTGGGTACCACTGGCCTAGTGTATGTGAAGACACCAGATGATAAAGGAGTATGTGAAGACACCAGATGATAAAGGAGTATGTGAAGACACCAGATGATAAAGGAGTATGTGAAGACACCAGATAATAAAGGAGTGTGTGAAGACAATAGATGATAAAGGAGTATGTGAAGACACCAGATGATAAAGGAGTATGTGAAGACACCAGATGATAGAGGAGTATGTGAAGACACCAGATGACAAAAATGTATGTGAAGACACCAGATGACAAAAGGAGTACGTGAAGACACCAGATGATAAAGGAGTATGACACCAAATGACAAAAACGTATGTGAAGACACCAGATGACAAAGGAGAATGTGAAGACACCAGATGACAAAAGAGTATGTAAAGACACCAGATGATAAAGGAGTATGTAGAGACACCAGAGGACAAAAGAGTATGTGAAGACACCAAATGACAATAGAATATGTGAATATACTAGATGACAATAGAGTATGTGAATATACTAGATGACAATATAATATGTGAATATACTAGATGACAATAGATTATGCGAATATCCAAGATGACAATAGAGTATCTGAATATACTAGATGACAATATAGTGTGTGAATCTGCTTGATCACAAAAGTGTATGTGAAGACACCAGATGACAATAAATTATGTGAAGAAACTAGATGACAATAGAGTATGTGAACATACCAAATGGCAATAGAGTATGTGAATATACCAGATGACAATATAATATGTGAAGATACCAGATAACAATAGAGTATGTGAAGATACCAGATGACAATAGAGTATGTGAAGACACCAGATGACAAAAGAATATGTGAAGATACCAGATGACAAAAGAGTATGTGGAGATACCAGATGACAATAGAGTATGTGAATATACCAGATGACAAAAAAGTATGTAAATATATAGGATGACAATAGAGTATGTAGAGATACCAGATGACAATAGATAATAACAGAGTATACGAATACAACAGATGACAATAGATACCAATAGAATCAGAATGCAACAGATACCAATAGAATATATGAATACACCAGATTACAACAGATCCAAATAGAATATATGAATGCACAAGTTTATAACATAGACCAATAGAATATATGAATACTGAAGATACTAATAGAATGTATGAACACACCAGATTACAACAGATACCAGTAAAATATATAAATACTGAAGATACAAATAGAATATATGAATACACCAAACTACAACAGATACCAGTAAAATATATGAATACAAAAGATACCAATAGAATATATGAATACTAAAGATACTAATAGAATATAGGAATACACCAGATTACAACAGATACCAATAGAATATATGAATGCACCAGATTACAACAGATACCAGTAAAATATATGAATACTAAAGATACTAATAGAATATATGAATACTAAAGATACTAATAGAATATAGGAATACACCAGATTACAACAGATACCAATAGCACATATGAATACACCAGACTACAACAGATACCAATAGCATATATTAATACACCAGATTACAACAGATACTAGTAGAATATATGAATACTAAAGATACTAATAGAATATAGGAATACACCAGATTGCAACAGATACCAATAGAATAAATGAATACTGAAGATACCAATTAAATATATATGAATACACCAGATTACAACAGATACCAATAGAATATATGAATACACCAGATTACAACAGATACCAGTAAAATATATGAATACTGAAGATACCAATAGAATATATGAATACACCAGATTACAACAGATACCAATAGCATATATGAATACAACAGATTACAACAGATACCAATAGAAAATGTAAATATACCTTATAAAAGGACATTACAACAGATACCAGTTGAATATATGAATACTAAAGATACCAATAGAATATATGAATACTAAAGATACTAATAGAATATAGGAATACACCAGATTACAACAGATACCAATAGAAAATGTAAATATACCTTATAAAAGGACATTACAACAGATACCAGTAGAATATATGAATACTAAAGATACCAATAGAATGTATGAATACTAAAGATACTAATAGAATATATGAATACTAAAGATACCAATAGCATATATGAATACTAAAGATACTAATAGAATACAGGAATACACCAGATTACAACAGATACCAATAGAATATATGAATACTAAAGATACTAATAGAATATAGGGATACACCAGATTGCAACAGATAATCATCATCATCAAGTGCCTTGCCGACTGGCGTGGGCGATCATGCCTCTCCATAATCTGCGATCTTCTGCAGCATGTATCAGTTCGTGTGCCGACACACTTCCTTGCCATGCAACAAGACTGTGAAGCATCTTCTCTCGTTGTCTTCCTCTATCTCCTTTTCCACAGATCTTTCTAGTGGTCACAACATGTTCTATTTTCCCTCTTCTCATAACATGGCCGAAAAATGATGACTGTCTCCTTCTGATGTCTGTGATAAGTTGTCTTCGGGCTCCTGCCTCTTTCAAAACCTCTTGGTTGCTCTTTTTGGCTGTCCAAGGTATTCTAAGCATTCTTCTGTAAAACCACATCTCTGAGGCCTCTAATAATTGTTTGGCTGCCTACTGATTACCAGGATTCACATCCATATGTTAAAACTGGGTGTATGTAGCAAGCAAGAATTCTTTTTCTAACTCTCAATGACAAGGATATATTGCACAGGATGTTTTTCATTTTATAAAATGCAGTGTTTGCCTGTCCAATTCTGTTTCTTATTTCAGTTATGCATTTTCCATCCGATGTTATCCATGTGCCCAGATACATAAATTTCTATACTTGTCCTAAAATAACACCATTGACTTTTATTACACATTTAGGAATAATTTGTTTCTTTGATACCACCATTAAGTCTGTCTTCCCATTATTCAAACTGAGGCCCATTCTTCCACTTTCTAACACCACAATGTCTATCATTTCCTGTAATTCTTTCTGACTTGTTGCTATCAAGACTGTGTCATCAGCATAACGTAAATTGTTTATATTGTGCCCACCAACCATAATTCCGGGCATATCAATTAAAGATCTCATTATATATTCACTGTATAATGAAAACAAATCAGGTGAAAGTACACATCCTTGTCGTACGGCCCTCTTTATGCTTTGAAATGTACCTAAACAGTTGTTTATTCTTATAGCTGCTGTTTGCTGCAGTACATATTCTTTATTATTCGTAGATCTTTCCCTTCAATGTTTAATTTTTCAAACAGTTTGATTACTTCTTTATGCTTCACACAGTCAAATTCTTTTGTATAGTCTATGAAGCATAAGTACAAATCAGTCTTTACTTCTATAGCTTTTTCTGACAATGTCCTTAGGATGTAAATGGCATTGTTTGTACCTTTTCCTTCTACAAATCCACATTGTTCATCGCTGATTTCTGGTTTAATTTTGTTTCTTATTCTTCTCATAATTATTCTCAATAAAATCTTAGTCATGTGACTCATAAGACTTATTGTGCGATGGTCTTCACATTTTAGTGCCTGGTTTCTTTGACAGAGCTATAAATATGGATTTTACGGCAGATACCAATAGAAAATGTAAATGTACAATCTTATAAAAGACATTACAACAGATACCAGTAGAATATATGAATACACCAGATTACAACAGATACCAGTAGAATATGTGAATACACCAGATTACAACAGATACCAGTAGAATATGTGAATACACCAGATTACAACAGATACCAGTAGAATATGTGAATACACCAGATTACAACAGATACCAATAGAATATGTGAATACACCAGATTACAACAGATACCAGTAGAATATGTGAATACACCAGATTACAACAGATACCAATAGAATATGTGAATATACCAGATTACAACAGATACCAATAGAATATGTGAATACACCAGGTTATAAATGCTACTACAACAGATACCAGTAGTATATATGAATACACCAGATTACAACACACATATAAAATATATTTATAAAACAGCTTTATTATAGTTTTCCAATGATACCGTAAAGGTCATTGCGTGTGACTTCCGCTGTGAAAGGAAGGGAGAACTTATTGGGTTACAAATCTGTAGTGATTCTGGAACTTCGACTAATAATTAGGTACTCCAATATGTCGTCGCCTGTGGCTTAGGCGTTGCGCTCGCGCTTCGTAAGGCCGGGGTGCCTGGTTCGATCCTGACTGTTGGTCTTGCGGATTGCGTTGGTTTTGGCAGTGATATAAAAAGCCGACCGTTTATAAGCAATGGCAAACTACTGGACAGAAATACCACAACAGTCAATGCTGGGGTTGGTTCTGCAACGTCCTGTAAAGGATACGTAACTAACTTAACTTTTAATACATCTCTGTTCCGTTGTGACCCACCTTAAATGTTGTCTTTTCATAAGGCAGATGCCAAAAATGATGACTGCTTCATTTGCACACACACACACACACACACACACACACACACACACACACACACATACACACACATAAATGTACAGCTAAAAGTGTAAATACTGTGATCACATCTCACCGTAGCTATATACCCTGCCCCCCCCCCTCCCCCATCCTCTCTTTCTGTATGCCAACCTCCTATCTACTATACTGACCTTAAGCTGTTAGCACTAATAATGAATCAGAATGACAGCTATTCTGTCACCGAATGAAAAATCCCACCTATAAGCAGTTTCTCTGACAAGCTTGTCGCTGAGGTTAAACAGAGATAATATTACCATTGAAAAGATTACCGGAAATTTCATTTGTCCGTTTAGGAGAAATCTCTTTGTCCGTTTGCATACATGTCGGCCTTTCGGCTACATAAGCATTCTAATGGTAATGTAACGACATTGAGTACGGCCCGCTTAAAAGTTCCCCCTCTCATTCCTTCACCAAAGACCGTTCAAGCATTTCCGTTCAGTTACTGGGATGTGTTTTTCCCCCTTCTTCAATGCAAAGATCACGCAAGCTACTCCGATTCATAAGTGTAGAGATATAAAAGAAAAATGGGCCATTGAGTTAAACAGACACCGTGCGGGTATTGACACAGAGAAAAACGGTGACGATAAAACGATTGGCGGCGACAATGAGCTGCAAATAAGTAGATCTGCGCAGGTCAGACAAACCTGCAGACTTACTGGCACCTCAGGTTTATTTGTTCGCAGCACATTCAATGCTAGAATGGGCGCCTGGGTTTTTCGTTGGAAAGGTGGGGGGGGGGGGGGAGGGGAAGGGGAGGTATGTGTCCCCAAAACAGTGGTTCTAAAATGTGTTTCAGGTGGGGCTAATAATTTCAAGAAAATTAGTTGCAGGGATACAAGATAGTTTAAAGAAAAGAAACGTTACCTACGTGTCCTTTCCAGAAGTTGCCGAACAAACTCAACAATTTTTTGTTGTTGCCTGTTTTGGCTCTGAGTAGTTTGTCGGACATGTGGTATGATCGAACGGCCTCACAGTGACAATTTTGCAGGAAGCAGTAGAAGGGAGAAGAGGAGAAGAGGCAGACCAAGAAAGAGATACAGAACTTTACTGGAGGGAGCTCATCAGACAGTCAACATTATTTTGACTCCTTTCTTAGCTCGGCCAGATGCTCTATTCTCATGCCCCCTGGCTCCACAGGAAATTTGAGAAGGACCTCCAGTAATTTGGTTTGGGCTTCTTCGAGGCGGAGGGCTCGGCACTGCTCCTGCCTGAGAGTCCATCACAGGGAGAGCACCATAACGTTTTGCTGATTTAGACATATTTCCATAGCGTGTGTGCGTGGCATCCTGATTGCTGTGGTGCGCCTCCTGGCTGGTTGCCTCCGACTTCAGCACCTTATTTTGCAAGGGTAGACTGTGGTCATACTCGAGGAGAGTAGGCTCATCCCTTCGTCTTTGGCCTTTACCTCGTTTGTTGTCCCATCCAGTTTCCCGTTGGGGGTTGAGACCCTAACCTTTAACTGGATTGCTGGGAAGAACAGGGTCCACCACGTGAAGGTGAGGTAGGCTTGAGCAAGAGGGGCTAATAGACATTAAGAGTCTTGTATAGCGCATCATTGCTCCATTTGGACCCCTAAAAAGTTTTGCTATCGATACCCTGTCAAAGCCAATGAAAGACGATCTGCTGATAAATTACTTGGAGCTGAGATTGAACCCAGCCCCCTCAGCCACACAACGCCTTCTCCACAGTTGTAATTGGTTCTGGGGGCGGAGTGGTCTCTAGGCATGGTGTCTGCTTGGAGTGATAGAGGTTCTGGATTCCATCCCCGACAAGGGCTGGGATTTTTTCACGTGGACGGACCTCTAATAATTCCCGTGGTCTCTGTGTAGTGAGATCGGACGCCCGTGTGCATCGTTGCATAGGTAGAAAATCCTTTGGCAGTTGGAAATCGAAAAGAGTAGCCCAACGGCGCTGCCAGGGCAAACATATGCCTAAAGTATTTCAGGATCCTCGCCGGTGCTACAGAGCCTGTGCACTGTGCTGAGCTTATGGTGTCAATGTAGATGATAAACAGAAGTGGTGATAAGACACATCCCTGTCTTAATCCAGGTGTTATTATGACTGATTTAAATGTTCCCTGATTTATTCTAACTCCGCTTCTATAATCTCTATATAAACTTTTGCAAACGTTTATGAGGTGTTCACTTACTCAGTATCGATGCATTACTTTCCATATTTAATTTGTCTATCGACCCTGTCAAAAGCTTTCTCTTGCTCTACAAATGCTACAAATAATTTCTGATCATATTCAATGTTTTTTTTTTTTTTTCTATTAACTGTTTAAGTGTGAAGATTGCACATGTGCGGCTTCTGTTTTTGCTGAAACCCTTCTGTTCTTCTGTCAACTGTCGTTTTTCACTAGTCGCAGACCCGTTTCTAATATCTTAGCATACATTTTCCCAACATGACTTGAAAGAGAGATGCCTCGATAGTGATTGCATTCTCGCTTGCTTCCCCTGTTCTTCCCCAATAGTACAACTATTGCGTGTTGCCAGTCAAAGTGAGCAGTTAGTTGTATCCATGCCGCGTTGAATATTCTATGGAGCCATCTAACGTTGCTTTCACCTGCTGCTTGGGTTATTTCTGTGGGTAATCTATCAGCTCCTGCTGCTTGGGTTATTTCTGTGGGTAATCTATCAGCTCCTGCTGCTTGGGTTATTTCTGTGGGTAATCTATCAGCAACAGAAAATTTGTTTGGGGAGCAACAATTTAATGACCTTAATTGCTTCAGTAATTAGTATATCTGAAAACATGTATTAAACTTTTTTGAAAAACAAAATCCAAGGATCTTTTTTGGTTTACATGAGCAGTTTGTACCTCTGTGATGAATGTGATTATTGTGATGAATGTGATGAATGTGATGCATTTGATGGATGTGATGCATTTGATGATTGTTATGAATGTGATGAATGTGATGAATGTGATGATTGTGATAAATGTGATGAATGTGATGATTGTGATGAATGTGAACAATGTAATGAATGTGATGATTGTGATTATGTGATGAGTATTATGAATGTAATAAATGTGATGAATTTAACGAATGTGATGAATCTGATGATTGTGATGAAAATAATGAATGTGATTAATGTGATGATTGTGATGAATGTAATGAATGTGATGAATGTGATGATTGTGATGAATGTAATGAATGTGATGAATGAGATGATTGTGATGAATGTAATGAATGTGATGATTGTGATGAATGTGATGAATGTAATGAATGTGATGAATGTGATGATTGTAAGGAAAATAATGAATGTGATGAATGTGATGAATGTGATGATTGTGATGAATGTAATGAATGCGATGATTGTGATTATGTGATGAGTATTATGAATGTAATAAATGTGATGAATTTGACGAATGTGATGAATGTGATGATTGTGATGAATGTAATGAATGCGATGATTGTGATTATGTGATGAATATTATGAATGTAATAAATGTGATGATTGTGATGAATGTAATGAATTTGATGATTGTGATGAATGTAATGAATGTGATTATTGTGATGAAAATAATGAATGTGATGAATGTGATGAATGTGATGATTGTGATGAATGTAATGAATGCGATGATTGTGACTATGTGATGAGTATTATGAATGTAATAAATGTGATGAATTTGACGAATGTGTTTATGGGGATGAATGTGATGAATGTGATGATTTTGATAAATGTAATGAATGTGATCAATGTGATGATTGTGATGAATGTGATGATTGTGATGAATGTGATAAATGTGATGAATGTGATGAATGTGATTATTGTGATGAATGTGATGATTGTGATGAATGTGATGAATGTGATGATTGTGATGAATGTAATGAATGTGATGATTGTGATGAATGTGATTAACGCGATGAATGCGACGATTGTGATGAACGTAATGAATGTGATGAATGTAATGAATGTAATGAATGTAATGAATGTGATGACTGTAATGAATGTAATGAATGTAATGAATGTAATGAATGACATGGATGTAATGAATGTGATGACTGTAATGAATGTAATGAATGCGATAAACGTAATGAATGTGATGAATGTGATGAATGTAATAAATGTAATGAATGTAATGAATGATATGAATGTAATGAATGTGATGAATGCAATGAATGTAATGAATGATATGAATGTAATGAATGATATGAATGTAATGAATGATATGAATGTAATGAATGTGATGAATGTGATGAATGTAATGAATGTGATGAATGTGATGAATGTAATGAATTATATGAATGTAATGGATAATATGAATGTAATGAATGTAATGAATGATATATATGTAATGAATGTAATGAATGTACTGAATGATATGAATGTGATGAATGTTATGAATGATATGAATGTAATGAATGAACACTTGCAATTACTTTAAGTACACATTGCTCCTCCTTGTTATCACATCGTGTTATGTTAATGGTTGGGGGCCTGTCATACATTCAAGGGCAGTGCCACCTGAAAAACCTTCAAGACCACAGATTTAGATTACATTACTGGTGCAGTCGTCACGAATTGTACAGGGTAGAAGCAGATTAAACTAAATCGATTCTTACCACTTTAACTTTAATTTTAACCTTTACTTTAATCAAAATTAGATGATCAACCTAATGGGTTGTTTGCTGCCTAGGGCTGAGAACCCTTTGAATATGCTTTCCATGCAACTTTCTTTCAATCTGACAAGTCGGCAGTTTTGGCCAGTGTATGAATGCAAGAGATGAAAGAAAGTGATAGCCAGGCGAGTATGAAACGGGTTACGCTGACTTCCAAATATTTTTAAAAAAAATGCAATTTCATTCATGTTTCTTATTGGGTTATAATAGTATGCTGAGTGGATTCCGGCGCCAAACTGGCAAGTGTATATACAAAGGACATAATTCTGGATCTACAATTCTGTGTAAATTTGACACTTTTTACTTTTTCTTCAGCCAGTCTTCTTCTTCCCTATTCTTCCCCCAGTTTCTTCTTCTTCTTTCACCGATTTCTTCTTCTTTCAGTTTATTTTGACCTCCCCCCCCCCCCCCCCCCCATGTTTTCTTCCACAGCTTTCTTTCTTCTTCGACTTCCCCATTTTCTTAGTACATTTCCCCCAGTTACGTTTGTTGCCTTCCCTCAGTTTCCTTTTTTATTCTTATTTCCGCAGGTTCTTCTCTCACCAGTTTAGTCTTTATCCAGTTGATATTTCGTTCTAGGCTTCCTCCCCATGTTTCTTTATTTTTCTCATTAAAGTTAATCGCGTATCTGTTACAGGACGTTGCAGAACCAACCCCAGCATTATTGGGGGGGGGGGGGGAACCGCTGGGATTTTTTAGGGAAATTTACGTCCGGTAGTTTGCCATTGCTTTCTGGACAGTCGGCTTCTCGATACCACTGTCGAAACCAACGCAAGGCGCAAGGACCGTAGCTGGGATCGAACCGGCAGCCCGGAATTACGAAGCGCGTTAGCAACGCCTAAGCCACGAACGTCGACATTCTTCCCATTTCCCCAGTTTAATTCTTGTTTTCCCCTCTAGTGTCTCTTCCCATTTCCCCATTTTAATTCTTGTTTTCCCCTCTAGTGTCTCTTCCCATTTCCCCAGTTTAATTCTTGTTTTCCCCTCTAGTGTCTCTTCCCATTTCCCCAGTTTAATTCTTGTTTTCCCCTCTAGTGTCTCTTCCCATTTCCCCAGTTTAATTCTTGTTTTCCCCTCTAGTGTCTCTTCCCATTTCCCCAGTTTAATTCTTGTTTTCCCCTCTAGTGTCTCTTCCCATTTCCCCAGTTTAATTCTTGTTTTCCCCTCTAGTGTCTCTTCACATTTCCCCAGTTTAATTCTTGTTTTCCCCTCTAGTGTCTCTTCCCATTTCCGCAGTTTAATTCTTGTTTTCCCCTCTAGTGTCTCTTCCCATTTCCCCAGTTTAATTCTTGTTTTCGCCTCTAGTGTCTCTTCGCATTTGCCCAGTTTAATTCTTGTTTTCCCCTCTAGTGTCTCTTCCCATTTCCCCAGTTTATTTCTTGTTTTCCCCTCTAGTGTCTCTTCCCATTTCCCCAGTTTAATTCTTGTTTTCCCCTCTAGTGTCTCTTCTCATTTCTCCAGTTTAATTCTTGTTTTCCCCTCTAGTGTCTCTTCCCATTTCCCCAGTTTAATTCTTGTTTTCCCCTCTAGTGTCTCTTCCCATTTCCCCAGTTTAATTCTTGTTTTCCCCTCTAGTGTCTCTTCCCATTTCCCCAGTTTAATTCTTGTTTTTCCCTCTAGTGTCTGTCTCCTTCTTTTCTCAGTTTATTTATTCATCTTACGGCAGTTTTATTTTTCTTTGTGTCCAAGTTTCTTTTAAAAGCGTTTTGGCATCATTTTAGACATTTTTATTGTGGACAAACCTTTTGAGTGAGCAGCAGTGAAGGACGTGGGTATTCGTGAAGTGTGTTATCCCACTATCCATTGCCTTTTTTGACACAAGCCTGTGGCGAGACCTGGGAAACCAATTTGGTGGCGTATATGAGTGCAGCGGTAAATATATTTGTAAGTGTTGAAATATTTTGTCATAGAATATACTGGCAATATAGAGATTGCTGAGTATACACTTTTTTTTTAAACTATGTGGCGTGTCCACAATCGAGGTTGGATGTGTTCCACGTGTGGGAGCGTCCACTGAGTGGGTGGGGTGGAATAAAGAATAGACCCACTACCCTCCCCCCACCGCCCCCTTTCTGCCAAACAAGCATGTCGTAGAAGGGCACTAAATAAATGTGCTTTCTTCGCAGTCAGAGCCTATCTGCCTGAGAGGCAAGACGTCAACATTTGTGCATACATATAAGCCAGATTTGTAGAACGTTTGTGTACGCAGAACTCAGGTACTGAAACAAGGCGAAAGTCTAGAATTGGAGGAACCAGATCTTTCTACCCTAGTTTACAGTAGAAGAAGTAAAGGAAGAAGAAAAAGATGAAGAAGAAGAGTAAGATGAAGAAGAAGAAGAAGAAGAAGAAGAAGAAGAGGAAGAAGAAGATGAAGAAGTGGAAAAGTGCATATATTTGGTAATAGAGAGCACGCCTGACATGATAGGAACTCCGACTGGGGGGGGGGGGGGGGGGGGGGGGGGGGGGGGGGGGGGGGGGGGGGGGGGGGGGGAGGGGGGGGGGGGTTTTTTTTTTTCTTGTTCTCAATTCGCATTAAAACCCCTGAGATAACCTTTGTTTACCTTAATCTTCCAATCTCTATTATTTTGTTTGGTTGACCAGGAGCTGCGATTCTTGTGGAGGCTGTTAGTGCTGGCCTATCTGGCGGCTGCTTTATGCATTGAAATTATGTGCAGGAGATTCTAGATGTGATCATCAATGATCTGTTTGTCATTAGTTTTTAAATGAGACAGCCAAGGCCATTTTGTGTAACTTACCTTGACACAATAAGGGCGGCAACCCATTTGCCGTGAATGTGGAATCAAGAGTGAGTGCGTTCAGCAACTGACTTTCATGGTATTTTTTGTTTCAAAGCGGCATTTAGAGAGAGAAAAGAATAGACCCACAGCCCTCTAATAAGCGACTTCTTCTTCTTTTCCCTACTCATGTAATTCTCACTGTATCAGGCAGGAAAAGATCCACAGACAGTGCATGTTAGGGTTTCAGTTTTGCCAATGACATAAACAAAACAATCCATCTCATTACCGAGGATCTGAGCAGGACCCGCCGTAGTGTAGAGGCTAGACCCTCGCCCGCGGATCCGAAAGTCTTGAGTTCAGGTCCTGGCGGAGCCGGATTATTTCTCAAAAATGACCTTCTCTTTCAGGTCGAGCCAGTCTTAAATGGGTACCAGGAAAATTCCTGGTAAGTAAAGGCGGCCGGTATGATTTTGACAACATCACCAATCTGATGCTGAATGATCCATCAAATATAGGTCTAGCCCTATATGCCCAATAAGCCTGGAAACGTGAAGAAAGTTGATGCCGAGTATTTGATCTGGTTCTCCCGACTGAAAGCCAGACGGGAGCTTTACTTTACTTATATTCCACGATTCATTTCCATACAGCAGAGCAAGTTCGACACACCAGTTCGGTTTTCTATTCCTTACACTCAACACAACGAATCCCATTATGTAACCTTAAGTAAACCCAGAGCCCACCGCTTCTTGTTTTATGTTGCCTCCACATAAGCCCGTGGCCTTGTTTCGAGTGCTTGTATTGCATACTTGTTCCTGAGTGCAAAGTTGAAGGTCTTCTATAAGGTAAACGTAGTCATTGAGTACATACATTCCTAAGCATTTTAAAGAAAAGACTTTCACGTAATTTTGCAACACTCAAGGACGATTATCCACTTCCTTTTTTTTTTGGTGCTCTCCCTTGAAAGGACAGTTAACACGCTGTATTGTGGTTTACAGTTAGGCTGTGATATCTCTGTCTTTATGCCCAAAACATCAAATTTAAGAAAATCCCTAATTAATTACCTTTAACGACATGCCTGTTGAAGAGATAATGATCCATTCGTGTCTACCTATAAAGGTGAAACCACGCAGGAAAATAAAACCAAACCTACTAACTGTTTGGGTTTTTTGGGAGCCGTCCTTGGCTGATCCTCATCAGCACGGTGGCACTTTGTGTCACTGGCTATTTATCGCTCAGTGTGATTTTCTCGTAGAAAGTCGATTATTATTACAATTGGATACAGTGATTAACTATAGACAAGCGTTGTTGTTTATTTTTGCACGGTATCATTGACTTATCTTGCATCGTGTCGTATCTGTTTTCTTCTTTTTCAGCCTTTCTATCCCCCGATGGAGCATAGGCCCTCAACCAACTCACGCCAAGTCGTTCTATCCTTCGCCATTGCCTCCCCATCTTTCCAACTTCATTCTCCAACTCTCTTCTCCGTGTGTTTTTTGGCCTTCATTTATTCCTGTGCCCCTGGGAGTTCCAATGCAAAGACATTCTAGTTATGCTGTTCTCCTGTTTTCTCAGTGTTTGTCCTATCCAACGCCAGCGTCTTTTCTCACATCTCGGTCCACTGGAGCCTGTTTAGTTCTCTCCCAAAGCTCTACATTAGTTATTTTAGCATACCATTTAATTCCCTCTATTCTGCGTAGGCACCAGTTAATGAATGTCTGTAATTTATTAGTATTTGTTTTACGGTGTAATATAAATGTTTTTGCCAAATCAATATAACTGTCATAAAAGTTCAGACGGTAAGAAAGAATCAGCTAATGAATGCAACTCGACAAAACATCAGAGATAGACAGCCAAGAGACATCGGCACAAAATCAGAGAAGGAAAGCCAAGAGAGTAGAATTCACCTCTAGCTCCCGCTGATGCTATATTCCTACCCTGTGGATTATTTATTGAATTGTCTCCTTTTAGCCACCTTTTTTTCTAATCTTACCGTTTTTCAACTTTAAACACGAGGCGTGAATTAATGCACCCTTCGTTCCCAGGCTTCATCCATTCCGCTTTCCATCTATCTATTCAGTCAGCTGGCCTGCAGAACACTGGTTGCCATCGACTCATTGTATTTCTCAGCCAACTCTCCACGAGCTAATCTCGCCTAACAATGAAACAATGAGGAAAACCTGAGTCGGTTTGGATCTAGCCACTATTATTTGCGCCTACGTATAGTTTTCCACACGTGGTAATGCACGTTTAGTTTAGTTTAGTTTAGTTTAGACGACAGATCAAAATCATGGCTCAAGGGAGGTAACCTAAAAGTGCTCCCTTCTACTTCTGACTCAAGCCTGAGTCTGAAGATTCTGAGCTCATTGCACGAACTCGGTAGCACCGGCGAGGATCCTGTAATACTTTAAGTTGTTTTTTAACTCACAATTTTGCTCGGGCAGTGCCGTCAGACTTCTCTTTTTGATTCCCAACTGACAGGGGCTTATTTACGTGCGCAACGACACACACGGGCGTCCAATCTTGCTACCCAGAGACCAGGGGAAATTACTAGAAGTCCACGTGATATAATATGCCAACCTTCACCGGGGCTTGAACTCGGAACCTACAGCACTGGAGGCGGACGTCATGCCTCGATACCACGAATTATACTAACAAAATTATGTTCATGCCTGCTATAAAATAATGAAACAGATTTTCCATCTCATAGGATCAACTGAATCATGGACCAGGTCAGTGTTCTAGTCTCGCCTCTTATTTATTACAAAGCCACCTAGGTATTAATTTCGTTTCCTTTCCCTTGCTCTCGTTTCATCAATCTTGCCAACCGTTACCAAGTTCTCTAGTCCGGGGGTTCTCAAACATGTTGCGCTGCGGCACCCTTATCGTGTGCTAAAAAATATTTCGCAGCACACCTACCCTTAAAGCGGTTTGAATGTTTAGGAAAATAAAATAAAAAAGTGCACATTTAATGTTCAGTTGTCTCTAATGCGATTAAAGAAACTGTTTGGTTGAATGTTTTATTTTTTATTTTTTTTTTGGTTTCCTTTATGTATATGGAAAGTTTAGTTAATTTTACCCTCAAATCACATGACCCAGAAAGTTTGCTCCTGTTTTTTTTTTTTTTTTTTTTTTGAAAAAGGATGTTGAGAATGCACTGCAACCTTGCCGACAGCATTGTATTCGGAACACACCTCCATCTAAAACTCTTCTTGGCTTCCTTCACGGTATGTCTGCTTTAAACTGTTGTCAGCTGATCTCGTGCAAATTTGGAAATATTATTGATTATTGCCGCGGCACCCCTGGCATACGCTCGCGGCACCCAGTTTGAGAACCTCTGGTCTACTTCATTCCTTCTTATTACTTCTTATTACTGAATGTCTATATTTATTGTTTCTGAACAGATTGATTAATGCACATATATCATCATATAACATACCTCACTATCAGCAAGTGCCTTGTAAAACAACACTTCTTTGAATCTCTCTCTATTAATCAGGGAAAGGTCCCTTCTACACTTTATGATGTACTTTGGGTGCATAGGTGTTCAGAAACTAGGGATTCACGCCCTTGAACTTTCCCTCCCCAATAATTCCGAAAGAGCACTAAACGGCCTTGTTTAACCAAATACAAAAAGTCTCTATCCAAGTATTTCCTTACACATTACATATTATTTCAAATAAAAGGTTTGCCTCTAAGGATATTGTCATTATTATTAAAGTAAGTTAAGTAAAGATCCCTATTTACGCCTTAGGCGCATCGGGCAAATGGAAAGAGCACCCACATTTTTAGAGACCATCGGCACTAGGTGTCTAATGTGATCAGCATTACGCTGGTCGTCTTTACTTCCCCAGGACATTCATCCTAGTGCCAATGTTAGCCTGGATCGACCTGCGACGCGCCATACCATGATAAAAATCCACATTATTATTATTTTAAAATTATTATTTCAAACAGTCACTATGTCCACTGAGAATGAAGAAAGAAAGACGACCGAGACAGGCAATGAAATGGACACCACAAGGACAGCGAGGAAGAGGCAGGCCCAGAGGCTCTTGGAGACGAACCTTCCAGGCTGAACTAAGGGCTACGCGAAGGACAAAACTGCAGATAGAGAGGATGTCTTAGGATCGAACTGAGTAGCGACAGTTTGTGCCTGCCTTATGTGCCTCTGTGCGAGATGAGGATTGATTGATTGACTGATGTCCCTTGAGGCCCTGTCTCCCCCCTCCCCACGACCCCCCCCCCCCCCCCAAACCATGTTTTCTTTGTGTCGAATCCCGTGGCTGGGTATAATATGCTTACGTCCAATATTTATAAATCAGTGGACACATTGGGTTGTAGATGTATGCCTTCCTAATAATATTGTTGTTTACTACTGAAATTCAGATTCTGCCTCTATGTCAGGCCAATTTATAGATAAAAACAGATGACCACCAGACTCATGGGCAAAGGGGGTAATCACTGCCAGGCAGTGACAGCCAACTTGCTACATACTTCTTTCATGGCTAGAGTGGCTTCCATCGCAGAAGATTCCGGTCAAACGTTTATATCATGGATGTTCTGCCAAGTATTCAGGTGTGTAGGCAATGAGTGGACAGATGGATTGACTGTTGCAATTCCACAGGACGTTGAGTTTCTTTGCGATAAGGATTCATGTTATTGATGTTGATTCCTCTTACTTCTATTTCTCCTCCTCCTCCTCCGTCTTCTTCTTCTCCTTCTTCTTCTTCTTCTTCCTCTTCTTCTTCTTCTTCTTCTTCTTCTTCTTCTTCTTCTTCTTCTTCTTCTTCTTCTTCTTCTTCTTCTTCTTCTTCTTCTTCTTCTTCTTCTTCTTCTTCTTCTTCTTCTTCTTCTTCTTCTTCTTCTTCTTATACCCAGTTCATTATGGACCCTCCCTCAACACACTTCATTTGCCTACTAGAGAGTGTAACCAGTCTCAAGCCACGCGTTCTTCACTGCCTTTGACGACATGCATGGTGGTTTAAATTATTACGATTTCCAGCTCTCCATATGGGCACAGGATAAATATCACCTGACGCATTCTTCTTATTTCTTCTTTCGTACTACTGCCTATGCGTTAAAGGGTCGCAGAGCTGGGCTTGATGTAGTGTCTTGTCTTTTACTAGTTGCGCAGATTGTGTTAATATCATTGTGCGTTTCTTTATTCTACCTCATTTACTTCCTCCACCCATCTCTCTCCCTTATAGGCCTTTTGCCCTGTAGCCTACTAAACTGTATAAGTCGTCTCCTTGTGGGATGCAATTTTTCGTTATTTTAAAGCCACACCCTGGCTGTTGCCGAGGGTCCTCAAATAACCTAACGGTTGAACGGGGTTTCCGGGACCTCTACACGGGTGATGTTCATCCGCATGGTAGCATTTTGCGTCACTGGGTGATTATCACTCTGTGTGGTGTCCTGGTTGGGTAAAATCTACCTACCTTGTTGCCTACTGTGCTTATGTAGTAGGCTCCAGCTGCTGGCTGATTTAGTTCCATTCTGGGGTCCTAAGGGAGCAATGATGCGCAATACAAGACTCTTAATGTCTATTAGCCTGTCTTGCTCAAGCCTACCTCACCTTCACGTGGTGGACCCTATTCTTCCCAACCATCCAGTTGAAGGTTGGGGTCTCAACCCCCAGCGGGAAACTGGATGGGACAGCAAACGAGGTAAAGGCGAAAGACGAATGGATGAGTCTACTCTCCTCGAGTATGACCACAGTCTACCCTAGCAAAACAAGGTGCTGAAGTAGGAGGCAACCAGCCAAGAGGCGCACCACGGCAATCAGGATGCCACGCACACACGCCAGGAAAAAGGCGAACGAAAGAAGAAGAAAAAGTTACATTCTGACCAGAGATGACCAAACCATTTCATTTTTCCAGGGTTCTATGAAATCATTACCCGATACTGTGACAAGGTGACAACAATTTTTCTTAGTTTTTCACTGGTGACTCATTCTATTTTTTTTTACAACCGCATTTATTATACACCTTATCTCATGTTTTGTTATTTCGCAATTTTTTTTTTTTCAAAGGATTGTCCATGTCTGGCACTGATAGCATTAAGTTGGTACGAATAAGCATTTATCAACTGCTTGCTTTTATGTGCATGTTGATATTTTGATGCCTTAATAATAGTGGGGCTATAGGTCTTTTGTGTTCTGTTTTCTATTTCTCTGTCCAATCCTTCATCCTTTGTGAATGCACCGCCTAGGTACTTTAACTTCTTTGCTTGTTTTAATGTCTCCCTTTCAACAAAGATAACATGCTAAATGGTGTTATGTTTACTGTAATTATTTCTGTTTTTGCAGCATTTATTTTCATATTGTTTCTCGTACAACAGCTGTTGAGACTGTGTAAGTGCGGTTGGAGGTTATCATTATTGTATAAGACAGCATGATTGTCAGCAAATGTTTACTCATTTATATCCTTTGGCTTTTAGGTCTGTAAGTTGTACCCCGCCAGGACATCACAGAAGCGATAAACATCCGGTGACACAAATAGCCACCATGTGGATGAGGATCACCCGTGGAGAGGTCCCAGAAGCCCCTTTTAGTTGTTATGGCCACATTTGTGCCCAGCTATATTCAGGGCCACCGGCAAAAGCCACCATGGGGTTTCAAATAGCGAAAAATTGCATTACACAAGGGGATGACTAGAATATTATTAACCTCTGGCTGTAGTAGTAGTAGTCGTAGTACATTTGACCCCACCAGGATATCACATAAGCGATAAACACCCCGATGACACAAAGTGCCACTATGCGGATGATGATCACCCGTGGAGAGGTCCCGGAAACCTCGTTCAGCCTTTAGGCCTTATTTAAGGCCCGGTTATATTTATGGCCCGAGGCAAAAGCCTGGAGGGAGCTTCAAATTAACAAAAAATTGCATCCCACAAGTAGATGACTAGGATATTATTAACCTCTGGCTGGAATTGTGTTTCTTTACCTATCTTGTCCATCCTGATTCTATACAAACGCTTACACATTTCATATAACAGCCCCTTTCATTAATTTATAACTTATTTTATTTTTCAAACTCTAATAATCTACTACATTGGTTAGTAATCTTGCTTGTTTCCTTATCACTGCTTAATTAACAACACGAATTGCTTTCTTTGTTTCTTTCTTCATTTTTTAAACAAAAGAACCAACCACTGTTAACTTCATTATTTCCATTTCCAAGACAAAATTGATACTGTCACACGTTTTGTTTACACTAGGGCTCAGGCCTATTTGAACACACTGTTCATTTGCATGTGATTATAAACCTGACTGGTTTGAGAATATGACGTAGACGTTGCCAAAGTCAGACGATCGAGTGTAATTAATCAACATCTTTGAATCAACACAGTTGAGCTGTGTATGAGTTCATTCTTTCGGTCTCAAACAACATCTGATGTGGTAATGACATTACCCTTAATTCCCCCCGTAGCATATTGTGCTTTCTTAGTTTTTTTATATTTTTTATCAGAACACACTAAAGAAATCTGGCTTTTCCGAATAATCACTGCCACTGTGTATACAGTGTCATTATGACTCCCCCAAAAAATCGGGCTTCAAGGGGATTTGAAACCTGGACTGTCCAGCCGCTTTATTTATTGTATGTATGAAGTTAAATGCCTTGTTTTATTCTAGATATAGACAATGATACAGATGTGACTACAATAGCATGATATACACAGACATAATTTTCAGTGAAGGTAAAACAAGGACGGACAAAATATAGGAACTTTATTTTTTTTTTTCAACATTTTCTTTACACCTTTACAGAATAGGCACACAGGCCCATTTGATTTGAGTCCTTCCAGAAAAACACATTTAATAAAGTATCTATTATCAGGTTTAGGTTCAAATAATGGCTTCACATCATGACACAAGGCTAGTAACCCATCAGTGTGTTCTGTTCTGCTTATAACTCGTCTGAGACTGAATAATCTAAGCGCAGTGCACGAACTCCACAGCAAAGGCGAGGATCCTCGAATACCTTGGGTAGATTTTTGACTCCAAATTTTGCCCGAGCAGCGCTGTTAGGCTACTCTTTTTTATTTCAAACTGCCATACTTTTTTTTTTTTGCGTACTTAACAATACACACGGGTGTCTAATCATACTACCCAGAGACCAGAGGAAAATACTAAAAGTGCATTAAAAAATCCTATATTTCACCGGTTCCTGAACCCGAGACCTTCAGTACTCGAGGCAGATGCCACATCTGCATCGATACCATTCAGCCCCGTTTACAGCCAAGATCTTACTAATGTCTATGTTTCTAGGTAAATCAATAAACAACATAAAATATCATAACAATACATAGGTAAAATATTATTTTAGATTAAAACAGTGTCATATTTAACATTACATATGTAAAATATTTTTTTCAGATTAAAACAGTGTCAAATTTAACATTACGGAACACGAAGGCCATTCAGTAAGCAATGCCCTCATTTTTTTTTTCTTTCTGGCAAACTGTGCAGAATACAAGAACATTCACTGACAGTATAACAAATAGTCCTTAAAACATCTTATTTTCCGACAAATCTTTCGCCACTTCTAATACCTGGAAATCGCCGTGGTGTAGCGACTAGACGCTTACCTGCGGATCGCAAGGTGAAGGGTTCGAGTCCTAACAAAGCGGGACGTTTTTAAAAAAAAAAAATGACCCTAACTCCCAGGTCGACCCAGCCTTGAGTGGGTACCAGGTGTAGTCTTAGAAAATAAAGGCGGCCGGTGTGATGTTGACTACATCCACAAAGTGCCGATTGGTCTATAAATACAGGCCTAGCCCCATATGCCCAATACGCCTAAAGGCGTGGAAAAGAGCCCTTCACTTTTAAGACCTCACTTCAACTGCACAAAATGTACGAGCATTACCTTAACAAAACAGCTCCATGAATTATGATGTCTTTTTAGGTTAGTTGCGTATCCTTTACAGGACGTTGCAGAACCAACCCCAACAGCTCCTGGCTGTTGTTTGGTTTCTCTAGGCAAATTTACGTCCAGTAGTTTGCCATTGATTCCTGGACGGTCTGCTTTCTCGATACCAGTGTAGAAACCAACGCAAGGCGCATGGCCTGCAGCTCGAATCGAACCCGGCATTCCGGCATTACGAAGCGTTCGCATCGACTTAGCCACAGAGCCGACCTACATGTCTTTTACAAATCCGAATTTGTCTGTATACTCTCCAGCCACTTGAAAGGCTCTACGCCAAACACGACCGCAATAGAGGGAGACGTTAGTTATTCTTTGATAACGTTACGAGGAGGGTGCTGCTCGCTGCAAGAAGAAAGTTCCAGGGGAAGAGATGACAGAGGGAGACTTTTAAGCGAGAAGATGTTGGCAATACGGCAGTGAACATCTGTAATGAAATATAAAAGGTTAACGGTGTTTGAACAGACCTGATCCTGAAAATCCCCCAGGTATTCAACCAGCCTCTCAGGACATTGACATTATTACTGAACCACTAAGCAAACAAGAAATCCTTAAAGCTAGCCACACTTTAAAGAACAACAAAGCACCAGGCAAAGACGAACTGCCACCAGCACTTACCAAAGTAGATCCCAACACAACTGCTAGCATTCTAGAACCATTGTTCAAGGATATTTGGGAAAAAGAAGTGTTGCCTGATGACTGGACTGAAGGAGCAATAGTCAAAATCCCCCAAAAAGGAGACTTAACAGACTGCAATAATTGAAGAGGAATTACTCTACTCTCAGTAACAAGCAAAATATTTTGTAAAATCATCATAATGCGGCTTGAAAAAGGAGTAGTTAAATGCAGGATTCAGAAAGTGCAGAGGAACAACCGAGCACATCTTCGCCATACGTAACATTTTAGAACAATGGAATTAATGGCAGAGAAGTATATTTATTATTTTGTGGACTTTGAGAAAGCTTTCGACAGCGTCCATAGAGACGGTCTGTGGAAAATCTTACGACATTATGGAATTCCAGAAAAAATAGTCAACATAATTGCTCTCTTCTATAAAGACTTTTCCTGCAGTATAAAAAATTACAATACATCTTTCCCAGTAAAGAAAGATGGAAGACATGGATGTGTTATGTCATCTCTCCTCTTCAACCTTGTGATTGATTGGATACTAAAGAACAGAGTAGACAGGACATTAAGAGGCATACGATGGACTCCATTCACCATGCTTGAGGACCTTGATTTTGCAGATGATATAGCACTCCTGTCACATAAACATGAACATATACAAGAAAAAAGTAACAGACTACACTGCACAGCAGAAATGGTGGGACTGAGAATAAATACAAAGAAAACTAAGATCATGACAAACAGTCCAAACCAACAACCAGTGACCATAAGTAACCAATCACTTGAAAATGTAGAACATTTCACATATCTTGGCAGTGTGGTGTCCCTACTGGTAGGGACAAGGAAAGACATACAGTCACGCCTGAACAAAGCTAGAGCTACTTTTGGAAGGATGAGGCACATCTGGAAATCCAACAATTATTGCAGAGGAACGAAACTCCGACTCTACAAGAGCATCATTTTGCCAGTTCTTCTTTATGGAGCGGAATGCTGGAGAATGACCAAAAAGGATGCACACAAGCTGTCCACCTTCCACCACACATGTCTTTCTGGCCAGATACAATCTCAAACACTAAACTACTTCAAGCCACAAACCAAGAAACTTTAGACAGTATGATAACCAAGAGAAGATGGAAATGGCATGGCCACGTTATGAGAACGACTTCTGATATACCTGCCAAAACAGCTCTCACATGGACACCAGAGGGAAAGAGAAAACAGGGGCGCCCAAAAACAACATGAAGACGAACTATGGAAAGTGACCTGAGTGCGGCATCTTTGACATGGAAAACTGCACTGAAGATTGCACAGGACAGGAAAGCATGGAAAGTCCTCCCTGAAGCCCCATGTGCCACTAGGCATAACGAGAACTGATGGCTGATGATGAACGGTGTTTGAGACAGAGTGTTGTGGAATGTCGTGATTACCAACGCCACACAGCACGGTCAGTGTAAAAAAACAAATAAAAGACAACTGTAGATGTTGAACGTTGAATTAAGAATCGATATTACAGCCTCAGAACACTCCTATAAGTGCTCAGTCCCCATCTTCAGCAGCATGAAAAGAGTTTTAATTCCGAATTCTTTAGTTGTACAGGGTCATTCAGAGTTACTTCCGTGATAATAGACTAGGTCGGTGCTTTGCTTAGGGAAAACAACATCGTCACGACCAACCAGGATCCTTGAAGGGGGAGCTTTAGGTTATAATTATGGCTAGGTTATGTGCATTATATAAAATGGCTAAGCACAGCATACCACCAAGAGCCATGAAAAGGACTCCTGCAGTTTTGGATGCGATCAAAGAAGACAGACTCAAATACTGCAACTCCATCCCCCGGCGAGAAGTCGTCTACCGGCGAGCTAATGGGATATTAAACAATTTGAAAGAAGTGTTTATTAGATATACTGGTGTGGTGTCCTAAACTTTCCATACAAGCTTAGAGTTGAAACTTACCTTAGAACGTTCCGAGATTGAGTGTTATTTGTAGCTCTATTAGTGCCTAGATTGTTTTTAACCCCCTGCCATTTCTTCTGAATCGCTTCTAAGAGTTAACAGTTGGAACTTCCTCTCCCTAAAGTTGTGTATTTTCCTTATCTTCTCAGTGCAAATTTGAGCCACTTGATCACACAAGGTCACATGAAAGTAACATTTTCAAAATGTTTAAGATACCATATTTTTACGTAAATTAAATACTTCATTAATAATAACAGTTTAACATCTGGGTAATCATTATCGATGACACTGTAATTGTTACATCTCTCAGGAACACACCTTATTTCCAACAAGTTTTAGTAAAGATGTCAAAATTCAGTAAATGCAGAAACGTGTACATGCTTCTCAGAATATCAGCGAAATATTTTATAAAAATATAAAATATAGGCAGTTTTCTCCCCAACATACATAAACATAACACACAATACATACATAAATGCATGAAAGCAGACAGGTCTGAATGCCTATCTACCTGCATGCATACATAATACATACAAACATACACACACAAAGATGCATGCACACACATACAGACAGACAGACAGACAGACAGACAGACAGACAGACAGACAGACAGACAGACAGACAGACAGACAGACAGACAGACAGACAGACAGACAGACAGACAGACAGACAGACAGACATCGGCACTCATTGACTATTGTGCCCAACACTATGACACACACATACATAATAAACATTACCAAATATTGGGTAATCAGACTGCAAACTTATATCTAGACTTCGTTTTCCGCGGATCCACTCGATCCAAAGTTTTGCTCTTTTTCTTGCGCATCTTGTCAGTTTTGACGAAATCCAGTTTCAAGTACTCGACATGCTCCTCGGACTTGGCCTTAACTGGTCTTGTCTTTCTGCCGTGTGCTGTGTGGTCCACCGTCACATACAGTAGTCCGTCAGACAGATACCGGCCGCAATCCTGGACAGACGCAGACATTATTTGCAAAATAATTTTAGGCAATAGATAAATAGAGGAGTGAGTGAGTGAGTGGGTAAGTGAATAAATGAGTAAGTGAGTATATGTGTTTGTTGTGAGTGAGTGAGTGAGTGAGTGAGTGAGTGAGTGAGTGAGTGAGTGAGTGAGTGAGTGAGTGAGTGAGTGAGTGAGTGAGTGAGTGAGTGAGTGAGTGAGTGAGTGGGTGGGTGGGTGGGTGGGTGAGTGAGTGAGTGAGTGAGTAAGTGAATGAATGAGTGAGTGAGTGAGTAAGTGAATGAATGAGTGAGTAAGTGAGTGTGTGTGCGTGTGTGTGAGTGAGTGATTGAGTGAGTGAGTGAGTGGGTGGGTGAGTGAGTGGGTGATTGAGTGGGTGAGTGAGTGGGTGAGTTAGTGAGTGAGTGGGTAAGTGAGTCAATGAGTGAGTGTGTGAGTGACTGAGTGAAGTCTGAGCTGACTTGGACTACACAACGGGCAACAAACACCTGGTGACGAAATGTGCGTTTTTTTTTTTTTTTAAATTCCGCCGTCTTGGAGAATTCGAGATTTTGTGGGAATTCCCCGAAAGTCCAACAGTTAATGGCGGTGTTAGGGTGTGAAATAAATACCAACTAACATTAACCCTCCCCCTTTCCCTCCCCATAATACGGGTATTTCCCGGACATTCGCTACGAAATCTCGTGAGTACTCTAGATGGGATAAAATAAAAAATAAAAAAAATAAAAAAGAACCCAAAGTGTCACTATTCAAATGAGGAACACGCAGGCGCAAGCCCAGAAACCACGATTCAACCTTAAGGTAATATTACGGTCTTCGAAGACACGAAGGAAGCAATCTGAAATCCGGCCATTGTATAGCTTTGGTTTAAAAAATAAAATGTTTGTTCCATTTGTCGATAGGAGCGGCGTCCATGTTTTAGGCCTTGCGAGACTAACTCGTAAACCAACGTACCGCGACGGAAACCAACTGCTGGCTGCGTGGATTTGTATCATGGTATGGGGCGTCGCAGGTCGACCCAGCATAAAATTGGTACCAGGATGTGTGTCCTGGGGAAGTCTAGACGGTCGCCGTATTGCTGACCACATTACCCACATAGTGCCGATTGGTCTGTAAACATTTGGGTGCTCTTCCCATATGCCCGATGCGCCTAAAGGTGTGAAAAGGGATGTTCACTTTATATCGTGATGGGATTGGAGCACAGCTGGGAGACCCGAGTTCGAATCCTGAATAAAGTTCTAATTTTCTTTTTCCTGTCGGGTGCATAGAAAACTAGTCAAATAGTAATTCCCGTCAGGGCCTCATTTAGACTTGAGGCCTGAAGCTAGATAAAACCCCGAGGCCTCTTCCGTTTTTCAAGTTAACCAGTTAATTTCAGACAACTGTAACATAAATGTGAGTTAATAGAAGGTGAAAGTTTACGCAAATCGAGTGAAGTATTTTATTGGATTCAAACAGGCTGTAAGTAAGTAAGTAAATTGTACCTTACAAGGACATCACACAAGCAATAAACACCCAGTGACACAAAGTGCCACCATGCGGATTAGGATGACCCGTGGAGAGGTCCCAGAAACCCCTTTCAGCCGTTAGGCCATATCCATGGCTAGGTCATATCTATGCTATATTCAGGGCACCCGGCAGAAGCCACGGTGGGGCTTCAGATATAAAAAAAATACATCCCACGTAGGGTCGCTGTAACGAGTCATAATAATTATAAGCCTGGGATAATGTACCCAAAATAATGTTAATAAAACTAATAAAACTTGAAACTTTATGAAGATTTTTTGGTTACACATATTTTTAAAAAAAAATGCATTTGCGAAAAAATAACTGCGAGGCCAATACAGATTGTGAAGCCCTAAGCTTACGCTTCGTTAGTTTTGACCTAAATCCATGACTGAATCGGGCTCAAGTTGATAATAAAACTCAAATTTAAAAAAAGAAATATAACCTGTGCGATAACTTGCCCGTAAATAACCCACTTGTGATACGTTCTGTTTGTCTCCCTTTACAAATACATACATACATTTATATCTAATCTTTTGACTAGGCTATCATTGTAAACATATAGTTTACAAAGTTAAGCTTATTGGTGACTGACATCAAACTCCTACCAGAAGTGAACAACGAGCTATTATGATCCGGTGACACATAGTCCTGGCATTCGGATGAGAATATCCTGGGCCCAAGCCCCAGAAACCCCGTTCAACAGTTAGGTCTCTCTCTCTCTCTCTCTCTCTCTCTGTCTCTCTCTCTCTCTCTCTCTCTCTCTTTCTCTCTCTCTCTGTCCGTCTGTCTCTCACTATCTCTCTCCCCTCGTTATAACTTTCTTTGTTTCTCTCTCGCTATCTCTCTGTCTGTCTCTGCCTCTGTGTCTCTTTCTGTCTGTCTCTGTCTCTCTCTCTCTCTCTCTCTCTCTCTCTCTCTCTCTCTCTCTTTATCTCTCTCTCTCTCTCTCTATCTCTCTCTCTCTCTCTCTGGCTATCTCCCCGTCTCCGTCT
Source organism: Candidula unifasciata (assembly GCA_905116865.2). Taxonomy (NCBI): domain Eukaryota; kingdom Metazoa; phylum Mollusca; class Gastropoda; order Stylommatophora; family Geomitridae; genus Candidula; species Candidula unifasciata. The sequence continues at coordinate 603,736 of CAJHNH020000058.1, read as the reverse complement.
ATTTCTTTCTGTGTCTCTCTGTTAATCTCTCTGTCTCTCTCTTTGTCTCTCTCTGTCTCACTTTGTCTTTCTTTCTCTCTCTGTCTCTCTCTGTTTTTCACGGTCTCTCCCTTTCTCTCTTTCTATCTGTCTCCCTGTCTCTCTCACTCTGTCTCTGACTCTGTGTCTATTTGTGTCTCTTACTCTGTCACCCCTTTCTCTCTCTTTCTCTCTCTGTCTCACTCTCTTTCTCTCTCTCTCTCTGTTGTTCGCTGTCTCTTCCTGTTTTTCGCTGTCTCTATCCGTCTCTCCCTATCTGTATGTCTCTATGTTCCCCCCCTCTCTCTCTCTCTCTCTCTCTCTCTCTCTCTCTATCTCCTTCTTCTCTCTGTCTCTATTTATCTTTTTTCTTTGTCTCTGCCTCTCTCTGTGTCTCTCTGTCTATATTTCTTTCTCTTTGTCTCTCCCTGTCTTTGTTAGTCTGTCGCTGACTTTTTGTCTGTCTGTCTGTCTGTCTGTCTGTCTGTCTCTCTCTCTCTCTCTCTCTCTCTCTCTCTCTCTCTCTCTCTCGTTGGTAAGAGGATGACAAGAATGACTTGACTTCCCATGGTTACAAGAAAAATGGCTCAGTCTCCATCTGTAGAACTCCTATTCAACTCAGGCTATGCATGCAGAAAAAAAGTCCGTAGCGCCAGCGACCACCTACAGGGATCACAGAAACGTTTGTATACGTGAATGGAAAGACAGAGAACGAAACTTCCAGAAAGAAAAAATATACAGGTCGTTTATCTACACTATTGTTGACACGTCTAGACCAAAGGAATACAAAGTATTTATTTAAATTAATTAAGACCGGTTTAGTGCAGGATCACAGGTAATTTATATACATTTTTTGGGACCCGTGTGCTCCAATAAAACCCAGATCATTTATGTGCATTATTTTGACCCGCTCTGACCCACAACACAGGTCAATAGTATACATTGTTGTTGACACTTTACTCACAGAAACTAATTTCTGATGTCAATGTAAAAACACTGTCATGAGAGCTAATAGACTGAAATGGTTTAGGCATATTGAGAGAATGTCAGGCGACAGAGAAGTAAAAACTGTATACACCAGGGAGATGAATGGTAGTAGACCACGAGGCAGACCAAGAAGACGGTGGAGAGATAATATCCAGATAGACCTGCAAACACTTGGTGTCACCAACCGGAAAGAGAAAGAGAAGAGATTATATTTATTATAAGGAGATACCT
>CAJHNH020000058.1:585000-597500 GCA_905116865.2 Candidula unifasciata | reverse complement strand
CTTCTTCTTCTTCTTCTTCTTCTTCTTCTTCTTCTTCTTCTTCTTCTTCTTCTTCTTCTTCTTCTTCTTCTTCTTCTTCTTCTCTCTTCTTCTTCTTCTTTCTTCTTCTTCTTCTTCTTCTTCTTCTTCTTCTTCTTCTTCTTCTTCTTCTCTTCTTCTTCTTCTCTTCTTCTTCTATTTCTTCTTCTTCTTCTATTTCTACTTCTTCTTCTATTTCTTCTTCTCTTCTTCTTCTTCTTCTTCTTCTTCTTCTTCATCATCAATCTTCTCCTTCTTCTTGTTTGATCCTTTGAACACAACGGTAAAAAACTTTCATCTGTGTAACCATAAATCAGTACTAATTTACATTAATATGTTGATGCAGTTTTGCACACACTGACACATATACATCAAATAACTTACATACCTTGATTCCCGTAAAATTTTTCCTGCAGAAAAAAATGTGAATTTCGGGTAAGTAGAATGAAACAATCACTTTCAGGAGGATATATGAACAAAAAACTAAGTAAGTGAAGTCTCGAATGTTGAATGACATCCATCCTGGTACCCATTTTAGGCAAGGTTGACCTACGACCCCTATACCATGATAAAAATCCACGCAGCCAGCAGAGGGTCTCGATCGCCGTATGTTGGAATTACGAGTCGGACTCACAACTCAACATAATATACACTTATCAAGTATACATCGTCGACAGGAACATGTTTTAAGCAAAGAAGAAGACTCAATCAGGGACTTGTGAAAGATCTCGATGTCAGCCCATTCTTCCCCTTCTTCCCTTCTCTGTCCACCAATGGAGCATAGGGCCTCAACCACTTCACGCCATGAGAACCTATCTGTTGCTACTGAATGCTGCTCACCTTATAGTCTCCTCTTGTTTTTTAACTTCACCCTCTAGTTCTCTTCCCCGTGTTTTTGGTCTGTCTTTCTCTATGATACTGTGTATCTATGCATCCAGTGTAAAGAACTTCTAATTATATTGTTCTCGTGTTTTCTAAATGTGTGTCTTATCCGATGCCATCGTCTTTTCTTTGCCTCTTGATTCAGTTTAATTCGTTCCTACAGCTCAATATTAGTGATTCTGTCATACTGTTTAATTTAATATACTCTGCACAAACACCAGGCGATGAATGCACTCGTAGTTCAATTGTATTTAATATGTTAGTTTCTTAGTTTTTAGTTACTCTCCATGTTCCCGCTGCACACAACAGTAAGTACTGTTTTTACATTAGGAGTTGAATATTTTTAGTTTAGTATTAGTTTTGATTTCGTTTGACTTTTTTAAGTTCCCTTGCATCGAAAAAACTAATTTAACCTTTCGTGTTCGTATTTTAATTTCTCTTTGTTCCATACTAAGATGTAATGATGTGTACAAGTGGGACATGAATAATACAGGCATTAAGATGGAATCACGAAGACAGGTGTCATTGATAGTGTTGTATTCTTTGAAAAGGGCAATTAAAAAGGAGGTGGGGTTTTATAGGAGAAAGGGGGGGGGGGGTGGGTAATAAAGGAAATTAGGACACAACATTAAATAATTACATCTATGTTAAGAGTTAAATGTAAATGCTTGAGAAGATGGACGACAAAAACGATGACAGCTATTAAAATAGGAGTCGCCATGGCGTAGCCACTAGAAGCTCGCCTGCCGATCGGGAGGTGGTGAGTTCGCTTCCTGGAGGAGCCGGACTTCTTTAAAAAATATAGGTCTTGCTCTATATACCCAATATGCCTGAAAGGCGTGGAAAAGGGTCATTTACTTTATTTCACTTTACTTCACTTTACTTTACTTTACTTTACTTTACTTTACTTAGCAATGAAAATGAAATCCCACACACTTATTGGGAAAGGCTTTCTTTGGTAGCTAGTCGAGGTTTCTTTCTATGGTTCTAAGGGTGCCACTCAATACATTGTCTATTTGTTAATTATTTATACAAACTGAAATTTTGTAATCACAGGATTGTATGGTAAACCTGAAGGTAGCAACGCCGGTCAATTGTTGGATCAACTATTGTTGTTCTGCAGTAATGGCTAACAACTCACCGTTGTTTAGTCCGCTTGGTTTGATCCTGGCACTCACGTTAACTTGAGACCTCAGTTCTACTGGAAACAAGCAATAGAAAAACTGCATGATTATAGTTTGTGATGGATTAACTCCTTAACTGTTTCAGTCTTGTTAAATGGTGGAGTCACTCCTCAACTGTTTCAGTCTTGTTAAATGGTGGAGTCACTCCTCAACTGTTTCAGTCTTGTTAAATGGTGCAGTCACTCCTCAACTGTTTCAGTCTTGTTAAATGGTGCAGTCACTCCTCGACTGTTTCAGTCTTGTTAAAGCATGCATAAATTTCCCAAATTTTTTTAATGAAAAAAAAAAAAAAAAAAAAATTAAAAAAAAATCAATAAATTAAAAAAAAATAAATAAATAAAACCTGCAGATTATTGCCTTTATTATACCACATTTGTCTTGTAGGCAGGGGTATCTTTTAAGTCTGAGAATTTACGACCGCATGGCTAGTATCCCCATCCTTACCGAGGATTCGAACCCGGGTCTCCCGCTCAAGAGCCCAGTGATCTAACCGTTATTAAAAATGCAGAAATTAAATTTGTTTATTAGACCATTCTTACGTCATTGGGGCCTCGTGATAATGATGCAAGACTCATGTTTCTATAAATCAATTAAGACTTAATGGGTAATGTGATCAAAATTATATCAGCCGCCTTTGTTGCCAAGACATTTTCTGATACATATTTAACAATAGACACACTTAGAAACGCAGCTGAATTGTATTAAAACCTCAACTGTGCAAATTCAGACTCTTACATTTCTTATTCCTTTTCACTGTATGTGATTTGTACTGCTCATTGTTTCGCTTTAACAGATGATGGGTAATTGAGCCAGGGTGCGCTCAGTTACTTTGTTGTTGTTTTGTGAAGTCTTAAGCTGTTAGTGACTCCTTCAGTCCATGGTCTATTAGGTCTTTCTCTGTTCTTAGTGTTTCCATTTGCATGTTGTACTTTTTCGTTACCAATATATTTGGACTCATAGTCACTAAGTGGCCCAATCTTTTCAGTCTTTGATTCTCAGTAAATCCGATAATCGTTGTTGTTTCAGTAGTTTATCCAGTCTCTGCATTTGTCACACTATCTCTTCTCTTTACGCGACATAAAATATTACAAATATTTAGCAGCAGCAAGAACAACGGCAGCAGTGGGAGTAGTAGTGGCAGCAGCAGCAGCTGCAGTAGTTGTTGTTGTTATTGTTGTTATTGTTGTTGTTATAGAGGCTTTTACTGAACTGAAAAGGGGTTTCCACATAAGTGCAACTTACTGTCCGATTTTTAAACTAGTGAGGAAACAATACGTTATTGAAAAACACAAACCCAAACATGCACACAGTAACTGCAAAAGCCAGCTAACAACGATGTCAAAACCACAGTCGCCACCAGAATTTACATTTGTCTTTAATGGAACTAAGTAGTCAGTCACGATAAAAAGCCATTCCCACGTATAATTATTGCATAAGGCATTTCGTAAGCCGAAATGCAAACCGGCTACCTGCCATGTCCTCAGTATCACTACACAACCGCTGCGGTCACTAATGAAAGGCGTTCCATATGAAATATCTAGCTCACAGTGCGGCATTATGCACTTGACTCTGTAGCTAAACAAATAACAAAACTAACTGCGAATAAAAGCAGAAGAGATCGAGTGAGAAACGATGTAATTACAAGAACTATTGGAACCATACCCATCGTTAAATTTATTGAGAAGCAAAGAATGAAATGGTTTGGTCACCTAATGAGAATGGAACCAACGATGCCAGCATCAAGAGCATACAACATGAAAATCGAAACAACAAGAGGCAGGGGAAGACCAAGAAGAAGATGGATTGAAGGAGTCACGGACAACTTGAGACTTCATAACATCACGGCATATGAAGCGACTGAGCGCGCCCTGGCTCGGTTGCCGATCATCTGATAGACTGCGACGCCTAGCGGCACAAGCAGATTTTGACAAAAGAAAGAAGAAAGAAGATAATCGACGTCACTGCACATTGGGCATTCCCACGCCTGCTCAGTCCTCCGATGCAGCAGCCACCCCAAAGTACTTCTACTAATTGTTCCCATAAAAAACTGGTTATAGTGTCTCCTATCTCGGCCTCTAAGACGGCATAGACGTGCTTCAACGTGCTTTACTCCCATGTCACACAGTCGTGTTAGTGCCAGGGATTCCTCATTATCCACTAGCCCAGTCCGTACAGAGTTGACGATATCTGCTCTGTCCATGCTTTTTCCCACATGCCTTAGTGCAATACTCCCCAGTTGGTCCGCTCGGTAATTTTCCTTTACGCCTGTATGACCAGGTGTGTAGATCCAGGTGAGGGAGGTTAAGTGCGATTTTCGAATGCTCCAGAAGTAACATATATTATGTTGTTGTTATTATTTTTTAATGCAATTTTTCTTTATCAGTAAAGGGAAAAGGAGAAATATCAAGAGCTATCCAAATCATATCCTGATATACAAAAGTAAATCATGGTCAGATGGCCAATTAGTTTTAAAAAAAATATGGCGGGTAAGCGGCGGAGATGTAGTTTTGTAGATGAATCACGAGAACATCGTGGGCAAATAAAACGAGTAATGGAGATCTCTTGAAATAAACTGCCGCATGAAGAGAACTAGTTGCTGGTATCACCAAGGAGACAGTCTACATTCTTTGAAGTGTCATGAGAAGGAGAGAACTAGAGAACATCTCTGACGAAGGCGGAACATTGAAAGAGGCAGATGAAGACCGAGAGAAAAAACCTGAACAGTTTAACATCATGCAATTGAAGATCATCTATGTCAGAACTGACTGAAAAGACATGGGACAAAGGTTTAGGGATGGACGTACTACCAAAGCCACACGGCATGGATTAAAAGATTATTATTATTATTCTTGTAAGATACATTATTTTATTACATATATATGAAATGCTGCTTATAGAACGCTAATATGCGTTACTCTATTACAAAAAAATAAAACTGGACACATGGCGCGCAGGCTTGTTTACACATACCCGAATCTAGAGCATGTATGCCACCACTATCAGGCATATTCATTTTCCTGTGAATTAAAAAAACAATGGTTTAAATTCTTTAATTTTTTTTTTAAATGTATTTCAGACTAGCAATACCTATCTCAAAAATATGTTCTATAAACAATTGTATATCTACATATTCTGAATATAACCAAGAAAGATCAAACAGGCTACACATTTCTGACTAAACTACTTGTAATTCATCAAGTCTCGCTGATTGGATTTTTATCGTGGTATGGGGAGTCGCAGGTCGACCAAAAATGGCTACCAGGATGGGCTGTCCTGAGGAAGTAAAGACGGCCGGCGTAATGCAGACCACATTACCCACCCAGTGCCGATTGGTCTATAAAAATATGGGCGCTCTTCCCATATGCCCGATACGCCTAAGGCGTAAAAAGGGATCTTTACTTTACTTTACTTCATCAAATGCTTATAATTTCAATGTGGCGAACGTCATAAAATTTCATTACAGCAACCCCAGTCTTGATTATCTACGTTTCCTGTGTGGATCTGGCAGTGGGGGTGGGGGGTAGGAATGGGGCAACAGACACACTGTCCGCTAGAAGCATGCCTTAAATAGTAACTAATTGGGAGCGTATCCTTAGAAATCGGAGTGAATCTGCCTGAAAGGCATGAAAACAACAGTCTGCATGTAAGTAAGACAGATAAGTAAAACAGACGTGCACCCAAAACTCAAATTTTGGAACTTGACCCAAGTCCAGAAGTGGACGAACAACCAGAACCTCAGACTGATATTTACAGGTGCAGAACGCTAATAAGAAGAGAAGACTATCTGCATCTGATTTTTTTTTTTTTTTTATTTTTTTTTTTTTCAGTTCATTGGGTTTTTTTTTTTTTTCTTCTTCTGTTTTTTAGAAGTCGTCTTCATTGTTTGTTTGTTTGTTTCATGCTGCACATTCTTTCGATTTCTATTAGAATACATAGTTGAATTGCTACAGGATGTCTCTCAGCTTGATCCACGTTTCCCATGCCAACAGCTCTACAGGTTCTATGTCGGTGTTTCTAGGAAGTTTCTAGCAGTGCAGCAAATCGTCCTTTCTAGAAATCTCATCATCATCGTGTGCCATGTCAACAAAAAAAAACAAAGGTGGTCAGCGTTTACTGTCCTACGCGCTTAGCCGACTCTTGAATTGGCTGGCGTCTTCTACCGCCCCATGGACATGACCAAGTCATCAAGCTATTTATCTCTTTGCTCCCCCCCCCCCCCCGTTCTCTTTCTATAAATTTTGCCAGTTGTTAAAAAGTTCTCTAGTCTGATTCCTGCACTGAAATGCACCTTCTGTTGTCGAATAAATAGGACTATATAATGACACTTCTGTTTTGCATCGTCTTTCTTTCCATGCCTCACAACCATAATTGGTTCTATATAGCTCTCGTTCATGTAGCTGTTGAAAATGTGCTCGTGACAGCATTTATTTATGTCAGTAAAGTAAACGGATTTGGCAGCAGACAGTTATTTGTTGGTTTCGGCAGTAGTACCGACAGAGGAACGTTCAAGAAGCAATGGCAAACTCCTGAATGTAAAATGTTCCATGTAAAACAGCAAAAGAAAAAAAAATGCTAGGGTTGGTTCTACAACGTCATGAAAATGATACGCAAGTAACTAAGGAAAAGTAAAAGAGGATAAGTTGGCTCTTTTATGCTGCTCAGAGATACTCCCTGTCTCTTTTAGTGATTTAACAGTTGAACCGTCCCGATACCTTAAAATGCTGTCTGTTTATGTATTTGCCTCTCTGTTATTTGCTGTTCCCTCTATTTGTCCCAAACCACTACAGTTTATCAGCCTTCATGACAGTCTACCTTTTATTACATATTCTCAGAATTTTGTATTTAGAGGGCTGCGTGGTCTCGGGGCATGGTGTCCGCCTCGAGTGTTAGAGGTTCTGGGTTCAATCCCCGGTAAGGGCTGGGATTTCTTCACGTGGACTTGGACTTTTAGTCATTCCCCCTGGTCTCTGGGTAGTGAGATCGGACGCCCGTGTGCATTGTTTGATCACGTAAAAAATCCCCTGGCAGTTGAAATTGAAAAGGATAGCCTAACGGCGCTGACAGTGCAAAAATTTTTAGTTTAAAATCTACCCAAAGTATTTCACTATTCTCGCTGGTGCTGCAGAGGCTGCGCACTGTACCGAGCTTCTTCGGACTCAAACTTGAGTTAGAAAAAGAACAGAGCACTTATGGGTTACATCCGTGTGACATGGTGTTAATTTGTTGTTCAAAACCTGAAAACCTCAACAACAACAAAAAAAAAAACGTATCGCAACGTCATATAAAACCAGTGATATATAGAAAAAAATCTTGATGTGAATTGTTGACATGTGCTTACCTGATACTCCTAATGATCATATCTGAAATTAAATTACATAAACAACACTTTGTTAAAAATATTAAACTCTGATACTTAAATTGCATACAATAACCAATGCAGTTCCATGTCCCCTCCCCCTCCCCTACTACATTACACTGTCATCTCTAAATAGTGTGTGTGGGAAATATCAGATGGGGAAATAGTATAACAGTTTAACGTATTCATTGTACAGACAAATAAATGTAACAGTGCTCAATAAAAGCTTATAAAATGTTCAAGTGTAATTACATAAACCATAAATACACTATGCCTAAAATGGGTACCTGTATGGCTTTCCTGGGGAAGTAAAGACGGCCGTTGCAATGCTGACCACATTACCCACCTAGAGCCGATGATCTGTAAAAATATAGGCGCTCTTCCCATATACCCGATACGCATAGAGGCGTGAAAAGGGATCTTTACTTTTCTTACTTTTACATAAATACACTACATCTACATCACTACAACCATCATCATCATCATCATCATCAACACCACCAGTATTATTTCCGGTTTCTGAATTTCTTTTTTTTTAAAAATCCAAAACAAAGAACATATTGCACAATGTATTTATTGCCATGGCAATTTCAAAGAGCGCGTAGTTCACTTGATGTTGCCGATGTAATCACGTGACTAATTTTAAATTTTCTGGTAGATTTACTAGGTACAATGTGATTTGTGTATTTTAATGAAATTTATACATGTTTTGTAATCCAATATATAAAGCTGTAACTATAGTAATGCCCCTGACGAGATTCAGCGAAATGCCCCTGTCTTTGGCACCTTGCCATCTTTCCAGACGATAGTGTTTTATTGTGCCAGGAGGAGGATTGGACTCCCAGCTCATGGCCAGGGCGAATGTCACTAGCAAGACTGGTCCACGTTAGGAAAAGGCTTCCACAATTACAACCTGTGATTTTAGGACTGTTGAAGCCATCATAGGTATTTAGTACGTTTTTTTTTCTCCTCAGATGCTCAGCTGTCATCCTTTCTGCAGTCAGTTCTTCAATCAATGTCAATCTCTTCGTGATTACAGCAAAACATGTCAGGCAAAAAATTAGGCAATGTAATGACTCCTGACAGTTTCTGTTTGAAGGAGTGAGCAAGCAGAGACTCTTGACAGTTTGGGGTTGAAGGAGTGAGCAAGCAGAGACTCTTGACAGTTTGGGGTTGAAGGAGTGAGCAAGCAGAGACTCTTGACAGTTTGGGGTTGAAGGAGTGAGCAAGCAGAGACTCTTGACAGTTTGGGGTTGAAGGAGTGAACAAGCAGAGACTCTTGACAGTTTGGGGTTGAAGGAGTGAGCAAGCAGAGACTCTTGACAGTTTGGGCTTAAAGGAATAAGCAGTCAGAGACTCTTGACAGTTTGGGGTTGAAGGAGTGAGCAAGCAGAGACTCTTGACAGTTTAGGCTTGAAGAAGTCAGCAAGTAGAGACTGTAAATGTTTTTTTCCCCTCGGCTGAAGTATATTAAAATAATCCAGTCAGAACAACAATGCAACAAGGCTGTATGTCTTATCTCAATAAAGTATAGAAGCACGTGTCTTTCTTACCAGAGGATACAGTTATAGACATTGCAATTTAAAAAAAGTATCAGGAAACATTTTAAGTATAAAAATAGTAAAAGTATACGAAAATAGTCACTTTTTTTCTATCTTACTGTAAGTTTGGTTCTTCTTTTTTTGGGTCAATATTTGCTTATGCCGCTAGTGCAGTTCATCAGACGATGCTCAGACGAGCCAGGGTGCGCTTGGTCGATTGATATGCAGTGATTTTATGCAATCTCATAGTGTCAGTGGCTCCGTCAATCTATATTCTTTCCCGGTCTTCCCCTGCGACTTAATGTTTCGATTGTCAGGCTGTACGCTCTTGCTGCCGACATCGTTCGTTTTATTCACATTAGATAGTTTGGAAGAGAAGAAGAAGAAGATAGTTTGTGTTTCATTTCAATACATACAATTTATTTTATGGTATAATATTGTTTATACTTTTAATTATTTGTTTGAGGGCACAAAGGCCGTCTTAATCCATAGGCTCGCTGGGCACTTGCCTGAGGGCCTCACGAGATTGGGGTGTCTAACTTAATCTGTATGTGTCAAGTGACCATTTACATTTCATTCCTGTCAGTGAATTTCGTTAGGGGCCCCAGCATATTGTTTTCTCAAGGGGCTCATAATTCTGCTAAAACGGCCTAAACCTTGTAAGTGCTTAGGGCCTCAAATGGACTATTGCATTCTGCTCTCATGTAATATGCTGTAGGTGCTGGCTGACCTTGTTCTATTCTGATGACTGAACTATTGGATTGTGTTGGCTTTGCTAACGTCCACTTTTTAACTAAAAATTACTCTACTTAACTGAAAAAAATATATATATTGTTTTAGGTAATCAAGTAATAACTGAGATAAACTCACGTCTTTTTCTGTACAAAAAGACCCCGCACAGGACACAGGTACAGCAGCAAATGGTCAGGACAATTACAGCGGTGGCCAGTGCTACAGGAATTGCCACCGACAAGTGGTTGTCTTCCCTTGCGTTTGAGTTATCCATGGCTCCTGGACTATCTGTGAGTACAAGTTTATCATTCAGTACAGTCGATTTCCTGACAGAGGAAAAAAATACGATATTCTACATGATCTGATCGTAGAAGACAATTGACTGATAAACAGCATCCTGTCACGAAATCTTGGGTACATCGAACATGTTGAAAGTCATGTTGGCCTGGACAGAGCGGTGATAAGGAAGAGACCGATCTTGACAAATATGGATTCAAGATGCTGAACATGCAGTGGTTATGAAAGCACATAGGATCGGATAATTAACTAGGGAAAGAGAGACCTTCAGGGGAGCCGTAAAGAGAGCGACCTTCTATGAAGGACTTGCTGATTGGAAATGATGAAAGTACTATCACGCTGGTCGTGGTCTAACACTGTCTGCCCGATGATAATTACTTCTAATCCCCATTCACGTGGATTGCCTCCGCCCTCAGTTAGATCCAGTCTAAATCTGAGAAGCAAGAAATGATCTGAAAAGAAAAGTCTTCTGCTAAGATATGGACAACATCCAGTCCGATAGAAAAATTTTAATCTGGCTTCTGCTGATTTGATTTGATTCACGAACCGACATCACAGCACTCGGAGCATTCCCATAAGCGCTCCGTCCCCATCTTCAGCAGCCAGCGAAGAGTTCCGGTACTAATGGTACCAGTAGAATTCTGATTAAACGTTCGTCATGCCTTTCCTCTGAGCCTCGAGCATCTGCCAGAACTACTCGTCACTTCCCGCCCCCCCCCCCCAACCCTCCCCCTCCCTTTGCATCAATCTCACCAGACTGTGGTGATCCATCTGCTCCTACGAACTGTACACGCTCTCCCACAAGGCACTAAACACGTCTGCCTTATCAGTATCTGTATCAGTATTCCACTAAGTAGTGCAGAGCCAGCCTGTCTGTCCGCTTGTTCATTTCCCAACACACTGACGTACCCCGGTGGAAAAATCCAGACAGTACCTCTCACCCGTGTCCTCCGCAGCGAAGCATGCCACTCTGCACGAAGCATGTCTGTCCTGATCTTTCAGCATGGCTTCTGCTATTTGTCAGTAATGCATTAACACCATAAAGTGAGATGATTAAAAGGCTGCAACGATTGTTTCTTTACAAGCCAAGTGAAATAATAAGAGTAAAACGTAAAGGGCCCTTTTCCACGCCTTAATGCGTATTGGGTATATAATGCTAGACCTATTTGTTATAGACCAAACGGCACTTGGTGGGTCATGTAGTCAGCATCACACTGGCTGCCTTTACTTCCCAGGACTGTACCTGGTACCCAATCAATTCTGGGTCGACCTAGGGTCATTTTTGAAGGAAAAAAAGACGTCTGGCCCCTGTCAGGACCCGAAGCCAGTAACTTCCGATCCGCAGGCGAGCCTGAAGCCCCTAGGAAATAATAAGAGGCAATGTCAAATTATTAGTGACAGTAAAAATCACTAATCCGTTCCTGTTTCTCTGACGTATATCAAACAGAACGTATAGTATACAAATTGTCTAATAAGAAATAGACCACAAATGATTAATCCATGTTCCAACGGAGAACAAAAATCCTACATCCACTATTCCCACGCTTTTTGGTTCTTTGTTTCAAAGCCCAAACCCGGCTGTTGTCAGGGGTCCACCTAATACAATCCAACTTGCGGGTTGAAAGGGGTTTCTGGGACCTGTCCCTGGGTGATCATCATCCGAATGGTAGCACTTGGTGTCACCGGATGTTTATCGCTCGGTGCGATGTCCTGGTGGGGGTTGAACGTCATCATCCTAAAAAAATCTGATTGATTAAAAATGTTTATGTTGTTGTCTGTCTTTCTTGTCTTTCTTTCTCTGTTTTCCTTCTTTTTTTTTATCCTGTTTCTTTTCGCTGGTCGAGGTTCACCAGGTTTGACATTTAGTAAACAAATTTGCGCAAAGAATTTAGTTTCTGCTTTCTCCTCATGGTGTTTCGTAAATGTGATGTTATTTGGTCAACCCCAGATCTTCTTCTTCTTCTTCGCGTTCACCAGCTTCACACTCTGGCGGAATGTTCTGGTTGCTCGTCCACTACTGAACTGCAGTCCTGCTCCAGAACCTGAGTATTGCGTGTGCATCAGTTTTACAGATCCCATTCTCTTGAATACAGACTGTTGGTTCCTTGCCTCTCCGGCAGATGCACTCCAACTTCAAAGGAAGCTCCCCAATTAGTCGACTCTTACGACATGCTTTTGGGGAGGCAGTGGGTCTATTCTTGTTTTCCCCACAATGGGGCCCGGAACCCACACGGGGGCCCCGGAACCCACACGGGGGTCAACCCCAGATGAGGCTTGCGTCGCTTGTTTGGATTTTGTTTTCGTGATATGTGTCGGCACAGTCGTTGAAATATATATGTGGCTTTGTCTCCACAGGGACAAACAACAACAGAGAGATGTGTCGGGACCAGTTTTGACTAGCACAAATTTCAGGACTCGAATCGTATTCAAAACAAAAATCGTATTCAAGCAAACGTTTTCATATCTAAACAGAATGTATACCGAGTTGAA
>CAJHNH020000058.1:397500-580000 GCA_905116865.2 Candidula unifasciata | reverse complement strand
AAATTGTATGACAGAATTACTACGCTGAGCTTTGGCAGAGAACTAAACGCATTTAATTGAATTAAGAGGGGGAAAAAACGCTGAAGGAAAGAGCTGGCATTGGATAGGACACGCATGAAGACAACCCGACAGAACATAACTAGAATTTCTTTCCATTGGACTCACATGGTCGATGAAAAAAAGAACACATGACGGATTGCACAATTTATTGCCTAGCCTATGTCGCTGTATCTCGTCAGCTGCATACCACAGTAACAATTGATTAAATTAAAGCAAATAAATGAAACCTTAAAACTGAACCATAAAATCTAATCGACTAAATTCACACATTGTCTCTTTTATCAAGGTAACCGGAACGGGACGAGCATTTCCTTCTGTCGCCATAATTCTGGATTAAACTGACTGATCGCTGACGCTTCTGCGTAAGGTAGTAATCTACGGTTGCCTGAAGTGTAAATAATTAGAAATGCATCGTCTTATGTTTACCATGTACCCAGAATTTAGAAGATAGCACGCAATTGCTGATGGTGGATTTTTACGACCAGTCACCTGATTCTTTTTTGCTGAGATGTTGCTGGTGCTTTGCATTGTTTTTACCATTCATAGTGGAATTTGTTTAGCAACCAGTTTCTCCAGTCATCGATCCGTTCTGCCCATATAGACTGCATTAAAGGCGCATTTATATTGGTAAATATAATTAGATTTGGCGTACGTCAACACTGGTTCTTTTACTGGTGGTGTAGGAATGACGGCGGTTTTAAATCTGATAACAGGCATAGCTGTGTAAAAAGTTTGACTGACTGCTGTTTGGAGCCAGTCATAATTAAATCTGATATGCAATAAATTGTGCAATCTATTTTGTGTGTCTTGTTTGTTCAAATTCACAACGGGGAAACTTTGCTTTGATATTAAAGACACAGGGGCAAATCAAAAGGGAAGAAAAATAAGAGAATTTAAAATGGAAGAGATATTGTGTGAACTACAAGGATAGCAAAGGATATAACAAATTGATTGAGAGCCTATGCTCCACCTGAAGATAATGGGTAGAACATAAATTAGTGATAGAAGAAGAAAGATAAAAGAACAATATGTGAATATGACCGACATAATGACAATAATCAAGGGTGACATGTTGTTTGTTGAATTAGGAATTGAGATCATAGCACTCCATACACTCCCATAAGCGCTCCGCCCCCAACTTCAGCAGGAAGAGAATTATTCAATTCCGAGGTCACCAGTAACTGTCTGATTGTATTTCCGTCTCGCCTTTACCCTGAGTGTTGAGCGTCGGTCAGATCCCCTGGTAACTCCTCGCAGCGCCATTCTCCTCCAGATCGAAATGATGTATCTGCGCCTCCACACTGTTCACTCGCTCCCAAAGGGCTCTTGCAACATCTAGCTGGTCATACATTGATTCACCACCAAGTGGTGACATTTAACACGCAAATGTTAAAACAAAAAGGTACTTACATTTCATAAAACATGTATTGTTTGCATCATACGTTTGTTCAGTCAGTAATGTGCCGTTTTTCCCACATTTCCCTTTGGAAGTTTGAAAATCTTTCCGTTCATCGTAGAACTTGAAACATTTCCTGATGGAACTGACGAGACAACTGCTTGCGTTTCGTTGCTCTGTGTGATTTTAAAAAGGAAAATTAAAATGAACTGTGGTGATTGTCAATGTAAAGCAGTGGTTCTCAATGTATAGGTCGCGACCCTTTTGTGGGTCGAACGACCTTTTCACAAGAATCGCCTGAGACCATCAGAAAACACATATTCGTTGAAGTTATGAAGTAGCAACGAAAATAAGTGTACGGTTGGGGGTCGACACAACGTGAGGAAACGTATTTAAGGGTCGCGACATTATGTTGGTTGAGAACCACTGATGTGAAGTAAAATAAAGGACCATTTGTCCCGCCCCTGGGAACATGAGATATATAGGGCTAGAACTAATTTAATATGCCAGTCAGTACTCAATGGGTGATGTCGTCAACATAAGGCCGACCGTCTTTACTTCTCATGATTTTTCCTGGTACCCGTTTTAGGCTGTGTCCAACTGGTAGCCAAATTCATTTTCAAAAATGAATGCGAATAGAAATGGTTTTGAAACTGTGACCTTTGGACCAGAGTCGCACGTCTAATCGGTTAGCAATTGTTTCAAGCTTTACAACGCTTGACTCTCACTCAGTCATTGGGGAAGAAGATTGGAGCTTTTGAATTGAAATGGTACAGAAAAGTTCTTAGAATGCCATGGATTAGGAAGAGTAAAAACAGCGACATTCTACTCGAGTTGAACATCAGGGAGAACTGGCTCATGAACAGCATTCTGTTCCGAAAGTTGAAGTATTTTGGCCACATCAAGTGTTATGGTGGCTTGGAAAAGACGGTGATGGAAGGTGCAGTTAGTGAAAGGCGAGGCAGGGGTCGACCACTGCGAAGATGGATACAAGACACTGAAGATGCATTGGTATTGAAAGCACATGGGGCCGAAGAGCTGGCTAGGGAAAGAGATACTTTCAGGCGTGCTGTGAAGAGAGCTGGCTAGGGAAAGGGATACTTTCAGGTGTTCCGTGAAGAGAGCTGGCTAGGGAAAGGGATACTTTCAGGCGTGCCATGAAGAGAGCTGGCTAGGGAAAGAGATACTTTCAGGCGTGCCATGAAGAGAGCTGGCTAGGGAAAGAGATACTTTCAGGCGTGCCATGAAGAGAGCTGGCTAGGGAAAGGGATACTTTCAGGCGTGCTGGGAAGAGAGCTGGCTAGGGAAAGGGATACTTTCAGGTGTGCTGGGAAGAGAACTGGCTAGGGAAAGGGATACTTTCAGGCGTGCCATGAAGAGAGCTGGCTAGGGAAAGGGATACTTTCAGGTGTGCTGGGAAGAGAACTGGCTAGGGAAAGGGATACTTTCAGGCGTGCCGTGAAGAGAGCTGGCTAGGGAAAGAGATACTTTCAGGTGTGCCATGAAGAGAGCTGGCTAGGGAAAGAGATACTTTTAGGCCTGCTGTGAAGAAAACGACGTTCTGTAAAAAACTTTCTGATTGATGATGACTACGCTTCAGAGTCGTAGACTCGGTTTTTGATATTTTTTAGGATCATTGTTGGTGCTACGGTATTCGCACTGTATGCGATATTAACGATCAAAGGTAAACAGCGATGCGTAAAAAGACAAGGTCATTTCAGTTAAACACCAGGAGATGTCACTTGTTATGCGCCTCTAAATCTTTGGACTCAAAATGTCCTATTCTTACATACAACGTCCTAGTATAGAACGCAGTTTTTCGTTTTTTTTTTTTTCAAAGCCCCACTCCGGCAGTTGTCGGGGCGCCCTAAAATAACCCAACCTATGGGCTAAACAGGGTTTCTGGGAACTTGTGCCCAGATGATCCTCCTCCGAATGGCGGCACCTTGTGTCACCTGATGTTCGTTGCTCGTTGTCGGGTCCTAGTGGCGTTGAACAGAAACAGCAATGGCCCTCTCTAGTCCTACGCCACTTACAAGAAAGTAAAAAGGAAAGGACCCTATTTCCCGGGTTTTGACATATTGGGCATATAGGGCTAGACACATATTTTGCACATCATAGGCAATCGGTGGACGATGTGGTCAGCATCATGCCAGTCGCCTTTATTTTCCAGGTCTTTACCTTGTACCCATTTAAAACTTAGTCAACCTGGGAGCCAAGGTCATTTAAAAAGGAAAGTTCGGCTCTGCCAGAAACTGAACCCACAACCTCCAGATTCGCAGGCAAGCGTCCAGTTGCTAACTCACGATGGATCCTACCATGTAGTAAATATTTTTTTTTTTTTTTCTTAAAAGTTGTATCCTATCAGTCTCGTATGTGGTCTTGTAGAGAGCAAATTTATATCGGTTTACCGCTCTACCCACGTCACCAACCAAATGACGATCGGTCTATAAAAATATAGGTCTAGCCTAAAGGCGTGGGAAAGGGACCTTTTTACCGCTCCACCGTTTTTCTTTAAAAAAAAAAATACGTGTCAGGAGATCCGCGGTCTTGCAGCATTACACGCTCAGTTGCAGTTTTCAACGTTTTGAGTTCACATGTAAACAGAGCCATACTTTTTTTCTTCTGAAAAAATGACCTTGGCTTTTGAGTTGACCCAGCCTTATAGGGGTACCAGGTAAAGTCTTTGAAAGTAAAGGCAGCAGGTGTGATGTTGACTACGTCATGCACCGACTGCCAATTTGTCTATGAAATATAGATCTAACTCTATACATATATTACTCCTGAAAGCATGAACAAGTTTCTTTACTTTTCATTTAATACAAGAACAACGAGTGAAATCTAAAAATAATAATTATTATTATTACATTCAAACTTAAATCAAACATAATCATTACAATATTACAAATACTAAATCTTCTTCTTTCTTCATCACGTTCACCAGCTGTAAACACTGGCGGAAGGTTCTGGTTGCTCGTCCACTACTGAACTGCAGTCCTGCTCCAGAACCTGAGTGTTGCGTGTGCATCAGTTTTACAGATCTCATTCTCTTGAATACAGACTGTTGGTTCCTTGCCTCTCCGGCAGATGCACTCCGACTTCAAAGGAAGCTCCCCAATTAGTCGACTCTTACGACATGCTTTTGGGGAGGCAGTGGGTCTATTCTTGTTTTCCCCACAATGGGGCCCCGGAACCCACACGGGGGACAAATACTAAATGAAACAATTATATTCAAATAAAAATAAAACATATTATTGATGATAATGATGATAATAATATTAATAATAATAATAATAATAATAATAATAATAATAATAATAATAATAATAATAATAATAATAATAATAATAATAATAATAATAATAATAATAATGACATGATTATAATAAAAACATAACAATAATAATAATATTAATAAATGCCACAATTGTTTTCAAACAAACTTTAACTTAGTTATAATAACAATAAATGGTATAATTATATTCAAACAAAAATGAAACAACAATAAAATAATCATAAAATTAATAACATAACTGATAGAATTGTGTTTGAACAAAAACAAAACAAAAAACCCCAAGTGAAACAGATTAATTATAATAAATTAGTGAATTATCTTTAGGCAAAATTGAAAGAGACCGATAATTATACAAAAGAGACCAAATATACATAAAACAGAAATACGATTTTTTTTCTTTCAGAAACCAGTAATATTACATGAGATGAAATATTGATAAAAGAAAAAGAAACATCTAACCGTATAGTAGTAGTAGTAGTAGTAGTAGTAGTAGTAGTAGTAGTAGTAGTAGTAGTAGTAGTAGTAGTAGTAGTAGTAGTAGTAGTAGTAGTAGTAGTAGTAGTAGTAGTAGTAGTAGTAGTAGTAGTAGTAGTAGTGGTGGTGGTGGTAGTGGTAGTAGTAGTAGTAGTAGTAGTAGTAGTAGTAGTAGTAGTAGTAGTAGTAGTAGTAGTAGTAGTAGTAGTAGTAGTAGTAGTAGTAGTAGTAGTAGTGGTGGTGTTGGTGGTAGTGGTAGTAGTAGTAGTAGTAGTAGTAGTAGTAGTAGTAGTAGTAGTAGTAGTAGTAGTAGTAGTAGTAGTAGTAGTAGTAGTAGTAGTGGTGGTGTTGGTGGTAGTGGTAGTAGTAGTAGTAGTAGTAGTAGTAGTAGTAGTAGTAGTAGTAGTAGTAGTAGTAGTAGTAGTAGTAGTAGTAGTAGTAGTAGTAGTAGTAGTAGTAGTAGTAGTAGTAGTAGTAGTAGTAGTAGTAGTAATCACAGGAGTAATTAAAAAACAAATCAAAAAGTCAAGCAGTGATAATAAAGGGCTAAGTTATTTTAAACACTTGCCACATTTTACTTATTATTAGATTAATTTGTTTTAGACTGATTGGCCTTCGCCGTGTCAGTATTAGATAGACTGATCAGCCTCCGCTGTGTCAGTATTAGACAGACTGATCATCATTCACTGTGTCAGTATTAGATAGACTGATCAGCCTCCGCTGTGTCAGTATTAGACAGACTGATCATCATTCACTGTGTCAGTATTAGATAGACTGATCAGCCTCCGCTGTGTCAGTATTAGACAGACTGATCAGCCTCCGCTGTGTCAGTATTAGACAGACTGATCGGCCTCCGCTGTGTCAGTATTAGACAGACTGATCATCATTCGCTGTGTCAGTATTAGATAGACTGATCAGCCTCCGCTGTGTCAGTATTAGACAGACTGATCAGCCTCCGCTGTGTCAGTATTAGACAGACTGATCAGCCTCCGCTGTGTCAGTATTAGACAGACTGATCATCATTCACTGTGTCAGTATTAGATAGACTGATCGACCTTCACTGTGTCAGTATTAGACAGACTGATCGACCTTCGCTGTGTCAGTATTAGACAGACTGATCATCATTCACTGTGTCAGTATTAGACAGACTGATCATCATTCACTGTGTCAGTATTAGACAGACTGATCATCATTCACTGTGTCAGTATTAGACAGAATGCCTTTGCTTTAGCTAAATTAATTAAAGTAATGTAACACACAGGACCCTTTCCCACACCTTGGGGCATATTAGGCATTTAGTGCTAGACCCGTATTTTATAGATCAATCGGCACTAGACGGGGTGTGTTTAACATCACACCGGTCGCCTTTACTTCCCATGATTTTACCTGGTACCCATTAGAGGCTGGGTAGACCTGGAAGGCAAGGTAATGTTTTTTTTTTTTTGTCAGCCTGTTCGGTTTTGAACACACTACATTCGAATCAGTAGGTGAGAGTCTAGTGGCTACACCACCGCGCCACTGAGTTACTGGTGATTTGTCTAAACAATTATGAGCCTGTCATCATAGGTCCGATATACCACTGACACGAAAGGTTTCTAAGTTTACTTAAAGCTATAATGTACTGTTGTATACAGAGAGTGACTGTGGTGTAGTGGCTAGACGCGAGCCTGTGGATTGGAAGATATTGGGTTCAGGTGCTGACCGAACCGGACTTCAAAAATGACCTTGGCTCCCAGGTTGACCCAGCCATGTTTGGGTACCATTGGAGTCATGGTAAGTAAAGGCCGCCGGCCTTATTCTGACCACTTCACCCACTAAGTGCCAATAAGTGTAGCCCAATACGCATGATTGCGTGTAAAAGGGTACTTTTTACTGTTGTATAGACGCTTGTGTATTTGATAGGTCTAGATTGTGAGCCAAGTCGAAATGTCAACGTTTGAATTACTTGAGCGATGCGTGTTGAAGGAAAACAGAACCTCCCGTGCGATTAAGTTAAAAGGAAAACGGGACTTCCCATTGATGTAAATTACTATAAAATCGGGACTTTCCGTTTGCTGTGTGGGGTTTTCTTAGAAACCTGGGCTCTGAAAGGGGTTAACTATCGATACAATCGAAAGTAATGTTTCTAAAAATCAACTTAACAAAATCCCCAGGGTTTGGTTTTTTTACGATTATTAAAATTAATAAAATGACATTAAAATAAATCAAATGTAATCAATAAATATTTAAAACAGGACTTTAATACACAAAAGGGCGAGGGTAGATCTTTAAGACACCTCGGAAATTAGGATTTTTTTTAAAAGGGTGGGGTTGGGGGGGGGGGGGGAATGGTATGTTGAAGAGGCCTAAATTCACACTTGATACCGTCTGTAAAACTTTAAATGGGAAGTTTAAGGGGTACAGCTTAAATAAACCGTATAAACGAAAATAGAAATTAACATTTCGGTAGGTGTTTTGCTGGGAAACAAAATCATCACGTTCAACAACCATCTCCGAAGGGGGAGCTTTAGGTTATACTTGTGACTAGGTTATGTGCGCGACATATAATGGCTAAGCATTGCACACCATCAGGAGCCCTGAAATGGACTCCTGCAAAGTTTACGGGTCGCTGAGTGAATAACAACAGACAGTGAAGTTCATTAGAGACTACACTGCTGATATAGATAATCTATTGTAAGTGAACGAAAGAAGAAGATGAACTCTTGCAGTGCTTAATCGATCAAAGAAGACAGACCCAAATACTGCCCCGACCTGCGACGACGTCGTCTACCGGCGAGCCAGTGGGCGACCCAGTGACCGATGTAAATGAATTAAAGCAAGAGTTATTGTTTTATAGTGTAGGTGGTCTGCGCACAGTAGGTATCAATGTTCTACATACTTTGATCTCATTACGATGATGAGTCTTTCTTTAGTTTTTATTTTATCTGTTAATATTATTACTTATTGTTACTATTTTTTATTTATATTTCTATTGTTATCATCACCACTGACGGTATTGTTAATATTATTTCCATTACCACTATTATGATTAGGGAGTCGCCGTGGCCGAGCGGCTCGACGCTAGCCGCGGATCGGAAGGTCGTGGGCTCGCTCCCTGGTGGAGCCGGACGTTTTTCTAAAATGACATTGGCTTCCAAGTCGACCCAGCCTTGAGTGGGTGCTGGGAAAGTAAAGGCGGCTGGCGTGATGCTGACCACATCACCCATCTTGTGCCGACTGGTCAATAAAAATATAGGGCTAACTCTATATGCCCTGTACGCCTAAAGGCGTGGATAAAAGTCCTTTACTTTAATAAATTATTATTATAATTACTTTTATGATACCGTTACTATTTGTTATTGCCATAACTATCCCCGCTCCTTCATTTTTTTATTCGTTCAGCATCACCTTTTTCTGTTCATATATTTTATTACTTATTCAAGCAACCCTCCTCCCCTCCCCCCCCCCCCCTCTCCTTTTCAGATCTGCCCACCTCACAGAATGAGGAACTGGTGGCCAAGATAACTCTGCCTCGTGTTGTTGTTGGGTGATTTTTGTCGAACAAAAAAAAAAAACAAAGAATATGTTCTATCGAAACCTCCACATTTTCTTGTGGATATGTGTATATGTTGTCTTCCCCTAACCCCCCCCCCCCCCCCCCCCCCCTTTCCTTTCCCCAACTCTTTGAGTGAGCTTCTCAAGTGGATTAATTTCTTAGTATTGGCTCACTTTCACTTTTACTTTCACTATCACTTTCGGTAGAAGCCTGTCCTTTAAGGATCACTTAGAGGCAATTGTAGTGAAGAGCCAAAAAGGACTCAGTGCTCTCCAGATTATGACAGCAGCCGACATGGATCAAACAATGCTGTTCACAATGTTCCAGCATGTGATCTTGTCAGTGATAGATTATGGACTTGGAATGCTTACCATATCAAAGAGTCAGCTGATAAAACTTGAACGCAAACAGAATAAAGCAATACGGGTAATTCTGGGATGTACAAGAGATACCCCGATAGTATGTATGCGATATATACTTGCATTGCCAACTATTGCATATAGGCTCACAGTTCTGCCAGCAAAGTCATATCTCAGAGTAGCTGCCGACAAGAGGCAATTCCTGCAAGAAGCCCGGGGTAGAGCTGAGGGTCACTGACTGAAAAGAGGAAAGTCTCGGATGGCGCAAGCTGAAGACACAGATATGTGCGCAGGCTTGTTAATTTTGAGCGAGGATAGGAGTGGGTCAAGGTGTCCAAACAAAGTTTCAGACTTGTGTAGGGCTCTAAACACTTTAAGTCGTGAGTGCAGGGACTGGCCAGCTGGTGCTGCAGACTCAAGAGTTCAACAAATGATTCACGACAATTCCCGCCCAAATGATGTGATTATCTATATAGACGGCACTGTGTTGAGGAGCAGAGGAATTGGGTGTGGGTTTCATAGCCAAGGCGATGGACGTCGACTAGTGAAGCAAAGCCTTGCATATGATATCACAACGTCTAGTTTGAGAATGGAGGTGGAGGCCGTCTCTGCTGCCTTCCGCTGGCTTGAGAATCAGATGTACACACATGCCGTGATTGTAACTGACTCACAGAGCAAGTTGAGAAAGGTGAAAACGTGCATGCTCCATGCATAGTATCAAGCATCACTTCAGAGGTCCCGGGTAGTTAGCGCCCTATGGATATTTTTTCCAGGGTATGCCGGTGTGTTGGAAAATGAGCAGGTAGATAGAATAGCTGGCGCTGCACCACTTGGTGGTAAATGGATGTAGGGCAAGTTAAACATTGTTATAGCCCTTTGGGAGCGAGTGAACAGTGCGTAGGCGCAGATGGATCATTACAGTCTAAGGAGAATGGCGCTTCAAGGAGTTACCAGGGAATCTGGCCGACGCTCAACACTTAGGGGGAAGGATGAGATGGATATACAATCAGACGATTACTGGTACAGTCGGAATTTGAACTCTTCGCTTGCTGCTGAAGATGGGGACGGAGCTCTTATGGAAGTGTCCCGAGTGTTGTGATTTAGATTCATAATTCAACATTCAACAGTATTGGCTCAACTGCAGTCATTCATTTTTTCATTATTTTTATCGGCGGCACGGCTGTCAAGCCATATTTCGACATTGCCTGCGCGGGTTTGATTCATACATTGTACAATACGGTGACATTTGGACTAGGATTATGTGTCTCTGGGTGTCACCAATCCAACTCTCTTTATGTTATTGTGTAGTCCATAGATATTCCACGTAGTTTTACTTCTATTTCAGATTTGTTCCCACCCCCCCCCTCCCCCAACCCCTCCCCCCTCCCCAAGACAGCTTTCCGTTTGACGGAAGATGGAATATTGACCACTCGGATAACATAGGGAAACTTCGAGAAAGAAAGTAAAAGAAAGAAGAGAAGTATTGTAAGCTGATTTGGAATACTATGGGCATAAAAGCAGCAGGTTGGCAACAGTGGAGATATCTTGTGAATCTCAGAATGGAGATCACTTGTGAATGTCTTAATGGAGATCACTTTTGAATGTTTGAATGGAGATATCTTGTGAATCTCAGAATGGAGATCACTTGTGAATGTTTGAATGGAGATCACTTGTGAATGTTTGAATGGAGATCACTTGTGAATATTTGAACGGAGATAACTTGTGAATGTCTTAATGGAGATCACTTTTGAATGTTTGAATGGAGATCACTTGTGAATGTCTTAATGGAGATCACTTTTGAATGTTTGAATGGAGATCACTTGTGAATGTTTGAATGGAGATCACTTGTGAATGTCCTAATGGAGATCACTTGTGAATGTCTTAATGGAGATCACTCGCTAATGTCTTAATGGAAATCACTTGTGAGTGTCTTAAGGGAGACCACTTGTGAATGTCTTAATGGAGATCACTTGTGAATGTCCTAATGGAGACCACTTGTGAATGTCTTAATGGAGATTACCTGTGAATGTCCTAATGGAGATCACTTGTGAATGTCTTTATGGAGATCGGTCGTTAATGTCTTAATGGAGATCACTTGTGAATGTCATAAGGGAGACCACTTGTGAATGTCTTAAAATATACCACATGTGAATGTCTTAAAATATACCACTTGTGAATGTCCTAATGGAGATCACTCGTAATGTCTTAATTGCGATCACTTGTGAATGTCTTTATTGAGACCACTTGTAAATGTCTTACTGAAGATAGTTTGCGAAAGTCCTAATGGAGATCACTTGCGAATGTCTTAAAGGAGACCACTTGTGAATGTCTGAAGGGAGACCACTTGTGAATGTGTGAATGGAGATCACATGTGAAAGTCTTAAAGAAGACCATTTGTGAATTTCTGAAGGCAGACCACTTGTGAATTAGTGAATGGAATTCACTTGTGAATGTCTTAGTTGAGGTCACTTGCGAATGTCTTAATGAAGATCACATCGGAACATCTTTATTGAGACCACTTGTGAAGTTCCTAATGGAGACCACATGTGAATTTCTTACTGGGGATAACTTGTGAATGTCTTATGTGTCAACACCAACTGGAGGAGAAAACGGAATATTTTTGAGATAGCAGCAGCATTAAATCACTCTATCTGAATTGGTCCTATAATTGCTACCTTTCTAAGATGTTATTATTTGAACTTTTTAAGGATCAAATATTAGCTGTTCCAAACGAATATGTATGTGTGTGTGGGGGGGGGGGGGGGGGGGGGGGTGGAGAACAAAGAAACGAAAGAACAAACTTTTTTTCAAAGGGTTACAAACTGGGCACGCAGGCCTGTCTGACATTCGGCCCTTCTAAACACTCATTTTTCAGAGTACCAATGCCTGTTATCAATTATGCATGTTATGTATGTATGTATGTTATGAGAGAGAGCGAGGGATATATATATATATATATATATATATCTATATATATATATATATATATATATATATAGAGAGAGAGAGAGAGAGAGAGAGAGCGAGAGAGAGAGAGAGAGAGAGAGAGAGAGAGAGAGAGCGAGAGAGAGAGAGAGAGAGAGAGAGAGAGAGAGAGAGAGAGAGAGTTACAGTTATAATGTATAGTTTTATTCCAGCGAGTGATTCAGGGTGATATGCGCTGCACTGTCCGTGAACTAACAATGTTGTTGACGGCCATTTTGTCTGTTACCAAACAAAACAAAATGTCAACGATGACTACAGAGCACGAACCACCAACTATTACAACTGACAACGAAGAGATTGAAAATGTCACAGCTTTTGAACATTTAGGCTCATTACGAGCCACAACAGCGAAGAGAATCTTGACATCTTACGTGACCTAAAAATCGAAGAGAACTGGCTCATAAAGAGCATCCTGTCCCGAAAATATCAAGACCATGGTGGTTTCGAGAGAACGGTGATGGAGGCTGCTGTTTGCGGACAACGAGGCAGAAGCCGATCTTCGCGAAGGTAGATACAAGATACAGGAAATGCCCTATCCACGAAAACACACAGGGCTGAATAAATTGGCTAAAGAAAAATAGACTTTCGGGCATGGCGTGGTGAGAGCGACGTTCTGTAAAGGACCTGCTGATGGATTGATTGTCATCTGTTTTCGAAGTATTGGTGCGTTAGGCTTCAAGGCCAGAATGTTTGATATCAGAGGCACTTGAACCTGGCTGCTCGGGCCCCATGGGCAACCCCACCTCCAGAAGAAATTAACAACATTTTAAGGAGGGTAGTAGCTAAACAAATCCAGTAGACAGGTTATCTCTTTAAATATTTGTTTATACATTTCAGGTTATTTTACACATAGATTACTACATCTATTTGCAATCAAGTACCATATCAGTAAGTTTATTATAAGACACTTAAACAAGGATTAGACCCTTGAGCACCCCATCAGATTTTCAAGAGAACTAACCCTGCCTCCCCATCCGTCCATCTCCTCAACCCGCAATTTTCTCTTTGTGTCGGCATCTCTGCTTTATCAAACCACTAATAACTGTGAACTTGAATTAGTCAAAAGCCTTTGTGGCACTGCCAGACGAAGGCATTGTTGGACGAAACGTTAGAACAGTTTACATTGCATTACAGCTCCACGCAGAAACACACACTGGTCTGTCATTCATTCATTGTGTACTTTAGAGGTTCGCATATGCAAACGATTTGTATCATTCATTAACTGAAAAGATCGTGTGTTATTAATTCATATGCTGACGGACTCTTTAGCATACGCTTTAATGTAAGAGGGGGGAGGGGGGGGGGGGGAACAAGCTTTCATGACGTTACTTCCATGAAAACTATGAAATGGAATATTTAAGAATCGTCTATATAGCGTAATATGGACTAGAACAGAAGGTTGTGACCGAGATTTCCACATACACACTGAATTCAAATAAAGTCAGCTTGACTTTGCATTTCTTGGAACACCTAAACTCGTGTTATTTTCTTTATGGCTCTTTTTTTTTTGGTGTCCGCCTCGAGTGCTAGAGGTGCCGGGTTCAATCCCCGGTAAGGGCTAGGATTTTTCCACGTGGACTTTGACTTCTAGTAATTCCCCTGGTCTCAGGGTAGTGAAATCGGACACTCATGTGCATTGCTACACACGTAAAAAATCCCTTGGAAGTTGGAAATCGAAAAGAGTAGACTAACGGCGCTGCCTGGGCAAAATTTGGGGTTAAATATCTACCTAAAGTATTTCAGGATCCTCGCCCGTGCTACAGAACTTGTACACTGTGCTGAGCTTTTTCAGACTCAGACTTGAGGTAAAAGAAGAACGGAGCACTTATTGGGTATACCCTTGTGCGATGATGATGACCCATTGTTCAAACATGACTCTTCTTGTTTGGGTCTAACAATTTTCTAGACGATACTGCGTTGCGCCTGCCTATCCACACATCCAACTTCTGTGAGCGTTTGTGGATCAGGTTAACCTTGTCCAGACTTTCCTTATCGCTAATAACAACAATAGTTTTCAAAGTGTGTTTCGGAAACTGTACAGACAGATCGACTGGCTGATGGCCATGAGGGTAAAGCCTAGAGCTGCAAGAAATGAACATTTCACTAAGAGGACAAGACGTTTCATTAACCAACACATCAGTCGGGTTACACTTATAGAGCTTTTGAGGAGGAGATCGGAGCACCTATGGATCTGTCTGGAGTTTTAAAAAAAAAAAGTAAAGATCCCTTTTTACGCCTTTCGGCGCATCGGGCATATGGGCAGAGCGTCGCATATTTTTTACAGACCATCAGCACTGTGGGTAATGTGGTCAGCATTACGCCGATCTGTCTGGAGTGCTGTGATGATAATCCTTTCTAATCACTAATCACTAATCACTAATCACTAATCACTAATCACTAATCACTAATTAGACTGGCTGATTCTGCGCAACTTGGTGGTTAATTGGTGTATGACAAGTTAGATATTTTGAGGGTCCTTTGGTAGCGAGTGAACATAATTCAAAACTTACTTAACATTTATCGTTTAGAGCACCTCAAGCGGGTTGAGAGGGAAAAAAAAGCATATCGATCACAGCGACTAATTAGGAACGTTTTATTCGAACTAGTAGGGTATCGGCTTGAGAGGCAAAGAACCAACAGTATGCATACAAAACCAACACCAAATATGTAAAACGGACGTGCACGCGAAAGCTCAAGTTCTAGAATAAGACCAGAAATAAACTAGAAGCCAGCAATTTCCTCTGGAGTATTCAGCCGGGGACATAGCAGAAAGAACAAGAGTGTGCAGTTTTAAACTGTATCACTGTAGGCAACAAATAGTTAGAAATCACTGGTGCCTGTCTTGAATAGAATCTTAAAACACTGACCAGATTATATGTGTATATATATATATATATATATATGTGTGTGTGTGTGTGTGTGTGTGTGTGTTTAATATACATGAAGTAACAAAATGAAATTTCTCGTATGTGTTCCAATGCCACATTTGGGGCGGGGATGAATAGATGCTCTGCCGCCAATCAAGCATGTCGTAAAATTAGATTAATTAAGAGTATGCTTGAATCGGATGTGTTGGGCCAATTAACACGGGTGTCGCAGGTTAGCTGTAAACCACGGTTCAATATCCCAACCCAACTTTGGCGAATGTTTATGAAAAGAAGGAGGAGGACAACTACGACGAGGAGGTTGAGGGGGAGCGGAATAAACAGCAGAAGAAGAAGAAGAAGAAGAAGAAGAAGAAGAAGAAGAAGAAGAAGAAGAAGAAGAAGAAGAAGAAGAAGAAGAAGAAGAAGAAGAAGAAGAAGAAGAAGAAGAAGAAGAAGAAGAAGAAGAAGAAGAAGAAGCATTTTAGCAGCAGCAGCAGCAGCAGCAGCAGCTAGCGCCAGCAGCACCTCTCCACAGCCGCCCATAGCAGCAGAAGAAGAAGAAGAAGAAGAAGAAGAAGAAGAAGAAGAAGAAGAAGAAGAAGAAGAAGAAGAAGAAGAAGAAGAAGAAGAAGAAGAAGAAGAAGAAGAAGAAAAGCAAGAGAAGAAAGAAATGAACACAGAAGGAAGAAAGAAAAAAGAAGAAAGAGAAGGAAGAAAAGAAGAAGGAACAGAAGAAAAGAAGAAAGAAGAAGGAAGAGAAAAAAAGAAAGACGAAGAAGAAGACAGAAGAAAAGAAAGAAGAGATATTCGTCAATTAAAACTGGTGTAAAATGAGGAAACCTCAACGCTCTGAATTTTACATAGCGAGACAGTGGATTTATGTGATTAAACAAACCAAATCGAAAACTACAAAAAAAAATATATATATATATTTACATATAACAATCATCAACTTACCGCAGGAGACAACCGTAAAAACTGAAAGCAGGACGAAGGAATATAATACTTTCATGATTTCCAGTACCATCTGCTACATGTTGGAAATGAAAAATCCATTTAATTAAAAAAATATTAAATATAAAATAATACGCAGTAATTATATAACGAGAGAGCACATACTAAGAAGACACTGGAGTAGGTAGGCATAGGCTGTTGTTAACCATCGAAAATGAACAACCGTCTACTTATAATCTAATTATAACTTGAACACAACCAAGAACTACAAGTTTTCCTCAATGATTATCTTGTTTCAATGACGGGGGAAATTGACCTGGAATTTGAGTTGACCCCACCCACATTTTGTCAATTGAAACGAAACTTGGGGATTTACCGCAACCTGTTTATACTTCCTTTATTATACAACCGACGCAAATTGCCGAAAGGGCGAGGGGTTTGGGGGGGGGGGAAGGGGGGGGTGGGGTGGGAGATTGGGGCCAGGAATAGTTTCTCATATCAGTTAAAGGAAAGTCTGGTGTATCGGTTAGCGCACATGCCACTTATTTGAGAGACTCGGGTTCTAATCCACGGTAACTTGATGGGACTTTTTCGCCAGTGGGCAAACATTTAACCTGTAACTCTATCAGTGCGAAAGCAGCGTATAATGTGTGACGGAGAACATCCTTACATGTCACTCTCCCCCTATAGCATAATGTGGTCTCCTGAGTTTAACCAGAACGAAGTTAAGAAATCTGGCTTCTCTACCGCAATTACCTCTTCGCTTAATGTTGTTTTGGGGAGTAATGCATTCATTCTTTGTAGTCACGTTTATACATTCTTTGAAGAAGTGGTTAGCTGAACGATTAAAAACACAGGACTCTTATGCCAGAGACCAGGGTTCGAATCCTCGATAAGGCTGTGGCTTTTTTTTTTTTTGTCAGGGACAAAAATAAAATCCTAACCTGCACAGTCAATGGCGACAGCACTAGCCATGTTGAACAGTCCGTGGCGACAGCACTAGCCATGCGACCTTAAATCCTTAGGCTAAAAGACCCCCCCCCCCCCCCCCCCACCCCAGTCTTCACGACAAAAATGGTAAATATAGGCAGTAATGTAATATTTTATGGCAGTAATTTCGTCGGTTTGGTAATTTTTTTTAAAAGTTTTTTTTTTAAAATTAACTTTTACAATAATGTGTGGCGACGCCGGTAGTATTAGGTCATCCTCGCGCTAAAAAAGACACCGTCATAACTGATACAGATGAATCAATGCTGGTTAACCGTTACAGCTGTCCCGATTATAACTTCTTTCAAGTCCCTGTGGGGGTTCTATGCACCCATTGTGCAGCAAACAAGTATAGACCCACTGCCTCCCCAACAAGCATGTCGTAGGAGTCGACTATTTAGGAACATTCTTCGAAGTCGGCAAGTATTTGCCTGAGAGGCAAGGAACCAAGAGTCTGCGTATAAATAAGTCAAATCTGTAAACAGGATGTGCACTCAGTTGGACTGAGTAGATAAGAAATACTGACAACCGAGAAGCGTGAACATAAAGGAAGATAGACTGGTAAACAGCATCTTGTCACGGAAACTGACACATGGTTGGCCAGAACAAGCGCCATGGCGGAATGGAAAACAAAATAATGTGCAGAAGGCACGGTCCCAGGAAAGAGGGACAGGAGCCGACCATCACAAAGATAAAAATGGCATATATAATATCTGACAATTAAGGAATGACACTTATTC
This sequence comes from Candidula unifasciata, assembly GCA_905116865.2. Classification (NCBI taxonomy): domain Eukaryota; kingdom Metazoa; phylum Mollusca; class Gastropoda; order Stylommatophora; family Geomitridae; genus Candidula; species Candidula unifasciata. The sequence continues at coordinate 562,348 of CAJHNH020000058.1, read as the reverse complement.
CATAAAAATTAAAATAATCAACAGCTGAAGATATAACCTGTAATTTATTCAACCTAAGTCCCTTGTTCATTAATACAGCTAGTGGCATGATCTAACAAACACTGGAACGACTTCTGTAGTTCTTCTGTTGCTATGTTGCTTTGAATCGTGAATTAGTTAGTCTTTCCTCTTGTGTCGAGTGCGGCACATAGGGCAGAGGTCGTGACTCTCCATGCACGGCGGTCCGTTGCAATCCGTTGTAGGTCTTGGATGTTTGAGTGGCCCATGAGCGAGCCTTCCCTGATGATAGTTCTACGTAGGGTTTCCCTTGGTCTTCCACGAGATCTTTTCCCCTGTGGTGTCCAAATGAGGGCTTGGTAAGGAAGTCTTGATTTATCCATTCTAAGGACGTGGCCGACATAGTTCCAGCGGCGTTTTCGTATAAAATTAGACACATACTCTTGCCTGGATTCTTGCCTTATTTGTGTATTGGTTCGGAAATCTGACCATTTGAAATTTAGTATGAATCGTGAATACCGCATGAAAATCTGTGCACGAGATAAACGATTATTCCCACAAACCTGTTGCAACAATTCAGCTGTCTCAATAGCGCTTTTAATTAGTTTTAAACAGAATTTAATGTTAGCTTTATGCTCCATGCTGATTTCGTTACAATGCACATCTAACTAGGTGAATAAAATAGCGGCTCCTCTGGCGTCTGCTTATCAGGCGATACAAAGTTGCCAGATCATAGATGAAAGTTACCTCTTTGGATTCCATGCTCTGCTTCATAGATTGCATTTCTTTGTTGGCCGTAAGAACATCGGTCTCATTAGTTAATTGTCGGACCTTGTTTATGACATCTTGGGTAGCAAAATGCACGAGGCGGGAAAATTGGCGAGAGACCCAAAAAGTTTCGAGCAGACCGATTTGAGAGCGACGTTCTGAAAAGAACCTGCTGTGTTATGATGAATTAAGCTTATGGCTACTTGGTTTCCAAGAACGCTTATCAATCTACGAAACTTTTAACAGGAAGAATCAAATCGTGCAGACATGCACGAGGTACCTATGATGTTAGTTTTATACAGTTAATCATAAGCAGATCACTTCAAGTGTTTTTTGTTTAAAGCTACTTCCGTAAACTGTTGATTTTTGCTAGGAGTGGCTGAGTTGATTGTGAGCTGGTGGTGACCAAGAAAGTCGTAGTTGTAAATATTCTTACGTAACTGACTCTGTTTGGGGTGAGACCTATCCTCCATTGGGGGATAAATGGCCGAAGAATTGACGTAACTTTCTTTGCTCGTTCGCTAAGAGAATGGTCTGGGCTCGATCGCCTAGGAACCCTAGGAAACTATCTGCCCGATGTAGAGTCGAACCAAACACTTTCCGACCGACAGGTAAGAGTTCTATCCACTAGATTACTATGACTATATAATATAAATGTATATATATATATATATATATATATATATATATATATATATATATATATATATATATATATATATATATATATATATATATTAGGGCTGTACCGAATAGTGATTTTTACTATTCCGCCGAATACGAATAGCTGGATTAACTATTCGGCCGAATACGAATACAAATACGAATAATGAATCATCATCATCAGGTGCTTTGTCGACTGGCATGGGCGACAATGTCTCGCCACAATCTGTGATCTCCTGCAGCATGTTTTAGTTCGTGTGCTGACACACCTCCGTGCCATGCAACAAGACTGTCAAGAATCTTCTCTCGTTGTCTTCCTCTATCCCTCCTTTCACATATCTTTCCAGTGGTCATCACATGTTTCATTTTCCCTTATCTTATAACGTGGCCGAAAAAACTAATACTTGTCTTCCCACTATTCAAACTGAGGCCCATTCTTCCACTTCCGTGTATAAAATAGATTTAAAAAAAATATATCATTGATGTTAAATGTACGCTGAAATTTTACTTCACAAAATGTAGTACAGAAAAGTAAACATTTAAAAGTATTTCATGTTTTGCATCCTTTAATCAGTCAGTCTGTGGTAACTAATACCTAGGAATGAAAGTATTCTTAGTTTTATAACAAGTAACTAAACTTGTAAATTGTCACTGACAGCTTAGTTAATCCATGAAAGCGGCATTAGCTTTCACACACACACACACACACACACACACACACACACACACACACACACACACAACATCGTTCCATGTGTGTCAGCATTAAGGCAGCTTCTTGTCTCACTGAAAGTATTTCCAGCTGTACTAAACAGACGTTCACTTGGTACGTTCGTAGGTGGTGCACACACATAACGCTTGACAGTATGAACCAAGGTGGGAAATCTTGATATGTTTTTTTTTTACCAGTCCAGTAACGGGTGTAAGTTAACCACTATTCGTATTCGGCCAGACCGCAACTATTCGGCCGAATAGTTATTAGGTCGACTATTCGGCCCCGAAGCGAATACGAAGCGAATATTCGGTACAGCCCAAATATATATATATATATATATATATATATATATATATATATATATATATATATATATATATATATATATATATACATACATACACGCACACCATTCCCAATGTCTTCTTTCCAGCAACACATCAAATGATTATTACAATCTTTATTCCTATTTCATGCTTTCAGTAAAAGAAAAGCAATGGCAATGAGCAAGCCACTAACTAAAACAGAAAATAACTAGCTCTGAAATGCACTGCCATCGTATCTTCACTTACAATACAAAAAGAGACAGGCTCATAAATAGCAGCATTAAAGAGACGGAATAAGAACGTGGCTGAATTATAAAGACAGACAAAGAACAAAATGGTTCGGTCACCTAGTGAGAATGCAGTCATACCACCTGCATTTGAGACTTTTTACAGCAGAACATCTAGAAGGAAGACGAGGGGAAGACCAAGACAATCAAATTAGCGGCCAGGCTATGTGCATTTCTTTTTTTTATTTCAGCAAACAGCAAAAGTACACTTAGGCTGGAAATATATCTTTTTTAAATGTTTTTGCTGTTACACACTTTTCAAAATAATTTTTTTTTTCCAAATGTACATTTTATGGTTATCTCCCTTGAAAGGTAGAGGCGTTAGGGATGTTTGTTGCTTTATCGGTCAGATTTGGGGCAGCTACTAAAATGTTGAATTTTAACCCTGACTTACGCCCCATAGTCACTCCCGCATCAATCTAAAGAAGCGTTATGGCTTCAGTAGCACAAGGGGCGGCCACGAGAAACTTAAAGACGGAAGGCTCATGTTGTGATCGCTCCACCGTGAAGTTTCTACGGGAAGTCCCTAAAATCCCTATCAACCAGTATTTTTTTTTTTTTTTTTAATTGTTTAAGTGAACTTTATTTTCCTCATAATAAATTAAATTATTTAACCTTTTTGGAATTCAGTTTACCGGAATAGAATTCCAACTCTTTGCCTTCCAGCCATATTTTGTGTGTAGGATCCACAAGAAGAACCACAATGGAGCTTCAAAGTAAGTAAACACACCATCACACAAGCGATAAACACCCAGTGGCACAAAGTGTCACCATGCGGATGAGGATCACCCGTGGAGAGGTCTCAGAAACCCCTTTTAGCCGTTGGGCGATACCCATGGCTGGGCCATATCTATGCCCAGGTTATATGTAGGGCCCCCGTCAGAAGCCAGAGTGGGGCTTCAAATTTCCAACAATTTTATCCCACATCGGTAGGGTTTATTTGTTTGTTTAGTATTCAGAAACCAGGCGTTGGTAACCCTTTGGCTCGGTACTATAGATATCGTAACCCTTCGGCCCTGATTCCACGATAGAAACCGTAAATTTGGGAGGAATGTGGCTTTTCTGCCTACCCCCAGGCGTGAACCCGGACCACAATTAGTTCGTCACCTGGTCGCCGCGCAGTCTGGTTTATCCAGCTGCGCTAGCGAGCCAGGCATCGATAGAGTTTAAAAGGGCATCTGCAATTTTAGTAGTAGTACATTTTACCCCACCAGGACATCACACAAGCGATAAACACCCGATCATACAAAGTACCATCATATGGATGAGGATCACCCGTGGAGAGGTCCCGGAAACCGCGTTCAGCCATTAGACCATATGTATGGCCGGGCTATTTTGCGGTCCCTGGAAACAACCAGAGTGGGGCTGCAAAATAACGAAAAACTACGAGGTAATGATTAGTAGTATTGTCAGTAGTGTAAAGTGATAAACAACTTCAGCAAGTATTTCTTCTAGCTACTTAATAGAGGTAAACCGAGTGGCCTAATTTAAACAAACAGTACTAACATGTAGTACAATAATGTATTTGAGGAGGGGGGGGGGGCGCGGAAAGGAAAGTGTAAGCGCAGTTTACAGCCCTTACATGGACGTCTCGCTACTGGTCTACGAAAAAACCAGTTGGAAACCGTTGGTCTGGCTGATTTTTGAATGTCAGCTGTGAGAACAAATCAGCATTTGTCTCCCTTCCCATGCTACACCAGAGCAGTGATTCTCAAACTTTTTACCACAGTGTATTCCTGAACACAAAACACTGGGTCTTATATAAAGCTTACTCCAAAATACGCCATTGTCCTTATTTTTAGGTGAGACTTAAACATTTACAGATACTTGATTGCATTTTTTTTTAAAGAATGTTGTTGGAGGAGTGGGTAGCCTTGCAGTTACAGAGTACGGGTGGGTGTGTGTGTGGGTCGGTGGGTGGGTGTGTGTGAGTGTGTGTATGTGTGTGTGGGTGTGTGTGTGTGGATGGGTGGCTGTGTGAGTGTGTGTATGTGTGTGAGTGTGTGTGTGTAAGTGTGTGTGTAAGTGTATGTGTTTGTGTGTGTGTGTGAGTGTGTGTATGTAAGTGTGTGTGTAAGTGTGTGTGTAAGTGTGTGTGTGTAAGTGTGTGTGTGTAAGTGTGTGTGTGTAAGTGTGTGTGTATGTATAAGTATGTGTGTGTATGTATGTGTGTAAGTGTGTGTGTAAGTGTGTGTGAGTGTATGTGTGTAAATTTGTGTGTGTGTAACGCACCTAAAAAATGCTTATGTATCTTGAACTCTCACCAACAATTGGCAATTAGGCTTTCTCTTTCTCAGACTCCCCTCCCCCCCCCCCCCCCCCCCCCGCCTCCAGTACCGCTATATTATATTTTGAAGATCGATCTATCAGTTTGTGTCGCCCTGGTTGCTGGCTAAAGGGTTACCATACCGTTCTAAGATTTAAAAGTGTAACAATCTGGACGAGAGACCAGCAAGGAAGATCCCTGATATCCAATTCAACGCTCAAAGAAATAATTATATTTATGCATTCGAAACAGCAGTAGCAAAGCGTGATCAGCTCGCTTATGTAAGTGTTAGCAGTTGGTGAACATACTGGCTCTCATCACTGTCTGGCTGAAAGAAACTCGGTCTCTCGCCAGCTCTCCCGCCTCATGCACTTTCATACTCAAGCAGTCACTTATATCTTGTGCTCATCTTCGTGTCGGTCGGCCCCTGCCCCTCCTTTCTGGTACCATGCCTTCTGCAATAATTTTTTTCCAATTCCCCGTGGCGCTTGATATGACCAAAATGTTTCAGCTTCCGAGACAGGATGCTGTTTATTAGCCAATCTTCTTTGATGTTCAGATCTTTCAAGATGTCAGTATGTCTCCTCTTCTTTGTCCGAGATATTCTAAGAATAGTTCTATAACATTTCAGCTCAAAAGCCCCTATTCTCTTTCTTAAGGACTGAGAGATAGTCCACGACTCACATCCGTATGTAGCCACAGCGAAGATGTATGCTCTCAAAATTCTAATTTTTATCTCCTTGCTGGTGCTTAACCATAGACATTTAACGCTGTTCAATATTTGCATTGGTATGGCCATCCTCTTTTTAATTTCTGCCAAACAGTCTCCCATGCATATTATAGAGCTTAAATATTCAAAGTTTGTGACATTTTTTAATTTTTGTATCATTTATGGTTACTTTTTTTTTTTTAATCTGTGACATAAATGTTTTATTTTTTTAATTCAAAGACCAGATTTTGATCTTCACTGTGCTTTTGGACAGACAATATACTATTTTCTATTCCCTTTACGTTGTTCGAAAGGAGGACTGTGTCATCTGCGTAGCAAAGTTCCGGAATAGAGTTGCCACAAATTTTGAGCAGATCATAACTGTCACAAGTCTGGCCATTTTTGACATTTCTCATTATATTTTCTACGTATATATTGAAAAGGTATGATGAGAGAATGCACCCCTGCCTCATTCCCTTGTGCACCTCGAACCAATCCCATGTTTCACCAACTCCATGTTAGAAACTCTGGCAGAAATATGGCTTTTCTGTTTGCCTCGGGACCACAAGAAATTCGTCACCCGGTCGCCGCACAGTCAGGTTTGGCCAACTGTACTAGCGAGCCTACATAATATATCAACCTCGCTCAAGATCGCAAACAGTTTTGTTACCCTACAACACCAGCTTTAGGTTTCTGAAAGTGAATACGGCGGTAAAAACTTTTATACGCTGCAGGTGTTTATGGATTTTCATTTAGAGTTCTCTTCTGACAGCCTCAAGTTACAATCAAGGCTGCCGAAATTTTTTTTGGGAATAGCACAAAACTTCAAAAATTTTTAAAGAGGTAACAAACCACACCAAATAGTTCACATTGTTTTTTAATTTGGTTGTAAATAAAAAAAATATCAACAACTCTTTTTACACATACACAAACACACACGCACACACACACACACACACACACACACACACACACACACACACACACACGTACCAACGTACCTTATTTTAAATCACAATCGAAATACTTTGTACTTTGATCTCATCTACCTGTATTTGTTTGAAGATTTAAAAAAAAGATGATTTGTTAAATATAAATATTGTGAAGCAGAGAGAAATCTCATTCTACAGGTGCAGATGAATGAGGTAATACCAAAAAAGACACAAAAAAAAGACAATTTGATACTAATATAGAGCGATTTTTATCATGACATTCTGTTTCGGAAGTTGTAAGCCATACCTTTTGTAAGTGTTTTTGTGTGTGGTCTTTTAACATTAATTGGTGGTTCCCTCCATTGCTTATTTATTTGTTTATAATGTTATTCTTTAACAAACCTGGGGAATGTTATGCTCAGTGGCATAACTGACGTCGATCTTCCTTTTGTAACACTGACTAGATTCAGCGTAAAATGCCAAAAATTAAAATATCGATACAAAACTTCTGAAACGTACCAGAACATCTCAGGTGGCTCCAAAAGTACGGTTTTTCTTGGCAAGGGACAAATAGTACTAAATGTGTAGCAAGTACCAATTTCAGCAGCTCCTGTCACAGTGCACACACACACACACACACACACACAGCAGGAGTATTAGGCCACATAATAATTTGTCTATCCTCTTTCTGAATAATGAATATACAGTATTTGACACGCATCATAGATGTTTTCTTTACATAACGCCAATGATCAAGCACCATGGCAGTATGTGACATATCCAAATCACTATTCAAAAAAAGCAGGTTAAAGTTTCGAGCACAAATTTCATCCAGAACTCTTACAGTTGTCACCTTTGCCTCAAACCATTTACTGTAAACGTGCTAACTATATGTATTGAACCAATGTATGTTTTTCCTATACGATAAAAATGGCAACAACAACAAACAAAATTAATTTTTGATAACACTATAATTATTTTCTTGCAAGAGCATGATTATGAAAAGATTGCATGCTCAATTTAATTACACCAAACGATTAATGAGTTACAGATTTTAAAAGCTGGGCAATATTTTTGGAACAGACTGTAGCAACGAACAGTGCAGGTTAGAAGTTTTATTTTTGCCCCGACAAAACAAATGTGCGGGGATCGAACCCGGGTTTCCCCCATGAAAAGCCAACGCTAACCTCTTGATAAAGTTTTATGTAAGGATTAGGTTGTACATCTGTGGCTGACATGATTGTCTAAGCATAATTTTATAATTAGACGATAAGTGCGAAGAGGTTGACTCTAGGACATTAAGCTGTGTCACCCGAACAAATATGGAGGATAAGCGTGGCAGAATGTTTAGCTTCCAGGCTATTTTTTGCTCCTGACAGTGCTTTGTTAATGCAGTTTCCTCATATTGAGGGTCTACGGTTTCGCTGCCTAGGCTACTAAGTTAAGTGGTTGGTGAAGCACTGTGAGCTGTGTGTTTTATGTGTCGTGTTATTCAATGTGTCAGGTAGCCAGTATACTTGTGGGCTGGCGGAAATACCTTATGCAAGTGATTATCAAATTGTGTACCGCGACGCCCCCGGGAAGCCGCGACCTCTTCCCAGGAGTGACCTAAAATATTGTAAAAGCTTCATAAATAATTTAACCAAGACACGAATAGTCATACTTTTACTTAGGTTAGGGCGCCTTGGAAAAATTTTAATTGGAAAAAAAAAAGCGCTGTAACCAAGAAAAGTTTCGGAAACCCTGCCTTATACAATAATTGTGCGTGTTCATTGCTAGTCTGTCGTGTCTGATTACTTGTATCAAGGGCACACTATTTCTGGAGGTAACTACGGGATTTGCTTCTTCTAGCCTTATATATTTACTTCCTGCGCATATTTCTGGATTGTGGCAGAACTAATTGTTTGTTCACCAGTTGTTTTCAAATGGAACACCGAGGGGCATTTCATTTGATTTTCGCTGGCACAGGAAATGAGAATGTTTAGAGTGACCCGACTGCAGTACCCCGGGAGAAATGAAATATGTTTAGCAACAGAAATTTGTCAGTTATAATATTTTCCCGCCGGTTATTATATCGTTTTCACAAATGAAATCACTGATACTTGGAAATTTTCTTGCGCGCTCCGTCCTCCGATATTTTAGCTATACCGTGGTGCTTCTACTGATTGTTCAAGCTTGAGTTTGTTCTACTTTTCCTATCCTGACATAGTACACAGTATAGACGTGCTTCGCTACTCTTTACCCTAAGGCCTTCTTGACATATTTCAGCGTGTGTGAAGTGAGCACGACTGGTTGATGACAGGACACTAATGTCTCTTGTTCGACGAATTCTAGTTTTGGATAACGTGCAGACACGCTGCTGGTAAGAGAAAGTATTGTGAAGTAACGATTGAAATAACTGTAACATTTATATTTAACTCATTTTTTACCATGACACCCTTTATACATTCATTGGTTAAACCAATTTAGGTTAGTTGCGTATCCTTTACAGGGCGTTGCAGAACCAACCTCAGCAGCCCCTGGCTGTTGTGTGGTTTCTCTTGACAAATTTACGTCCAATAGTTCGCATGTGCTTTCTTGACGGTCGGCCCCCTGATACCACTATCGAAACCAATGCAAGGTGCATGACCCGCAAGATCGAACCCGGCACCCCAGCATTACGAAGCGTTCGCAGCGACTTAGCCACAAAGCCGACGGTTAAGCCATAGGCTGTATAAATTTCACCCCACTCCTCTTGGAATTCCTTGTATAAGCTTGACCGCAGTCACCCCCATATTTTCACCATAGTAAGTTGTTAATAAGCATAAATGATGCAACTAAGGACTAGCCAGTCCCGACATTGCTTATCTGCATTACCTTGTGCGTTGCCCCCCCCCCCCCCCCCCCCCCCCCCATCCCCTCCCCCCTTTTTTTTTATTCCCATACGCTAAGCATTATCAAAGTTAGGACCCTTTTCCACGCCTCCGGACGTACCAAGTATATAGGTTTAAACCTAAAGTGAAAAGATCCATCAACACTCTGTGGGTGATGTGGTCAACATCACGCCGACCGCCTTTACTTCCCATAATTTTACCATGTACCCATTTAAGTCTGCCTCAGACAGGACATGAGCCCACGACCTTTTGGTCCGAGGGGAGCGTCTAGCCGCTAAACCGCTCAGTATTATGAATATTATAATTAGATTGTGTACAGTCACACACAGTGCCTTGGCCTAGCGGTTAGACTCTGGTATACGGATCGGAAGGTCTTTGGTCCTGGCCCAGATATTACTGCACTTATTGGAGCCACCGTGGTCAAGCAGCTAAACGCTCGCCTGCGGATTTGAAGGCTGTGGGTTCGGTTCCTGATGGTGGCCGGTCTTTAAAAAAAAAACACCTTGGTCCCAGGTCGACCTAGCTTTAAGTGGGTACCAGGTGCAGTCCTGGGAAGTAAAGGCGACCGGTGTTATGCTGACCACATCACCCACCAAGTGCCGTTTGGTCTATAAAATATGCCTAGCCCTATATACTCAATACGCTTGAAAGGCATGGAAAAGGGTCCCTAACTTTTTACTTACGGTCACAAACTTTTTCAGATGACATTCTCACAGGAACGAACCCCAGAAAAATCTTCCAGTCGTTAAAACAGTTTACTTTAAAAAAACGCCCAGAGTTAGTTGCGTGTCCTTGAAAAGACGTCGCAGAACCAACCCGAGCATTTTTTGGTTGTTGCTGTTTTTCTTGGCATATTTTACTTTCAGTAGTTTGCCAATCGCTCTGTGAACGGTCAGCTCTCAGTACCACTGTCGAAACCAACGCAAGACAAATCGTCCACAAACGGAAGGGCTCCTAGCACTACAAAACAAAATAACATAAAGCCAAGTTCGGGTTAGGGTATTTGCAATTTTATAAAGTTTGTCCTCTCCAAATTTGCATTCTCTAGGATTACCATCTCAAGGATAGGATTAAAAAGTAGAAATCCCAGAATCCAATTCAGCCATGTAGTCCTGTAGAACAGTTATATTAGGGGAACCGAAGAATGGTTACAATTCAGCCATGTAGTCCTGTAGAACATTTATATTGGGGGAACCGCAGAATGTTTACAATTCAGCCATGTAGTCCTGTAGAACAGTTATATTAGGGGAACCGCAGAATGGTTACAATTCAGCCATGTAGTCCTGTAGAACAGTTATATTGGGGGAAACGCAGAATGTTTACAATTCAGCCATGTAGTCCTGTAGAACAGTTATATTAGGGGAACCGCAGAATGGTTACAATTCAGCCATGTAGTCCTGTAGAACATTTATATTGGGGGAACCGCAGAATGTTTACAATTCAGCCATGTAGTCCTGTAGAACAGTTATATTAGGGGAACCGCAGAATGGTTACAATTCAGCCATGTAGTTCTGTAGAACAGTTATATTAGGGGAACCGCAGAATGGTTACAATTCAGCCATGTAGTCCTGTAGAACATTTATTTTGGGGGAACCGCAGAATGTTTACAATTCAGCCATGTAGTCCTGTAGAACAGTTATATTAGGGGAACCGCAGAATGGTTACAATTCAGCCATGTAGTCCTGTAGAACATTTATATTAGGGGAACCGCAGAATGTTTACAATTCAGCCATGTAGTCCTGTAGAACAGTTATATTAGGGGAACCGCAGAATGGTTACAATTCAGCCATGTAGTCCTGTAGAACAGTTATATTAGGGGAACCGCAGAATGGTTACAATTGAGCCATGTAGTCCTGTAGAACAGTTATATTGGGGGAACCGCAGAATGGTTACAATTCAGCCATGTAGTCCTGTAGAACAGTTATATTGGGGGAACCGCAGAATGGGTACAATTTAGCCATGTAGTCCTGTAGAACAGTTATATTAGGGGAACCGCAGAATGGGTACAATTTAGCCATGTAGTCCTGTAGAACAGTTATATTGGGGGAACCGCAGAATGGTTACAATTCAGCCATGTTGTCATGTAGAACAGTTATATTAGGGGAACCGCAGAATGGTTACAATTCAGCCATGTAGTCCTGTAGAACAGTTATATTAGGGGAACCGCAGAATGTTTACAATTCAGCCATGTTTTCATGTAGAACAGTTATATTGGGGGAACCGCAGAATGGGTACAATTCAGTCATTTGTCCTGTCATGGAGGGTTTGACATCAGTTATAATACTTGCAATAGAAGGGAAATCCAAGAATATAAACAACACTTTTCCTTGTATCTGTATACGTGAACTCTCTGGCCTATTCGTGCGGGCGTAAAGGGTAACGAGAGAGCGGACTAACTGGCAAGCAGTGCACCAACGCTGTACGGACTGGGCTAGTGGATAATGAGGAATCCCTGACACTAACACGATTGCTCGAGATGGTAGTAAAGCATTTTGATGCACGTCTATGCCGTCTTGGAAACTGAGATAGGAGACTATCTAACCAGCTTCTCATCGGAACAATTAGTAGAAGTACTATGGAGTGACTGCTGCATCGGAGGACTGAGCACGCATGGGAATGCCCAATGTACAGCCACATTGACTGTGATAACAAAACATGTACTTTAATTTATTCACTCTTTGCGGCGGTAAGATTTTTGGCCACACTCTGGGGGTATTTGGATATCACCCTGTTGATCTGATATTTAAAAAAAACTGAAGTTTTGAAATCTTACTGTGTTAAACCTACAACTAGTGGCAGCTCGGAGGGACAAACGAACAGATGGGATCTTTGACAATATCACGCCGGTGCAATACAGAATGTTCAAGTTACATAACTCCGTAACATAAACACTACGCCAGCTGCTATTTCCCATGGTCAGAATCAACCCTGTTGCTATTTCCCATGGTCAGAATCAATCCTGCTATTGTTCATATGGTTTCTGCAGCAAGGATTCTCAAAGTAAGTTTTATAGTCTAAGCATTGCTGATGACATTGTGTTTTGTTTTTAAAAAAGGAACAGGGAACGGCAACGTCTTTTTCTTTATGTTTATTGACGTTTCTCTTATACTCTCAGTGACATTTGTACGCACTGTTTTTCGTTAAGACCTCGTGCAGTTTCTTGCCAACTATCACGAGACACAGTCCAGTTTAGTGTATGTGTCTGCTTATAGTTAGTTAGTTAGTTATTCCTCTTGTGCCAAAGATGGCGCATAGGGCAGAGGTCATAGCTTTCCACGTCTGTCGGTTCGTTGCCACTTGATGTAGGTCTTGAGTGCGACTGAGACCTATGGTTGAGCTCTCCCTTGTGATGGTTCTACGGAGAGTTTCTTTTGGTCTTCCCTGTTTTCTTTTACCCTCTGGTGACCATATGAAGGCTTGGTGGGGAAGTCTCTGTATGTCCATTCTGAGTACGTGACCGATGTAATTCCAGCGACGCATTCTAATAAAATCAGACACATATTTTTGTTTTGTTTCCTGTCTTATAGATGTATTGGACCTAAAGTCCGACCAGTGAACATTCAATAGCTTTCGGAGGCATCTATTCTCGAAAGCGACTAGTTTCTTATCGATTGATACTGATGATTTCCAACTCTCACAACCATAAGTTAGCACTGGGATCACACAGGAATTGAAGACCTTAAGTTTCGTGTTGTTGCTGAGTGATCTTGACTTCCAAATGTTTGACAGTTTGTTAAAGGCACTTGATGCTAACGCGATTCGAGTCGTTATTTCTGATGTTGTATCTCCCGCAGAGGTTATCTTGCTCCCTAAGTATGTGAAGCTGGTGATTTTTTCAAGAACAATATCCTTTAGTTTGATGTCTTTCGACTCGTTGGTAAGATCGATGATTTTCGTTTTGGCTGCGTTGACCTGAAGGCCGATTTGGCTTGAAATATTCTGGAGGCGGTCCATTTTTTTCTGAGCTTCTAGATGTGTTGTGCTCAGGAGTGCTAGGTCGTCAGCAAAGTCAAGATCTTCGAGAACTTTGTCGACCCATTTGATGCCTAGATGTGTGTCCTGTGTGCATTTGCGCATGACCCAATCGAGTGCTATTCCGAAAAGCATCGGTGACAAGACACATCCTTGTTTCACGCCTGTTTCTACTGGGAACCAATCAGAGTTACCAGATTCCGTTCTAACAAGGCAGCGGGAATCGGTGTAGAAGGCATTTATAATATTGACATATTTATCTTGGAAACCATAGATTGTGAGTAGCTTCCAGAGTGTAGGGCGGTGTATGCTGTCAAAGGCCTTCTGAAAATCAACAAAGTTGATGATGAGTTGGGATTGAAACTCTACTGACTCTTCTACGATGGTCCTGAGTGTGAATATATGGTCGATACATGACCGATTCGGTCTGAATCCTGCTTGTTCTTCTCGGAGTCTTGAATCTATTGGCTTTTTCAGTCTCTGCATTAGCATGCTGCAGAACAGTTTTCCTGGTACGGAGAGTAGGGTGATACCACGCCAGTTGTTGCAGTCTGCTAAATCACCTTTTTTGGGCAGTTTGAAAATAACACCTTCTTTCCACTGTTGCGGTGGGGATTCATTTAGCCAAACATCATTGAACAGCTGTAGCAAATATTGTAAGGTGTTTTCGTCTGCTGCCTTTAACATTTCAGCTGAGATTTCATCTGCGCCAGTAGCCTTGTTCTTCTTTAGTTTTTTTATTGCTGATTTAAGTTCTAACATTGTGAATGGTTCACAGGTAGCATCTAGAGGTGGCATAGCTTCTTCTTCGTCTATATTGGGAACAGTGTCGGGTTGTGGCCTATTTAATATTTCTCTGAAATGTTCTGCCCATCGTTGCTTTTGTTGTTCTTCAGATAATAATAATTTACCCTGTTTGTCTTTGATGGGTGCGTTTGCTGTAGGTGTATGGTTGCACAGCTGTTTCATGATGTGGAATACAGCTTTATTGTTCCCAGTTCTGGCAGCCGTTTCAGCATCGCAAGCTAGGTTGTGTATGAAATCTTGTTTATCTTTCCTTGCACTATGTTTCACTTCTTTATCTAACAAGGTGTACCTTTGTTTGACTTTTTCATATACAGATGTGTCTTTTGTAGATAAAAGGGATAATTTGGCCTGTTTTCTTTCCTGAATTTTTATCCAAGTGTTTTCACTCAGCCATTGTTTCTTCTTTCTTTGCATGTAACCAACTGTGTTGACTGCGGCTTCCTTGAAGGTGTCTCTAAAGAAGCTCCATTTTTGTTCTATGTCTGCTTATAGGGACATAAATAATACTTTTCCCTATATCTGTATACGTGAATTCCCTGGCCTGTTGGTGCAGGCGTAAAGGGTAATGAGAGAGCGGACTAACTGGCAAGCAGTGCACGAACGCTGTACGGATTGGGCTAGTGGATAATGAAGAATCTCTGACAGTTATACGATTGCTTGACATGGGAGTATAAGTAAAATTATCATTAACTGTTATTTTTAATTCCTAGAGAGTTTATCTGAATGTAATCACCAGTGCTTGCATTTTACAAATAATTATAAAAGGTGGGAGAGAGCATTAATGGGGCTAAATTTGTTTAGAAGTCACTAGCTAAATGTAAGATGCAATGGAAGACAAGAAGGTAAAAGTAAAGGTAAAGTCGAGAGATGTGAACCAGCGTCATCGCACACGGTTGTAAACCATAAGTGGTCTGCCACCAGTACAGACATAAGAAACTGTCCGCCTGTATCGCCGTCCGCATGTAACTCTGTAGCTACAGCGACGTTCCTTCATTTACCCCAGAGTGTTAAATCTGGTACTCATTTCCTAGAGGCTGGGTGAACCCCGGAAACCGCCTGGTTTCGAACACCGACCGTGGGCTGCAGCGAGTCGCAGCTGGATTTGAAAGCGAGCCTCATATCGACTGCGCTAATGCCGCTCTGAAGGGATGGTTCTGATTTAGACAATAAGTGGAGTGCAACAGTTGGGACATAACTCAAGCAGTAGACCTTCAACTCACAAAGCGCTTTCAGAAACTTCTACAGATGGGTCATTAGCATTATAAATTGTGTACTGTGAACCTGATACGCTACTGGTGAGAAATTGGTCTTTTACTACTACTGCTACTACTACTAGTATTATTACGCACTTAAACAAAGGTAACGCGTCTTGATTACTCCATATCCAAGAAGGAAATCAGTAAGGGCAATGAGCGCTACCAAGTCAAATTGGCCCTCTGTTTCTTTGCTATGCCAGACAAGACCGTTGGAGTCATGATAAAAAGTAAAGTAAAGAGCATATGGGAAGAGCGAACATAATTTTTCAGACCACCGGCACTATGTGGGTAATGTGGTCAGCACTACGCCGGCCGTCTTTACTTCCCCAGGACAGCCATCCTGGTACCTATTTTAGGCTGGGTCGACCTGCGACGCCCCTTTCCATAATAAAAATCCACGCAGCCAGCAGTGGGTTTTTATCGCGGTACGTTAGAATTACGAGTCGGACTTGCAGAGCCTAACCCACGGATTCCACCGGAGTCATGATATTTATAGATTATTATTTGCAAGTATTGTGACCGTATTTAACCTTTAAATCCGCATTGAGGTGGATTCCTTTCAAATGACCTTGACCTCAATGTTGACCACGCCCTAAATAGCTCTGAGATTACGTTCTGAAAAGTTATGGCCGCTGACATCTGCCATGACATTTACAACACCCCTCGTCGAATCTTGATTAGCCAAAAAAAATGTGAGTCTATAGTCCGATGCAAAAGTTGTGCCCAATTTACAAATATTAACTCAATAACTGATCGGTGAAAATTGTTGAAGTTTGAAATGCAACCTGCTAATAGTCATGTCCTTGTGAGACTTTTTTTTTTAATTTTGAAACAGATATCTATAGTTTGGTCAACATCTCATGATTACATTTGCATGCCATTTTCTGTAAAATCGCAACAATTTTTTTTTTGCATGCAGACTTAAATTATCCGTGACGCAAAAAAAAAAAAAAGTGAAATTCTATAGTTCATAGATACTAAGGATGCTGAATACCAGCCAGTACCTTTGATCTTTTCGAACCATTGTAAATAAGTATAGTGAACTTAGAATTTACAGTAAAATTTATTAATTCCTGTTCTGTTTTTTGTCTGATTCGTGTGTTCATAATACATTGATAGGTGAAGTAAATATAGATGTTGTCATTAATGTGCAAATGTACTGAGTTGAGCTGAGTCAAAAAAGACAGCACTCAAGGAATTTCCATATGCGCTCCGTCCCCATCTTCAGCAGCCAGCGCAGAGTTCCAATACTAATAGTACCGGACGCAACCAGATTATATGTCCCAGCAACTCTGCCTTGTAAGATGTATTGTCAAGGTTGACTTTTTCCTTAGCAAGCCATGTCCTAATTTAGTCTCTTGTATTTGATGTCGTAGGTACTTTTTCTTCCTCTGATACGGCATTATGATAGGCGACATTATCCATTACTACTCATGATGGTCTGTCCAGAATAAGAAAAAGATCATTATTTTTGTACCAACCGTACTTTTTGACTGGAAAATAAGTACCACTATGGATAAGGTGCGCGGCGTCCGAGGCTAAGGCGTTGCGAGTCCGACTCGCAATCCAACGTACCGCGATCGAAACCCACTGCGGGCTGCGTGGATTTTTATCGTGGTATGGGACGTCGCAGGTCGACCCAGCCTCAAATGGGTACCAGGATGGGCTGTCTTGAGAAAGTAAAGACAGCCGGCGTAATGCTGACCACATTACCCACAGAGTGCTGATGGTCTGTAAAAATATGGGACGCTCTGCCAATATGCCCGATGCGCCGAAAGGCGTGGAAAGGGATCTTTACTTTACTTGACTTACTATGGATAAGGCCTTTTACACTGCTTCCCTTATAACTGAGTATAATGAGCTGGCCTTTGCTGCTTGGAACGTTCCTTTACTATTAACCTTTTACTGACTGCCATTCTTTAGCATAGGTATGGTGGGCATTCATCCTGGATTCATCCAACTATATAACATCATAGCCTTTCATCCGTCGCTCAGGGATCTGCCTCAGGTATTTGCTTCGACTAGCAATCAAATGTAGTTTTTCAAACAAATATTATTCCTTCTACCTACAGTTTTCATGATTGTGAACCCGGTGGCTCTTA
Source organism: Candidula unifasciata (assembly GCA_905116865.2). NCBI lineage: Eukaryota > Metazoa > Mollusca > Gastropoda > Stylommatophora > Geomitridae > Candidula > Candidula unifasciata. Next base: position 544,675 of record CAJHNH020000058.1, on the reverse strand, counting down.
CAATTTCCCACATACTCTTTTTTGAAATGTCAATACTGCATTGTGATTTCAATGTTAATTTCAGTTTTCGGAGAGTAACACGTTGATGTGTTTCTAACTTTTTAAAGATCTCACGTCTAATGTCATCTACATCAAAGTCGTCAACTTTCCTTTCTTTTTCCTTGCTTGACACGAGTGTACTTTGTGTTCTGTCTAATCCAGCGGTTAAATGCTGCTCTATCCAGACCAAGCGCCAGACGTGTTTGTTTCTCTGTGTCATGAATATCACAAAATAAATGACACATATATATCACTTCCATGAAGATGTGCTGGTACAGTAAAACGGTTATCTTCTGCCTAAGGCTGCAAGCAAAAAATCGTTGCAATCTAACAGGCAGTTTTCGAGAAAATGACTTGCAAGTGTGATCATGAGATGTTGAACGAACTGTAGTTTTCATTGTCATTGCTTGCAGTTTATAAAAAGAAATAAAAACACACCCGTTCATTTCACACAAACAGCATGTTTGTAGTTAACTTAGTTGAAGTTTTTAAATAAAATTTAATTCGTTTCCCATGCGTTTCATTCTAGGCATTAACCTGGCTTACGTTATATGAACAAATTGTTTCATTGTTTGTGAGATAAGCTATTAAAATAAGCAATACACTTTGCTGCAGTGAATTGGTTACTAATCATTCTTCACAGGTATATCAGTTACTGTGTATTTTCTTTTTCTAGGGGTACACAAATTATTATTCAAACGAAGATCAAAAAAATTCGCCGCTTTAGGAAAACAGTAGCATACGTGCAAGTGTAATAATAAGGACCTGGGAAATCTAAGGCCACATACAACATTTCGTGTTGATCCGTACAGAAGTTTTCGAGATGTTAAATTGTGAGGACACGACTTTTGAAGTGCACTATAGCAGTATGTGCATGACGACCCGTTTGCGTCGTTTAGGATAGGAACATACAAGTCAGAGAGCTGGCGCATATACCACAATCTTAGCCACGCAAGTGTCGCAAATAAACCACAGCACAAATATAACCGGACACACTGGCAGCTAACCGTTTCTCTTTCCTATCATTGTCACATAGAAACATGTCCTGAATGGCGACTAGTTATGCATTTGATGACACATATGTTTTACCAAAAAGCTCAAATATCGCTGACTAGCTGTTAACCACAATACAGTCTGAAACATTTCTTTTAGGCGTGACTGTAGATGATGACGATAATGGTGTGAATGAAGACGATGATTGCGAAAATGAAGAAGAAGAAGAAGAAGAAGAAGAAGAAGAAGAAGAAGAAGAAGAAGAAGAAGAAGAAGAAGAAGAAGAAGAAGAAGAAGAAGAAGAAGAAGAAGAAGAAGAAGAAGAAGAAGAAGAACAAGAAGAACAAGAACAAGAAGAACAAGAAGAACAAGAAGAACAAGAAGAACAAGAAGAACAAGAAGAACAATAAGAACAAGAAGAAGAAGAAGAGTCCCTCGCTATCCTCCGCCACACCCACCCTTCTTTTCCCCCCACCCCATCCACGCTTTGTATACAATTAAGAGTCCCTCGCTATCCTCCGCCACAAGACCTTACTCAGATAGGGCTAAAGATTTACCGAAACCAAAACGTTGCTATATATGCCCCACCAGAGAAAACCCGGCTCTTTTTTCCCCCCTCCCCATCCACGCTTTGTATACAATTTATCATTGCAGCCGTTGCTTGCACATAAAACTCGCCATCTGTCTCTGTCTTCCGCATGATAAACAAGTAAATATGAGGTTGTGGGCATATGTTGGTGTCTGTACATGTGATTGTATATGTGTGTATGCATGGATGCATGTATAGGTGTGTATGTACGGAATGTGTGTGTGCATGTATATCCTTAAATGTATGTGTGTGTGTTTTCTGTTTGTGCATTTATGTCTATGTGTGTGTTTTCTGTTTGTATACGTATGTAGATGCGTGTGTGTATGTATCACGTATGTCTGTAAATGAGTTCGCATGTATGAGAACGTAGGAGTATGTATACGTGTGTGTTAGTGTGTACGACTGAGTACAAATGATGTGTGTATCCATTATTCTATAGTGTATATTTCTTTATTATATCCATAACATGCATTATTGATAACAGATATTGGTACTCTGAAAAATGAGTGCTTAGAAGGGCCGAATGTCAGACGGGCCTGCGTGCCTATTTGTAACCCTTTGAAAATTGTTCGTTCGTTCGTTAGTATACGATAACTTGTCCTGTCCATCTCTTGTCATTCAAGGTTGTTTATTGGCCCCCTCTTCTTTGATTTCTCCCCAATGTTCCTTGAAAGACAGATTTTGCAATTGATTCAAGTCTTACCACATGCCTAAACCAAGTCTTGCTACGTTTCAACACTGTCAAGAGAGGCTCCTGATGTCCCGCAAATGTGTTTATATTGTCTTTGACATATTTATTAGTTTTGTGTTCCGCATAACTAATTCTTAAAATGCGTCTGTAGCATTTACATTGGAAAGCCTGAATACTCCTTTCCATTGTCACAGTGAAAGTCTAACCCTCACATTCGTATAAGAAAATCGACAAGACCACTGAATTGTGAATACTGACCTTGACTGCGAAGCTGATTTTGCTCTTCCACATCCTATTCAGCCGAGACATCGCAGCTGTTGCCATATCAAGTCTTGATCTCTTTGGTGCAGCTGCTTTCATAACATACGTGGGAGCAATGGGTTGAGCTCAGTTAAGAAAGACAGCATAGCACCTGGGGCATTCATATATGTTCTCCGTCCCCATCTTCAGCAGCTAGCACAGAGTTCCAATACTAATGCTACCCGACGCAGTTTGATTAAATCTCCCTCTTGCCACTCTTTTAAGTGTTGCGTTCCGGTCAGACCCTGTGGTCACACCCAGGTGTATCATTCTCTCCAGACCATGACGTCTATGCTAGCTGTACGACAGAATAACTCAACACTAATTTGTGAATGCGCCTTTGACTAAACAACCTTGACAGACGTCTCATTTTGTCGCGAGGTCACTAAGGGTGCTACTTTGCACGAGAAAAATCATGAAATTAAGTAGTTTTCCTTTAAACCCCTTGTTAAACCAGTCATAGTGTGCATTACTTTCTGGAACTAATAACAATAAACCTTTCAAAAGTCTACCAAGACGGTCTCGTTATAAAATGTATATCGTAAGAAAGGAAAAAAAAAAATACATATGACATTCTTTACTGGAAAAAAATAGTTCCTTCAAGTCATGGTTTTTCTACGTCTGCAGGCAAACAATCATTGCGATATAACAGGCAGTATTTGAGAAAGTGGTTTGCATGTGTGTTTATCTGTTGTTGAACGAACTATAGATGAGGACTGCTTCGTATGTTTTTTATACAGTTCGCACGCATTTCGGAATTCAATAGACGCAGGACGACTACGCCTTTGAAGGGCAGTCCTATTATATAATAGCGTCGAACACTACAGATGGTGGGAGAAGCGGACAAACTGGTATTTTTCACGATTGTGACCTCGTGAGCCCGCGTCTCGCCCTTGGGAAAGGCCATGGGCGATGAATGGAGCCGACAGAAAATCTAGCGCTCTGGCGAGACGCTGGCTCATGCGGGCAGAATCATGAGTGGTACCGAAGGTACTTCCCACGATTGTGCCCCCGTGAGCCCTCAATTCGCCGAGGCGCAAAATTTTCATGAGAAGTACATGAGAAGTACCGACAACATTTTTTTTTTTGGTGGCAGTTCCTCAGCCACTGAATTAAGTATAATAGCCTCCAGAGAGACAGCAATATGTCCCCTTCTCACTCACTCAAATATACATTTCACTCACACGTAAGTAAGCACATAACAAAGTGTTGTTTTGTGTTTAAAAAAAAAAATGAAAACTGTAATAATAATTTTGCATTAATGACTAATTAAAATTGATGGGATTTTGTTGTTACTATTTGAAAAAAAAAATTAAATTTACTGCCCTAATTTTACCACATTTGCAATGTAATCAGAGGTGTCTTTGATTTTGACGATTTACGACCGCATGGTTAGTGCTGTCGAAACGACTGTGCAGGCGAGGATTTTATTTTTTTCCTAACAGAAAAAAAATCACTAACCCTACCGAGGATTCGAACATGGTCTCCCGCTTAGAAGCCAAGCATTCTAACCGTTCGGCCATCATTTTATGTCATCATTAGGGACTGGGAAAGAAACTGTAAATGTTTTTTTTTTCCTTCTCTTGTTTATATCCTGGGGTCGGCGTCTGGGGCTTAGGCGTTGGCGAACGCGCTTCGTAATGCCGGGGTGCCGGGTTCGATCCTAGCTGCGGGCCTTACGTTGGTTTCGACAGTGGTATCGAGAAGCCGACCGTCCAAAAGCAATGGCAAACTACTGGACGTAAACTTGCCTAGAAAAACCACAACAGCCAAGAAATGCTGGGGTTGGTTCTGCAATGTCTTGACTGACTGACTGACTTTCTACCCCACTAGGACATCACACAAGCGATAAACACCCAATAACACAAAGTGCCACCATGTGGATGAGGATCACCGTGGAGAGGTCCCAGAAACCGCGTTCAGACAATTGGCCATATTTAAGCCTGCCTATATTGCGGCCCCTGGCAAAAGCCACAGTGGGGCTTCAAATAACAAAAAATTACGTCCTAAAAAGGACGTATGCAGATAGGAAGCAATGTCCTGCAACTAACGTTCTTTTATATCCTGGGATTGTTCGATTGCTAGCTCATTGGATGGCTTAGTTATCATTTTCTTCGTCGTTTCTACTATAAAACTCTTAGGCTTCTTTATGCCACTGCCACCAACAGTTGTCACTCTCCTGGGAGTAATGAGGGTTAACTTATTGCGAAAGGCAAAAGAAAACAAATGTATGTCGAACGAGCAACGACAATGTTCATATCACGCTAACCCGAAAACAACTGTTTGGTAGCCGAAAACATGGCGACAAAGAAATGTTTGTATGCTCATGCAGTGAGATCTGGTCTAGTCACAATTTATTTAGATATTGTGTTCGCGGACGGATTAGTTTGTAAGTACAGGCATTTGGGACCCTACGTACCACTTTACTGTCTTTTTAGTAATGTCATTCGATTAGCATTAAAAAACTCTAATACCCTTTTATCAATGCTTCGGTGCACTAAACCTTTAGAATTAATTACTTTTTCACAACTGACAGTCCTTATCGAGCGCGCAGTTGAAACCTCCCAGAGAAAGTTATGTTCTTTTCGCGATCTCATATCCGGTTTTGTCTTGTGGTAACTAGTTTTCTTATTCTTCTCAGAGTTCACCGGCTGTTTACTCCATTGAAAAGTTGGTCCATTTGGGGACTTTGTTTTTGTTCTAGAACTTGAGTTGTGCCTGCATATTTCTATTACTTAACTGGATTGTGGTATGCAGACTGTTGGTTCCTCGTTCCACATACAGATGCAGTCGGACTTCTAAGAAAATACACCAAATTAGTCGCATTTTACGCCATGCTTTTTGGGGGTCTGAGTACCGAGGGAGGAGCACTGGTCTATTTTTTTTGCAGGGGGGGGGGGGGATTCCCCGCAAACCATACATAATAGTAACTAGCTAAGAATTCGTATTTCATTATATTGCTTGCTATCGAACCTCATGTCAGCTCTGTGGCTAAGTCGATGCGAGCGCTCCGTAATGCCCGGATGCCGGGTTCGATCCCAGCTGCGGGCCATGCGCCTTGCGTTGGTTTTGACAGTGATATCACGAAAGCCGATCGTCTAGAAAGCACTGGCAAACTACTGGACGTAAATTTGCCTAGAAAAAGCACACAACAGCCAGAGTGCTGTTCGGGTTGGTTCTGCAACGTCCTGTAACGGATAGGCAACTAACCTCTTTGTTCCCATCTTTTAGTTAACTGTGTTCCAATCATACAGTCTTCTCTGAATTCGAACGCTGCACAATTCGAACAGCTTGAAATCCGAATCATTACACATTGTCATTTACACCAAGGTAACCGCAACGTTACAAAAGACAATGCTAGTCTCCTTGCTGTTGACTTGGTGAAACATTGTGTAATGTAGTCGACTTTGCCTTTCAGCACAAAGGATTCATCTGTTTGCTTTATTTTAATCAGTTGTAATTGTAGTATGCACCTGACGAGATACAGAGAAATATGCCAGGCCGTTAAGTGTGCGATCTATTGTTTGTGCCTTCTTTGTTCAAAGTAAAAGATGTTTAAACGTAGCATAACATTGAACATATTAAAAGTAGACGAACTTTTCTCCAACTTCCTGCTCAAAGTATGTGCTCATTGGGTCCTTATTCGTTTATTCCTAGCCAGAGTTAACTCTTATTGCTCTATCCCATTGATAAATTTCTTTAGTCTTTGTATTGTCATTGAGTTAAAGATTACAATTTTTTTTATTAATATCCAGAAGCCAAGAGTTCTTAACCCTTTGGCTCGGTACTATGGATATCGCAACCCTTCGGCCTTGATTCCATTGTAAATACCGTAAATCTGGGAGAAATGTGGTTTTTACTGCCTACCCCGGGCGTAAACCCGGACCATAAGGAGTTCGCCACCCGAACGTCGCGAAATCAGGTTTAGCCAACTACGCTAGCGAAAGTAAAAGTGAGGACAAGTCAATTTGTACTATAAAAATGTGTGGTACAAGAAGTTATCAAAACTATACCTTGCACAGGGGTAGCTCTGATCACATTCCTTGATTCTATTCGCTAATCGAAATGTTCTCGAGCCAAGCCGAAACAATTTCCCACCATTGAAATCGATGCAAATCCAATTATTCTCCCCCCCCCCCCCCCCCACCCCCCCCCACCCCCCACCCCCCCCCCCCCCCCCCCCCCCCCCCATTTCCGAAAATATTTTTTTTGGGGGGTATATGACTTTATGTGTGACAAAAATAAAGAACATAAAATATACGGTATAACTTTACCTTTGTGGTTGATAGTTGCTGGCACATGTAGATGGTAAAGGCGGAACAGGGAGACTACATTCTTAGCGTCCTGTTAAGAATGGAATTCTTTTTTTTTTTTTAAAGCCCTTCTCTGGTTCATGCCAGGGGCTCCCCCGGGCCTCACCCATCCCAACCCGGGTTATCTCCATGTCGGCGCCATTGAGCTCAGGTGGTCTTATCTTTATGTATACTTCAGCCTTGATCACCTTTTATTGGTGACTTGAGCAGAAGTCAAGCCATTTGGTGACTTGCCTGATCCCGCACTAACACACCTTGTGGCAAGGAACTACTGTCAAAGCAACAGCTGGAGATGACAGAAATGAGAAGGAGATCCCCGGATTGACAGTGTCAACCATAACCCGGTATCTGACATCACAAACAAACGCAGCGTCTAAATGATATATTATCACAATCGGTATCTCTGCACAATGGTCATTCCAATGCGTGCTCAGTCTTCCTGTCTCAAAGAGCATCTACTTTTAAATAAGTCAGGTGCTGAAACACTGCAATGGCCCAGAAGTGAATCAACACCCAAAACTTTCCGAAGGACTTTACAGACTGTGAACGCGAAGAAGAAGTACGGGAGGTTGATAAAATATGTTATTTCTTGAATGTAAAGGTAAATATAAAGTCAGGAGATATGAACCAGCGTCATTGCACACGGTTATAAACCATGAGTGTTCTGCCATTAGTACGGACAACTGATAGAAAAATTGTCCGCCTGTGTCACCGTTCGCACGTAACTCCGTAGCTACAGCGACGTTCCTCCATTCACCCCAGAGTGTTAACTTTGGTACCCATTTCCTAGAGGCTGGGTGAACCCCGGAAATCGCCCGGTTTCGAACACCGGCAGTGCGCTGGAGCGAGTCGCAGCTGGATTTGAAATCTAGTCTCCTATCGACTGCGCTAACGCGGCCCCTGAACGTTAAGACCATAAAGATTTGGCTTGGCTTGCTTTGCGGAAAAAAATTCACGTTAAACCAGCATTTTCGAAAAGATAACTTTAGGTTATAATTGTGACCAGGTTGTGTGCGCCATGTAAAATGACTTAGCCTTGCACACCGGTAAATAGCTTCTGCGGTGTTAATACAATCAAAGGAGGCAAACCCAGATATTGTCCCGACCGACGACGAAGTAATTTACCAGCCAGCCAATTTGCGACCCGGTCGCCGAGGATTCAGCCTTAAATACTAATAATTATATATAATTATATTGGTTTGCACATAGATTGGCTTTGCATGAAGATTGGCTTTGCATAAACTTTGTTGTTAATTCCAAATGTGAGTTGGTTAGAAAAATTGCACCATACAGTTTATGGAGCCGCAAGTCATGGGAACGAAATTATGAGAATTTTCCAACACATGTCAGGGAAAATAACTTCAATGATCAGAGGTAAGTGTTGGTTTAGCTATTGAAGACCTACTTTTCGATCGGTTCCATTATTGAGTCGTATTTGTTTGTTTGTTTTAGTATCCAGAAGACATGAGTTGTTAACCCCTAGGCTATGTATTATGGATATCGCAACCCTTCGGCCTTGATTCCATTGTAAATACCGTAAATCTGGGAGAAATGTGGCTTTTCTGCCTAATACCGGGAGTGAACCCGGACCACAAGGAGTTCGTCACCCGGTCTCCGCGCAATCCAGTTTAGCCAACTACGCTAGAGAGCCGGGTTAGTCGTGTTTCAGAAAATGGTATGACACAATGGATTGAGCCGAAAGTACTGGGGGGGGGTGGAAAGCGAGGAGGAGGAGGGGGGTGGAAAGGGAGGAGGAGGGGGGAGGAGGGGTGGGGGGGAAAGGGAGGAGGAGGGGGGGATTGTGGAAAGGGAAAGGAGGAGGGGGTGGGGGGGTGGGGTGGGGTGGGGTGGAAAGGGAGGGAGGAGGGGGGATTGTGGAAAGGGAGGAGTAGGAGGGGGGGGATTGTGGAAAGGGAGGAGGAGAGGGGTGGGTGGGGTTGAATTTGCTAAAATATGTCATAGAAAATCATTTCAGGGATTCGGTGTAAGTAATGCTTTACAGGAAGTTGCGTGGTACCCATTTAAGGCTGAGTCGACCAGAAACGTAGTGTCACTTTTGGAGGGAAAAAAAAAACCTAGCTCTGGTAGGACCTGTGTCCACGACCTTTGGATTCGCAGGCCAGCTTCTAGCGGATTTATCACTGTGGCTCCCAACTGGCATTGTATAGTCACTGTTAGGTTTCACGTGTTAAGGACAGTTTTTAAATTAGTGGTGAAATCATGCAGCGAGTGTTATTTTCTCCGTGTTGCACATGTAAACTGATAACGTATTTGTAAAAACATTCAATCTAGCCACTTCATTGCGAACGCGCTTTGTAATGCCGTGGTACCGGTTTTGATCTCAAATGCAGACAATTTTTCTTGCGTTGGTTTCGACAGTGGTACCGACAGCTGAACGTTCATTAAGCAATGGCAAACTACTGAACGTAAAATTTGCCCAGTAAAACCACAACAGCCAAAAAAATGCTGGGGTTGGTTCTGCAAACAGTCTTTAAAGGATACGCAACTAACTTTTTTGTTATACTGTAGAACTCACTGACATACTTTTTGTTCGGTTTTTATATCTGTCCTTGTATTAAATAGGCATCTCATTTCATCTTGATCCGCTCTTACCTTGCTGTGTCGAGGTGAAGTATAATGACGTGAAAGCGCCCGTTTGGGCACTTCTTAAAAGCAGATTCTCAAGGACTCTTTGCTATTCACTCAGTCCGCCTCGTCTTTCCACCTGGTCTGTACATCATTGCCTGATGTGGTGTACTGTTTGTTGATGACCAAACCATTTCACTTGTTGCCTTTTAATGAAATCCAGATTTGCCGCTACTCCCATTCTCGTTCACCGTTCATCATTCCAGATCTGATATTTTATTGTTATATTCAGATCCGTTTGCAGGAATCTTATTTCAGTTGTAATTTTTTTGAGTGTTCTGTCATTGACCAGGTCTGACATTGATAGCGCAGATTAGGCAAAAAGATTGTATTTAAAAAAAATGCTCTTTTTGTTTCTGCTGGCACATGTTTATCTCTTAGTGATTTGCTGTGTTAAATCTGTCATCGATCTCATCTTCTGTTTTGCCGGCTGATGATATTATGCTTCCTATGTATTTGAAGAATTAATTAATTATATCTTCTTCTTCTTCTTCTTCTTCTTCTTCGCGTTCACCAGCTGTACACTCTGGCGGAAAGTTCTGGTTGATCGTCCACTACTGAACTGCAGTCCCGCTCCAGAACCTGAGTGTTGCGTGTGCATCAGTTTTACAGATCTCATTCTCTTGAATACAGACTGTTGGTTCCTTGCCTCTCCGGCAGATGCACTCCGACTTCAAAGGAAGCTCCCCAATTAGTCGACTCTTACGACATGCTTTTGGGGAGGCAGTGGGTCTATTCTTGTTTTCCCCACAATGGGGCCCCGGAACCCACACGGGGGATTAATTATATCAATTAATCAAACTAATTTGGAGGAGGGAAAAACTACCCCATGAATGGAAAAGTGTCTTTATTAATCCCCATTTTTAAGAAAGGAGACAAGTATAAGTGTGAAAATTATAGAGGAATATCACAATTATCTACAAACTATAAGATATTTTTGTCGGTACTGCTAAACCGGCTAAAACAATACGTCAAAGACATATTGGGAGATTACTAAGCGGGTTTCCGACAGAACAGATCAACAAAGGATCAGATATTCATTTTACGGCAAATGGTAGGGCAAAATTAGGAATAAAGAAAAGATGTACATAATGTTTTTGTTGATTTTGAAAAAGCGTATGATAGATAGTGTGCATAGAAACAGTTTATGGAATGCTATGAAGGACTTTGGAATACCAAAAAGGTTAATTAGCATAACCAAACTATGTATGGAAGACACTCGTACTATAATAATATATAAAGGCAGAAAGTCAGACCCTTTTCAAATAACATCTGGTTTAAAGCAAGGTGATGCTCTGTCCCCACTTCTTTTCAACCTGGCCCTGGAGAAAATTAAAAGGAAATTGAAACAAGATTGTAGTATAGGAGAATCTACAAGAATACTTGAATATGCTGATGACATTGATAACCTTGGGAAAAAAATGAACTAGAGACTGTTAAAACACTGAATGTCTTAAAAGAATCAGCTCAGAAAATGGGACGTTTTTAATCAAGATAAGACAGAAAACATGATAATAACTAGACAGGAAAATGATATAAACTCCGGCCACGTACAAATGATAATATGAAAATCAGACGAACAAAAACGTAAAAGTACTTGGGTGCAAACTTCAACTGCTCCAACATGCTGAGAGAAGAAATAAATTCTAGAATACGACCTGGAAATAAAGTATACTATGCCCTTCAACATCTGCTAAGTCAAAGTATCTGTCTCGCAAGACCAAAATCAAAATATATAAAACGTTGATAAGACCAGTCGTGTTGTATGGCTCTGAAACTTGGAGCACAGCTGAAATAGATGAAGCCTTATTACAGGTTTTCGAAAACAGAGTTTTACAACGAATGTTTGGACCCATCAAAGATGCAAACAGCGGTAAATAGAGAGTGAGAAGCAACAACGAGATTCATAGTATGTTTAAATCACCATTGATCACTGGCATCATGAGAGCTAAAAGACTGAAATGGTTGGGACATATTGAAAGAATGTCAGATGACAGAGAAGTATACACTTTATACACCAGGGAGATGAATGGTCGTAGACCACGAGGCAGACCAAGAAAACAATGGAGAGATAATATCCAGACAGACCTGCACACACTTGATGTTACTAGCAGGAAAGAGAAGGCCAACAAGAGATAAGAATGGAGGCGGGTGATATCTGCAGCAGTTAACCTCAAGGGTTCGGAATGCTGAAGAAGAAGAAGAAAAAGAAGAAGAAGAAGAAGAAGAAGAAGAAGAAGAAGAAGAAGAAGAAGAAGAAGAAGAAGAAGAAGAAGAAGAAGAAGAAGAAGAAGAAGAAGAAGAAGAAGAAGAAGAAGAAGAAGAAGAAGAAGAAGAAGAAGAAGAAGAAAGAAGAAGAAGAAGAAGAAGAAGAAGAAAAAAAAAGAAGAAGAAGAAGTAGAAGAAGAAGAAGAAGAAGAAAAAGAACATTTCACCAATATTTCAAATATTGAATACAGCGTATGTAAGTGCACCTTTAATAACACTTGACTTTTTTTTTTAATTAAACACTCAGATATGAACCCGAGATGACCATTTGGCTTACACAGTTCTGACTGCATCGATAAACAACCATACCAACCTATTCAGATGCTGCTGTTTCAACCGCCATGGTTTTCCTCCCATTGGAAGAAAACCATGGCATTACTTATCGGAGTAACACTGATAATTCTCACAGTATCTGACGCGCTTTTATTTCACGTGTTAGTGCCTGGAATTCCTCATCATCTCATCAAAATACAATATATGTCCTATGTCACCAGCGATACATCCAGCAATAACTTTACAAATAATACTTCTTTTTCTGAAGAAGAGAAGAAGAAACAGCTGTATGAGCCAGCTGAAGCTCACTCATTTAAATCGCCCTACATATCCACCCCGAAAATATACAGCACTAATTCTTCAATCAGGAACTCCAATTTCTCAAGAAAACATAAAGTCATAAGCTGCTATAACTGCCCACAATGGTTTATCTTGGAATCTTTGAATCTGCACAATCGAGACTTTAAAGTCTGCCCTTACAGCGAGTGTATCTTTGATGGCGGAGACAGAAAGTCAACGGCTGATGTGCTTCTGTTTTTTGTTGGAGCCTTGGGAAAGAGCACTCTGCCCCGAAGACCAGCTGGACAAATATGGGTGAAATGTTACTGGGAGAGTCCGGCTCATTACGGCTACCCGAGTAAGTACGGAACTACGTGATACGTGTGTGTTCTTGTGTTTTTCTTCTTCTTTGTTCTTCTGCTGTAGGCTCTGGCAGTAAAGTCCTGGTTGTTCGTCCATCTGAACTTTGGCTTTGAGCCAGGGCCTGAGTTTTGCGTGTACATCCGTTTTAACTGGCTTATTTGTGTGCATTTGGTTGCTTCTTGCCACTCAGGCAGATGCTCTCCGACTTCGAAAGAAGCTCCCCAATTAGTCGACACCTACGACATGCTTGCTGGGGAGGCAGTGCGTCTATTCTTGTTTCCCCCACAATGGGACTCCGTAACCCACACGAGGAAGCTCTTGTGCTAAGAATTGGGATGTGCGGGTGCTGAGTCGCAAGTACAAGGATCCTTTCTCACGTCCTCAGCTGTGTTGGGCAAATTAGACCTTTTTTTTAAATATAGACTAGTCGACACTCGATGCGTCACGTTGTTAACATCAGAAAAAAAAGGGGGGGGGGGGGAGACACGGACACGCAGGAGAGCGTCTAGCCGCTACATAAAAGCGGCTCATTCGGTCACAGGTGCTTGTCAAGAGCAACCACAAAGACCACCATGCATTGTGCAACCGACAGAAGTGATCTGCTATTTAAACATATACAAGAGTCACACACACACACACACACACACACACACACACACACACACACACACACACACACACGTGATTGTTGTGACGGTTTGTGTCCGTCTTCTAATCCATCATTAGTTCATGATGCTCTTCTCTTCACCCTCTTTTTCTTGGCGTTCACTGGCTGTCGGCCCTAGCGGAAAGTTCTGGTTGTCGACCCACCTCTCGACTGTAGCCTTCTTGTTCCACAACCTGAGTTCTGCTTGCAGGTCCGTTTTCTGACTGACTGACTGACTGACTTTCTACCCCACCAGGACATCACACAAGCGATAAACACCCGATGATACAAAGTGCCACCATGTGGATGAGGATCGCCGTGGAGAGATCCCAGAAACCGCGTTCAGACAATTGGCCATATTTATGGCCTGCCTATATTGCGGCCCCTGGCAAAAGCCAGGGTGGGGCTTCAAATAACAAAAAATTTCTTCCTAAAAAGGACGAAACACGTATTGCTAGTGATCCGTTTTCAAATCTAACTTGTTTTTATACAAACTGCTTGTTCTTTACCTCTCTGACATGTGCACTCCGACTTCGAAGGAAGCATCCATTTAGTCAAATTTTACGCCATCAGTCTTGAGGCAGTGTGCCTATTTTTGTTTTGGAGTTAGAAATGTAGCCTTTTTATTTTATTTTAGTGTTCTTCCTGTTTATATGTATGTCTATACAGCTTTACTAATTCTTTTTGTATTTTGCGTTCTGTCTGTATCTTCGTGTGTCATTTTCTTTGTTTCTGTTTGTGACACTATCAAGTTTTCCAACCCCCCCCCCCCCCCCCCCCCCCACATTTCCACCCCGCCCCTAAGCGAAAGCATGCCTAACGAAACAGGTGACAAGATAGTCTTAGCTATCTTTTGAGTTAAATACCACGGCATAGATCCAACAAATCATATTGAATAAAGACTGTTTATTATACAACACAATGTCAATTCATTTACGGCATTTCTAAACAGGTTATTAACTGTTATCTATTGTTCATAGGGTCTTTTTTAACACGAAGTATAACTGTCTTTCTTCTATCATAGTTTATGCTGTGTTCTCTTTTAGGTACATATCAGTTACTCCTAAAATGATTTTTTCTTTCTACTTTGTTAACTCCTGACTTGTCGTCTCAACACCCTGGCCCTAACTCTTTGATCTGCCTCTGTCTTTGGGCTCCCACCCCCTCCCCCTTTCCGCCCCCTTTTTCGTTTCTCCCCTTCTGTTTCTCGTTATACTCTTTAAATCAGTTAGAATCGTGAAGGATTTCTAAAGGCTGGACATTTAGAGGAACCTCCGCACCTGGTCTATTTATAAGTATTTCTAAAAATTCAGCTCTCTATTTGATCTTTAGTATTAGTAAGTACCTTTCCTTTTTTTTTTTTTTTTTTTTTTTGAATAAATCCAGCTGCCTGACTATGTTTACCTACACATTTTTTTGTGTTACTGTAAAGGTCTTTGACGTTTCCTTTTGCTGCTGCTGTCTTGTGCAAGATCATTTGAATATTTCACTTTATCTGCTCTTTTATGCCTCCTAACTTCCTTATTGGCTTCAGTGTACTTATCCTGAGCTCTAGCTTTAGCAACTCTCGTTTTGTTTATTGTTTTACTTTTACTTTTCTTTCTTTAATCAATTTAATGGTTTCTGGTGTTATCCGCGCTTTATGTTTCCGTTCTTTCTTACCAAGAACTTCCACACAAGATTCATTCCAGATTCCCTGGATCTGATCACAGCAGACTTATGTGCTTAAATCTTCAGCCAACTGCTGCGACACCTGGTACTTATTAGATACTGTTACAAAAAATTGTTCCTCAATTTCTTTATCCCAAAGATAACCTACATTATACTGGTTTCTATGATTATAAAATGTTATGTATCTTTTAAAATTCAACTTGATTTGACTTACCAACAGAAAATGGTCAGTAAATACATCGACACCTCTGAAAGCCATTACATCATGAAGGGATGATCTAAATTTATTGTCAATACATAGATGATCAATTTGGTTGGTTGTCTTGTGGTCTGGTAATTGCCATGTTGCCTTATGTATTTTTTCATGGAGAAAAGTACTTCTACCTTTAATATACTGGTTTCCTTCAAAAGAAATTGTGTGAAAAATTCTCCAATTTCATTCATTACTCCTAGACGATGTCTTCCCATAATCTCTCCATAACCAGTGTTATCTGATCCTGTCTTAACGTTTAGATCACCCATCAACATTTTTATATTTCTCTTTCTTTCATTATTTGTAATATTTTGAAGCTGCATGTAAACTTCTTCCTCAACTGATGAATATTTATCATTTGTTGGTGTGTAACAGTGTTCACCTTCTGTTTCGCTGTTATAAATGACACTCTTCCCATTTTAATAGTGCCCGGTCTGTTTTTCTCGATAGCATCAGGTCCACTCATCCTCTGTTAGGATAATTCTCCTCTTTGTGTCCTGAGAACAAAATAGTTTTCCCCTGAATTTAGAATACTTTTCCCTGTCCCAGTCCATCTAGTTTCACATAACACGAAAATACTAATTCTATAATGTCTCATTTCAAGCTGGTGTCCATAAAATAATCCATCGAACTTTGTCTAAAATAGAGAAACAACGGCGGGAAGATGGGAGGAAAGCGCATTCAGAGAAACAGGATTATCGGTAACAGCCTTGACCGACAAAACCACCTTTATACTTTCTCTAAGATCGTTAAGAATTATAGTCAGAGCTGAATATTATTTACACGTGCCGTCACGTTGGGATTCGTTACTTTGTATGTGCTGACGTTGCCATTGGTAATAATTACAATTATTGATTAATTTTTTTTTTTTTTTAAACTGATACCCAGAGAACATGAAACAAACAAGTTCGCATCATTTACTGCGCCAGTAACGGTTGTAAACATCTTCCCCCCACGAAGTAATTTGGCTATTTGCAATGCTAGGCTATTTTATGTGGCACACATAACCTAGTCACAATTATAACCTAACGTTTCTGTGCTTTATTATTATTCTACCCCCCCCCCCTTTCAATGACGTCACATGTCCAACATTTTAGAGGGTGGTAAGACTGGGTTTCCCGGCTTTCTGATGCTTTTAACGACCCTAAAACATCTAAAACTGGCCCCCACCCGAACCAACCTGAGAGAATGCAGCCTAGGTCCTACTACTGCATACAGCCTCGGTCCCACGACTTCATGTGGCCTATCTGCCACGCCTTGAAATTTTAGACTCACGCACCCCCCCCCCCCCCCCCTCCTTTCCCCACTTGTATTCGATTTTATCCATAATATTAGGAATAATTAGTCTTTTGTTTTTTCTTATAACATAATATTTCTTTAAACTTGTATATCATATAATCCTTAGGCTTATTGGGCATTTGAAATAACTGGGTATGTATAATATATAATTAGTAGCGACGTTCTGCGATAGACCTTACTACAAAATTATGATTATTATTTCTGATAAAATAATTCGAAGATATATGAGCTCCACCCGCCACATAAAAATAGTTATAAGGGGGGGGGGGAGAGAGACCGGGTGATAGAGAGAGTGGGGGGGGGGGGGGGGGGGGGGAGCTTTCAAGATGTTAGGTTTTTCTGTCGGCGCTCTTAGTATTAGTCCAAATGTCTTTGATTCGAATCTGAATTGAGCTAGACGTTTTATAACCGGCATAGTCTCCAGGTCCACACAACCTAAAGTGGACATCCCATTATGTCATGGGAAGTAAAGGTGGTAGGTATGATGTTGATGAGCGCATCCTCCATGGAGTGCCTGTTGAACTATTGAGAGATCAGTATAGCACCGTATGCCATAACGTCCTTACTGGCACAGAGCTACAGGCTACACATGGCTGGTGTTACAGACGCCCTAATTATAACCTCATTGGTGGTTGGACCAGGCCTCTGGGATGTGCCGTGCTGGCCTGCCACCCAGTTTGAGATTTTTTAATCGCATGCTGGAATGGTAAACAAACCTACAGGTAGCAGCCTAGAAGGGGCAAATCGATCGATCTTTCGATCGACCAGATTCCAGATGTGATAGAGGCATGGAGTAAGTCCTTTGCTTTGCTTTTCACCAGCATATATCGTTAGGTATGGTTTTTTTTTTTTTTCTCCAAAACTGCCTCTGATTTTCAACTAGCAAGAAATACGTGGATTTTTCCTCGACAGACGTGACAATAGTGATGTTTGTGTATTTTTTTTTACAAAATGTCTATTCATGACGCCGTGTGCTGATGAAAGATTTCTAGCTGCAACGTTCACTTATCCTTTGTGATCGTGATAATTTGAAGCTGACTATTTCTATTTTTCATCTGATTTAATTTTGTTTTTTTACCCGACATTGTTTATTTTTCTTTCCATCTGCAGCTCCCTACAAGCCATGGATGAACGCCTTCAACTGGACATTCAACTACAGGACGGACTCTGATATCTTCGCGCCAAACAATCGTCTGGCTTGGAGAAACAGCGCCCACCTACTACCTGACTCTGCTTATCGTAAGCTTGCAAACTGTTTCGATGTGGGGAATGGGGGGTTAAATGTTAAGTTGATGTACTGGCATTCTCACATTTACATAACTCACACATATGGGGGGCTGCGTGGTCACGAGCCAGGGTGTCCGCCTCGAGTGCTAGAGGTGCTGGGTTCAATCCACGGTAAGGGCTGGGATTTTTTTCACGTGGATTTGGACTTCTGGTAATTCACACTGGTCTCTGGGTAGTGAGATGGCACACCCGTGTGCATTGTTGCGCGCTTTAAAAAAAATCAAAAAGATTAGCTCAACGGCGCTGCACGGGCAAAATTTGGAGTTAAAAATCTACCGACTGCCTACATAATAGGTATGTAGCGAAAGGAGACTAAAGAGGTGTTTGCTGAATCTGGATGTGTTTGGCAAAAAAGTCGCCAAAATCGCATGTGGTAACCCTGGCTACAATCTGCCAACTGCCCCAATAAGGCTGGTTCAAAAGTAGTCAAAAAAAAGTAGCAGAAGAAGAAAAAGAAGAAGCAGAAAAAGAAGATTTAAATACAAAGGAAATTAATGTGTTTTTGGAGAACATGACCGTCCACATTTAGGCAGGGCACATGATGCTGATCACGTGACGCATATATAAATACCTTTCACATGTAACCATACAAATGCACTTACAACTAGTCTGTATACGTACATACAGCTCTTGGTTTTTCTAGAGGCAAAAGTGCAGGTTCTCGCCACAACGTTTCTATATAGCGCCGATTACACTCGCGCTTAAAAGAGATGAATTAGCAATGTACTGGCACTGTGAACTGTTCTGGGCCGCAGGGAAAAGAATAGGCCTATATAAATCTATATTTACAACTGAACCTTATATTTATACATACATCTACACCAATGGTTCCTAGATAGATATCATCCACGGGGAGTCACAGACTATTCTTTTTAATCATCATTATTAGCCAGCTGATCTTTTACAGACCGTCGCTGTCGTTACGGCACGCTTGAAAGTCTTTCTTTCTGTAGCCAGTTCTCCAGTTCCATGAGCGACCTTAGCCAATGCATCTGCAATGTCATTTATTCATTTTGGCGGAGGTCTACCTCTGCCTCATCATTTTCCAGAAAATGTACTCTCCATCACCATTCTGTCTTGGTCACGCTGACGTTTATCATTGTGAAAATACCCCAACTTCAAGCACACGGTGCTGTTTATGAGCTACTTGTCCTTTGTGCTCAAGGAGATGAGTTTGTTTTCTTCTTCTTGCTACATGGTATCTAAGAATTTGGTGCTTTGTTAATATCCTACCCCAAACAGCCGAAATCCACAGGTCACGGGACAGTCTAATATTTCAGGGGGTGGTAGAAAGGCTGCATGTAGTCGTAGGACCTAGGCTGCATGCAGTCGTTGGACCTAGGCTGCACTCTCCCGTGCGACGTAGGTGGGTTGTGGTTAGGGCCAGTTCTCGATGTTTTTGGGGTCGTTAAGAGCATCAGAAAGCTAGGAAACCCAGTCGTACCACCCTCTAAAATGTTGGACTCTAATGTGACGTCATCTGGGGTAGGATATTAATAAAGAACCAAGGATGTTTCTGTAGTATGTCAATTCAAAGGCTCAGTGTTTGTTCGTCTGGGATGTAGTAAAAATGCATCACTCATATGCGTTAGTTGCCATGTGTGTTGCACTTACAATACATTTTTATAACAATTACAGCATGAAAGATTAAGTTAAATCTGTGATTTTTCAGTGGAGATTTCGCAGAAAAAGACACGAAATGTGGCTTGGTTTGTCAGTAACTGCCACACGCAGTCACAGCGAGAGGTTTACGTCAAGGAAATGCAGGTACTTCACAGAATCCAAAGTCTGTGTGTGTGTGTGTTTTTATTTTATTTTTTGCTTTGCACTGTGGGAGCAGGGAACAAGAAGGCTTAGGCATTATAAAGCCCCATCTCCCCCCCCCCCCCCTCTTTAAAAAAAAAAAATAATTTCAGAAGGGGAGACTGAGACTTCTCCCAATAAATTGTAGAGGGGGTGGTGGTTGATGTGTGTGTGTGTGTGGGGGGGGGGGGGTCGAAAAGGGGGGTGGGGTGTTGTAAAGTGTTTCTTTATGTTTCTGTGTGATGGTAGTTGATATCATACAGCTGCAGGGGGGGGAAAAATAGAAACAGATGGGATGAAAACGTTAACATTAACGAGATGATACATCCACGGATTAACAATAGCCAGTTCTGCAGACTTAGTGGCAGAAGTGCATTGAGCGACTTCAAGCATCCCAAAGGAGAAAGACATTGAGCGGTATCCTAATTGAGAAATACCGTGAGCAACTTACGGTGTACCAAGAACTGTGTACGTCTTACCAAGGAAAGTCAGTAAACAACTTGTGAAAAGTATCGTTTTACTTTAAAGTGTCCCAAGGATAGTGAACACCTTACCAAGGAAAGTCAGTAAACAACTTGTGAAAAGTATCGTTTTACTTTAAAGTGTCCCAAGGATAGTGAACACCTTACCAAGGAAAGTCAGTAAACAACTTGTGAAAAGTATCGTTTTACTTTAAAGTGTCCCAAGGATAGTGAACACCTTACCAAGGAAAGTCAGTAAACAACTTGTGAAAAGTATCGTTTTACTTTAAAGTGTCCCAAGGATAGTGAACACCTTACCAAGGAAAGTCAGTAAACAACTTGTGAAAAGTATCGTTTTACTTTAAAGTGTCCCAAGGATAGTGAACACCTTACCAAGGAACTTCAGTGAATAATTTGTTGAAACCAGTGAAAGATTTAGGAAGTGCCTTGGGGGATAAAGGTTTAACAAGAAGCTAGACATCAATCAACATCCTAAAGGAGAAAGACATTGAGTGACTCAACATGTACCAAGGACAGTGAATGACTTATCAAGGAACATTGGTGAATGACCTACTAACGAATGCCAGTGAACAACGTGATCTCTACATTGGGCGACTTATGGTGTTTGAAAGGAAAATGATATCAACTGACTTAAGGTGTCCCAGAGATAGTGGCCGACGTACAAAAAAAAAAAACTTCAGTAAACACAAAATATCAAGACCAGTGAAAAACTTAAGTGGTGCACTGATCTGAGAGACTCGAGGTGTCTCAAGGCCACTAACATCCCTCGCCTTACTAACCAACGTGAAGACATGACGACCTTACTGGGCACCCACATTGTGACATGAAAAATCCGGCATCTACTAAAGTTTTCAGCTATCCTCCGAATAACGGGCACAAAAGATGGCAGCCGAAAAAACATCCAACAGAGCCTCAGTCACGTGTCAATTGCGCACTTCGGGCGACTTAATTTGCGGTTTTTCGGCGACAACCTCTATCGCCAAAGTCCCTCACGCCCCTCACGTGACGTTGATTGGGGCTAAACTAGACGGCTAGGACTCACGAGCAGCAGCTTCTGCATCTCAGGCAGCTTTGCTCGTGAGTCCTAGCTATCTAGTTTAGCCCCAATTCACGCCGCATGAGCGGCGTGGTGAACTCTTTGCTGTGGCGGTAGTCGCCGGAAAACTGCAAATTAAGTCGCCGGAAGTGCGCAATTGACACGTGACGGAGGCCCTCTTTTAGCCGCAATTGGCCGCCATCTTTTGTGCCCGTTATTCGGAGGATAGCCAAATTTTCATATTTTGTTTTATAAAAAGTCATAGCACCATGTAACACCCCACATTTAACTAGCTGACATGAAGACCTGCCCCCTTATTGAGTACCCCTATCTATTATTGTGACTAGACACCAACACCGCTTACCATTATTCTCCTCTTGTGTAACTTCAAAAGCTATCACCATTAGACACAGAGGTCCCCAAACCGATCACATCTTTTAAACCAACATGGCGACTTGCCCCCTTACTGAGCCTAACACTGTGACTCGACTCCCGTCTCATTTATCTGAATTTTCAAATTGTATTACATAAAAAGTCATAACGCCATATGACATGATATTCCAGTGACCACTAAAACCAATCATGTAACTTATCGATGCGATGATTTTAACATTTACTGATCACCTGCACCTAACATTGCCACATGATACTCGCCTCATTTAGCATAATTTGTTTCGACTGGTTTCGACAGTGGTACCCAGAGCTGACCGTCCAGGGCAATGGCAAACTACTGAAAGTAAAATTTGCCTAGAAAAACCACAACAGGCAAACTATTCCGGGGTTGGTTCTGCAGCTTCCTTTAAAGGATACGCATCTAGAAGAATTGGAGGTTAGGAAAAGAATTATTGCATGCTAAATAGAGCTAGTTTTAACATACGAGTGTAAATGCTGGGCAATTAAAAAAACCAGCCAAACATTGTCTTCAGGCCTCGGAGATGTGGTTTTACAGAAGAATCCTTAGAATTCCTTGGACAGTCAAAAAGAGCAGACCAGATATTTTGAAAAAGGCAAGAGTTTGAAGACAACTAATCACAAACATGAGAAAGAGATAGTCATAATTCGTTAGTCATGTTATGAGAAGAAGAAAACTAGAACGTATCTGGACAACTGGGAAGATCTGGAGAAAGAGAGGCAAAGAAGAAAAGACGAGAAATTTCTTAACAGCATTTGGAGGGGTGTCAGCACACAAAATGATATACGCGGTTGCAGATCGCAGATTGTGGAGAGGATGCACTCGTCGACAAGGCACTCGGTGATTATGAAATCTGAACAAAGAAGACACAAAGAACGGATTGCACAATCTAATAATGATTGGCACTTTCCCATGTTATATTGCGTTATGAGAAGCCATGGGACTCACAGCCTACGGCTCATACTCTCCCTAGCACGAAGCCTAGGCACTGTTGTAGAAACCATATGTTGCCCATGCATTACGACCCCTCTTGACCTGCCTTGTTCATTCTAAAGGAAAGGTAACACCAGTACGTTTGAATCAAAGCAGGCTGCAGAAGCTGCCGGATCGGAAGGGCATTACTCAATCTGTTCGCCTATCGGAGCTTCCTTCCTAGTACAGCTGCCTAGCCAGTACTTGCAGCCTAGTCTGCCCTCCATAACATAAAGTTTTCAGGTTGCATTTCCTGTTCCTAATGCACAGTTTACTGTCTGGTTAATTTCGCTGTATCTCGCCGGGTACATGCCACAGTAACATTTAAAACACATGAAGCAGCCAGGTAAATCTTTTACAATGGAAGTACAAATTCAACCACTCAGAAAAGCAACGACCTGTTTTACCAAGGCAAGCGCACGCTCACTGCCTATGACTGTTTAAATATGCTTACGGCTGTAACTAGGCAATGACACAGAGCACGGCTTTTACTCTCTGCTATATTCTTCTGCTTCAGCGACTGACGATCACAATGTGTGCATTTGCAAAACTTCTTTACAATACTCTGGGAAAACGGGGTGGGGTTGGCGAAGCTGAATGATGTCTGCAGTCAAGGGAGTGATAGCAAACAGAAACATGATAGGAAGAATCAAACAATCATAGCGTGGCTTCAGATATAGGGCACGACAGTCCTAGAACATACATACACAGAATAAGCATCAAATAATCTGTAACTTGAAACAGGAATAGTGTTGAAAGAAGAGAATAATCTGTTCAGCCACCGGTAACATCATATGTAAGACCGGAAAGAATTACTTTGGACACCTCCTGAAGAGAAACAAGCAGAAAGTCACCAAAACAGGCACTAAGGTGGAAAATAAAGGTACTGAGGAAACCATAATTTGCACACACAAAACAAATTGGTAATAAAGGAGTTGATAGACTGGCAGGGGCAAAATTAATTGAAGATGGCCGGCCCATGGATCACGCAGACATTGCCATTGCCCTTAGATAGATAGGAAGTTCTGAGGATTTTGGAAGCAACGTGTCCACATCACTGCTAAGAATACGAGAATTGTGAGTAAATATCGGCACAGCTAAGCATTAGAAGCACACGTGACTCACACGAAGTCTTGTTAACCAACACAGGACTGGCATTATTAACCGTACAACACTGATGAATATGTTGCGAGGGGAATCTGAGCGCCTATGGATGTGTCTGGAGTGCTGTGAAGATAATCTAACTCATAACTCAACCCTCAAACAAATGTTGACGAGAGAGAGGCTAAAGGCGCTTGACTGGATTCATTCAGTGGTATCGACTTTATTGCACAGAACATTTTTCTTTTTCTTTTTTTTCTTTGCTTCTGTTGCATTAGATTAAATATTAAATATATCAGCAATGTTTCCTATTTACTGTGTTTTGTACTTTGTCTTGGAGGACGTGACCTGTTTTCTCAGGTGCCAATTCACATGTACAATGACTGAATGGCCAATCCTAAATTTTGTTGTTTACATATGGCTCTGAATCCGATTGTTCCCGGTTCTAAGGCGTAGAATAATAACTTATTATGATCTATCGAAAATATGGTGATGGTCTTGTGCCAGTTTCGGTGGCTTTCTGATTAAATTGATTATTGTCTTCTTCTGTTGATAACAGACTGGTAGGTCAGCTTCTTCTGTTGATAACAGACTGGTAGGTCAGCTTCTTCTGTTGATAACAGACTGGTAGGTCAGCTTCTTCTGTTGATAACAGACTGGTAGGTCAGCTTCTTCTGTTGATAACAGACTGGTAGGTCAGCTTCTTCTGTTGATAACAGACTGGTAGGTTAGCTTCTTCTGTTGATAACAGACTGGTAGGTTAGCTTCTTCTGTTGATAACAGACTGGTAGGTTAGCTTCTTCTGTTGATAACAGACTGGTAGGTCAGCTTCTTCTGCATTTACCACCTTTTGTGTTTTTATTCATTTTGCTAGTTCTCTCATTTCCTGAAACTCTACAGGACCAGACGAAATAGTAAAAACCGATTGCGAACCCTATGTGCTAGGGCACAACAGAACAATGAACGATGTAATAGGAGCAGACGAACAGATACCTAAATATGTGTTATAGGATTGTCCTATTTACTGCCAGCAGAAGCTGGGAATCTGGCACAAAGGCCTCTTTGTTTGCATAACAAATTTTTTAGGACCTGATATGACCTAATACGTAGCGTCCTAAATGTGACCTAGACAGGAGTAAATGTTTGGCTTGGATGATCCTCAAACGCAGATGAAGTTTAAATCCTTTACTGGACGTTGCAGAACCAACGCTATCAATTTTTCTGTTGTGTTTTTCTAGGCAAATGTTAACATTCAGTAGTTTGCCAGTGAAGAAGTAGTAAAGTTAAACCTCGATTAACCGTCACTGTTTGGACCCGGGCGGTAACGGTTAATCAAATAGACGGATAAAAAAAATAGTATTTTTACTGTTTAGTCTTTTCCTTTTGCGTACTTGCACAATTTCGTCAACACTGGCAGTCTTAAATACTTCAGTTTCATCAATTGGTTTAGTCAATAGTTTATTCTATCAAATTTTTTTTAAATGAAGTTGAGGGATAACAGAAACTGACAGCTAAACGAGTGGCGGTTAATTGCGTCTTTACTGTAATTACATTTTTTATGTTATCTCAATGCATGTTGTTCGCAATAATCGATATATTAGGTAATTTCATACAAACATCAGTCGGCTCTGTGGCTAAGTCGTGGCGAACGCTTGACATATTCATGGCACTGTGGTGCTGGGGTGTCTGTGGATTACCTACCTCCCCGGGCTAGAAATGCCCTGTACCAGTTCTAAAGGAAATATAGGTTGTGTTTCTGCCTTCCCCTTTAACACGTAGCTAAGGTGGGGCTCACAGTGTGCTCATTCCCCGCCACCAGATTGCCTGCAGGTTTCGCTGAGCTCTTCATGGCTCTAAGCATGGCCTAAGCATGAGTATTTGGGGCAACTGGATCGTCACGTCCTGAGTCCCTGTGCCTTCACGATAATTTCCGGTATTCAGGGGGGTTAGCATACTTGTTTCCATTCCTAAGACTGTTCAGCACACCTCTGGCTCTTTCCCTCCCACAGGGGGCAGTACGGTGTGGTGCACCGGGTTTATTATCGAGGTTTGCTCCTCTAGATCCATTGTGTTTTGCCTGGGGATTCGCACCCCCAGTTACCAGGACTATCTCATGGAGGCTGTGACTCTTCGCCACGCACAATGGTCTTGAGGTAAGAGAGGTTTTGCTAGATCAAGAGGCTGACACCAGAATGGACTCTCCTTTCGTGAACAGATATTCACTAGACCTAGGGTGAAGTAAGGGGGGGGGGGGGGGGGGACCCACTATAGAGAAAAAGAACAGCTTGTGAAAACATGCAAATTCCACTACATGGCATTGGGCCAAAGGGCGAAAGCTCATGCGCCGCTGGATCGATAACAACAACAACAATGCGAACGCTTCGTAATGCCGGGATGCCGGGTTAGATCCCAGCAGCGGGTCATGCGCCTTGCGTTGGTTTCGACAGTGGTATCAAGAAAGCCAACTGTCAAGAAAGCAATGGCAAACTACTGGACGTATATTTGCCTAGAAAAACCACACAACAGCCAACAACAGCCAGGGGCTGTTGGGGTTGGTTCTGCAACGTCTTGTAAATGATACGCAACTAACCTCATAAAAACATGAGTGTGGGAGTCTTAAAGAATTACATTACACCCCATTACATAAGGACACAAAAGAATGTCACACACAAAAGATCCATTGTTTATGTTCACCCTTATGTGTCAGTAACATCTCTGTATTTACCAAAGCACTCCTTTCACGTTGTCGTTGCCAATAATACTGTAGTACTTGACATTTGTCTTTGACTAGTGAAAAGTGGGGCGGTACACATGTGTGCTTGTTCTATTAGTGAACACCAGCTGAAACTCCGGAGTTCTAATAGACCGAAATAGCTTGGGCATATTGAGAGAATGTTAAATGACAGAGAGGTCAAAACTGTATACACAAGGGAGCTGAATGGTCGTAGACCACGAGGCAGACCAAGAAGACGATGGAGAGATAATGTCCAGAGAGACCTGCAAACACTTAGTGTCACCAACTGGAAAGAGAAAGGCCAACGAGAGATGAGTGAAGGCGGGTGATATCTGCAGCAATGAACCTCAAGGGCTCGGAACGCTGAAGAAGAAAAGGCTGGTTACCCCCCCCCCCCCCCACCCCAACCGCAGGTAGATGCTCTCCGACTTGTAGTGAAACGCCCCTGATTGGTCGCCTTTTATAAAATGCTTCTATTATTTTTTATTTTGTTTTAAAGGAGGAAATAAGGAGTGGGGTGGGGGGGGGGGGGATGGGGGAGGGAATATTATTTTTTAGTCTAAAATAGGGCACCCCGAACCCCACACTAGGGAGAGGGAATATTAAAAAATGCGATGACTAAATTTTTCACTCTCGCATTCATGAATTTCTCGACACATGCATGCATGTATCACATCTTACAGGCACGCTGTGTTAACATTGTCTAGCTTGCAACATCAAGTCCTTCGGTCATTATCGTCATCATTATCAGTTCTCTTGATGCCTAGTGTCACATGAGGCTTCAGAGAGAACTTTCCAGGCTTTCCTGTCCTGTGCAATCTTCAGTGCAGTTTTCCATGTCAGAGATGCCGCACTCAGGTCACTTTCCATCGTTCGTCTCCATGTTGTTTTTGGGCGCCCCTTCTTTCTCTTTCCCTCTGGTGTCCATGTGAGAGCTGTTTTGGCAGGTATATCAGGATTAATTCTCACAACGTGGCCAAGCCATTTCCATCTTCTCTTGGTTATCATACTGTCCAGAGTTTTTTGGTTTGTGTCTTGAAGTAGTTTAGTGTTTGAGATTGTATCTGGCCAGAAAAATTTGATAATTATATGTAGACATGTGTGGTCATTATGGTTCAAGAGAAATATTCTGCCTTATTTCAGACACAGCAAAATATTATTAACATCACTGTCTGTACCCTCCCCCCCCCCCCCCCTTTCCATCTCCATTTTCCCTAAACTTCTGTTTTTCTCCTAGGCTGCCACCCAAAGGTTTGTTGAATGTTATTGAATATTAAATAAGGAATTTACATCACAGCACTCAAGACACTCCCATAAGCGCTCCGTCCCCATCTTCAGCTGCAAGCGAAGAGTTCCATTTCCGATGGCCCAAGTAACTGTCTGATTGTATATCCGTCTCGCCCTTCTCTGAGTGTTGAGCGTCGGTCAGATCCCCCGTTTACTCGCAGCGCCATTCTCCTCAGACCGTAATGATCTATTTGTGCCTCTGCACTGTTCACTCGCTCCCAAAGGCTTCTCACAATATCTGACTTGTCATACATCAATTCACCACCAAGTTGTGCAGACCGGCCAATCTATCTGCCTGCTCATTTCCCAACACACCACCGCAACATGGAGCAAATATCCAAAGGATACAGTTTTGACCGCCCTAAGATTTCAATAATCTGCACCTTAGTTCTAAACCTAACTGGGCAAATCTCAGATACCCCCTTCAACCTTAGAAACAAATTATAATCTAGGCATCATTAACGGTCTTCTAGCATGCTGGTCTCATGTAGGATGCCAACAGCTACAACGTACCACATGAGAACAGCAATCTTCAAGGCAAGAGGTTGACCAAGAAAGATATGGAGAGAGGGAGTGAAAAAGACACTACAGAAATTTACTATGATATTAACACAAGCTTCACAACTAGCAAAAGACAGGCAACTACATCTAACCTCAACTCAACCCGTGTGCCACGATGTTGATCCGTTGTTCAAACCTCAAACCCGTGTATTCATCTATTCCACTCTCGTATGTGCAATACTTTATATAACACCATTGGAATCCAGGTCCGACACCTTCGGTCTCTCTCATCAGTAATCAGTGTACGGCTTCACGTGGAAGTCCTTGTGTCATTTGTTTCCAATTTCAGTACCTGTCTGGGATTCTCGACAGGCTTCTTCCCAGATTGTACCCAGTATAGCACCCTCTTCTTTATCCCATCTTCTCTTCTGCACTTCCTCTTTTACCGCTGTGGGTGTCGAGGAAGATATAAGGTCTTCTGTTTCTAGCTCTTCTGGCCGCCTCGACCATAGGCACATCATGCTGTTGTTGAGTTTCTCTGATGTTATCCTTCCATATGGTTCTTGGTCTACTCCGTGCTCTACGTCCTTCTTTTCTTTCCATGTATGCTTTGTATGGTATGGTGTCACAAGGCATTCTCTCTAAGTGGGCAAACCATTTCACTTGCTGTCTTTGTATGTAATCCAGAATTGATTCTGTGCCGACTTGTTGTCTTATGATCTCATTCCTGATCTTATCTCTTATGGTCACTCCTACAGCCCTTCTCAGACATCTCATTTCCGTGCTTACTAATTTTCTTTTATGGTTTGCTGTGAGTGACCATGTCTGGCACTGGTGACACAGCTGGAATAAATATGCTTTGAATAAGATGTCTCTTTGTGCTGATTGGGATTGTCTTATGCTGTAATAGGGGGGCTAGCTGTCCCAATACTTGGTTTGCTTTACTGCATCTAATGTTAATTTCTTTATCCAATTTCCCATCTTCGGTAAATGTAGTTCCCAGATATTTAAACTCAGATGCCTGTTTAATGCCTTTGCACTCTATTGCTATGTTTAGATCTGTCTTCTTTTTTCCTATTGACATTACTTCTGTATTTTCAGTGTTGATTCTCATATTATTTGTTTTACATTCTTCATTCATGGATGTTAGATGTTGTTGCAATTTCATGGCTCTATCTGCTATCAAGGCCTGGTCATCTGCAAAGAGTAATTCGTGATCTTACCAACATTTTCATTCATGGGCTTGGCATTCTTGCATATACTGTCGATGTAGGTGATAAACAGCAGTGGTGATAAGACACACCCCTGTCTTATCCCATAACGGTGCATATAAATGTTTAATCCAGACCTCTTATTTATTCACACCCATTGACTTCATCCGATTTAACTTTCCTCAGTTCATATTTCTAAAAGATGGGTTTTTTTTTTTTTTTTATATCTATTACAGAAGTACATCGATGTGGATATATACGGTAACTGCGGCACGCATTCCTGTAAACGAGCAGAAGAAGGTGAGTGCGAGAGAGCACTGACCTCAACCTACAAGTTCTACCTCAGCTTTGAAAACTCCCTCTGTAAGGACTACGTCACGGAGAAGCTGTTTAGAAATATCGAGTTTCGTTCTCATATCATCCCTGTTGTAAGAGGTGGGTTCGACTACAACAAATACATTCCTAGCGGGGCTTTCATCAACACGGCGAATTTCTCTTCAGCGAAAGACCTGTCCCTGTATCTAAAAGAGCTTGGACAAGATCACGTGAGATACGCTAGAATGCTGAAAGAAAAAGACAAATTGACGACTCTAAATTATAAATTCGACTGGTGTGATATTTGTGAAAAAGTCCACACTGACAACAGAACAAAAGTGATACCGGATATCAAAGAGTGGTCACATAAAGATGCCTGTTATGCCCCTGCAGATATTGGTAAATCTTGATTGCTTTTCCAGTGTGAAAGAAATGCATAACGATAGTTAAAAAAATCTTTAGAAAACGATAGTTGAACCTTTCACGTCTCTCAGGTTGACCCTATCATGTCTCTCAGGTTGACCCTATCATGTCTCCCAGGTTGACCCTATCTTGTCTCCCAGGTTGACCCTATCTTGTCTCCCAGGTTGACCCTCTCATATCTCCCAGGTTGACCCTCTCATGTCTCCCAGGTTGACCCTATCTTGTCTCTCAGGTTGACCCTATCATGTCTCCCAGGTTGACCCTATCATGTCTCCCAGGTTGACCCTATCATGTCTCCCAGATTGACCCTATCATGTCTCCCAGGTTGACCCTATTATGTTTCTCAGGTTGACCCTATCATGTCTCCCAGGTTGACCCTATCTTGTCTCCCAGGTTGACCCTATCATGTCTCCCAGGTTGACCCTATCATGTCTCCCAGGTTGACCCTATCTTGTCTCCCAGGTTGACCCTATCATGTCTCCCAGGTTGACCCTATCTTGTCTCCCAGGTTGACCCTATCTTGTCTCCCAGGTTGACCCTCTCATATCTCCCAGGTTGACCCTCTCATGTCTCCCAGGTTGACCCTATCTTGTCTCTCAGGTTGACCCTATCATGTCTCCCAGGTTGACCCTATCATGTCTCCCAGGTTGACCCTATCATGTCTCCCAGATTGACCCTATCATGTCTCCCAGGTTGACCCTATTATGTTTCTCAGGTTGACCCTATCATGTCTCCCAGGTTGACCCTATCTTGTCTCCCAGGTCGACCCTATCTTGTCTCCCAGGTTGACCCTATCATGTCTCCCAGGTCGACCCTATCTTGTCTCCCGGGTCGACCCTATCTTGTCTCCCGGGTTGACCCTATCATGTCTCCCAGGTTGACCCTATCATGTCTCCCAGGTTGACCCTATCATGTCTCCCAGGTTGACCCTACCTTGTCTCCCAGGTTGACCCTATCATGTCTCCCAGGTTGACCCTATCTGGTCTCCCAGGCTGACCCAGCCCTAATCGGGTAGCAGGTAAAGTCCTGAGAAGTAAAGGCGGGTGGCATGATGTTGACAAGATCACCCATCAAATGCCGATTGGTATAAACATTTAGATCTAGCCCTATATGCCCAATACTCAAGAAGACATGGGAAAAGGGTCCGTTACTTTAACGTAGAGAAATCATTATTTCGGTATAGAATGTTCTTTGGATATTTTCTCAGGGAGCTGCGTGGTCTCGAGGCATGGTGTCCACCTCGAGTGCCAGAGGTTTCGAGTTCAATCCCTGGCTGGGATTTTTTTCGCGCGGACTTGGATTTCTAGTAATTCTCCCTGGTCTCTGGGTAGTGAGATGGACGCCCGTGTGCATTGTTGAGCACGTAACAACATCCCTTGGCAGTTGGAAATCGAAAAGAGTAGCCTAACTGCACTGCCCGGGACAAATTTGGAGTTAAAAATCTGCCCAAAGTATTTCAGGATCCTCGCCGGCGCTACAGAGCCTGTGCACTGTACTGAGCTTCTTTGGACTCAGACTTGAGTTAGAAGAAGAACGGAGCACTTATGGGTTACTACCCGTGTGCCATGATGTTGATCCGTTGTTCAAAAACCTCAAACCCTAGATATTTTCTCCAACGCGAAGAAGAAGAAGAAGAAGAAGAAGAAAAAGAAGAAGAAGAAGAAGAAGAAGAAAAAGATAATGTAGCCAGCATCATCAATATTAGAATTCTCGATTAGCTGTTGAATGTGGGGACAGAACACATATGGGAATATCCTGAGTAATGTCTGTTAAATTTTATTTCTTTTTCTTTTTTCTGTTCTTTTTCTTCTTTGTCTTTTTCTTTTTTCTTCTTCTTCTTCATAATCATGAGAATCTGAAGCATCATCATCTTCTTCCTCATCATCATCATCTTTTTCTTCTTCTTTATCATCTTGGTCTTATTATCATCATACAGTCACCATAGATTAAGAACATACATGTAGAGAAAGCCTTGATGTGTGCTTTATAAAATGTGATAATCCCAGCCTCATACATTCCTTCACTCTGTAGTTTTTCAGGTTAAACCTCTAACTTATAAAAACATTGAACCTGTGTGTTTCTGGCCTCATTCTGGGCAGCTGTCTTGTGACAATAAAGTTACATGACCAAACCATGACTTCTGTGACTTCTGTGATTTGTTCATGTAATCCAGATGGGGGAATGAAATAGTGTATGAAAGGAGTCAGTTGAAAGGGCAGAATGTTAAAACATACCTTCCTGCCCAATTCCTAACATTTTAACAATAATGTTTGGTCACTCACTCATAACAGTCTAAAACTCACACTAAAGACTTTCCCACTAGCACCAAAACTTTCAAACTAGGACAATAATGCTCTACCTCACCAAGAATTTCAAACAGGGACATTAGTGCTCTAACACACCAAGAGTTTCAAACAGGGACATTAGTGCTCTAACACACCAAGAATTTCAAACAGGGACATTAGTGCTCTAATACACCAAGAATTTCAAAGTAGTACATTAATGCTCTACTACACCAAGAATTTCAAACAGGGACATTAGTGCTCTAACACACCAAGAATTTCAAACAGGGACATTAGTGCTCTAATACACCAAGAATTTCAAAGTAGTACATTAATGCTCTACTACACCAAGAATTTCAAACAGGGACATTAGTGCTCTAATACACCAAGAATTTCAAACAGGGACATTAGTGCTCTAATACACCAAGAATTTCAAACAGGGACATTAGTGCTCTAATACACCAAGAATTTCAAACAGGGACAGCATTAGTGCTCTAATACACCAAGAATTTCAAACAGGGACATTAATGCTCTAATACACCAAGAATTTCAAAGTAGTACATTAATGCTCTACCTCACCAAGAATTTCAAAGTAGTACACTAATGCTCTATCACACCAAGAATTTTAAAGTAGTACATTAATGTTCTCACACACCAAGAATTTCAATGTAGTACATATCAGCATTTTAATTGCCTGACCAGCAGCAGTTTAACAAAGAGAAGCTACAAAAGAAGACAATAAATTGAATCCCCCAATGGATACTTCCCAAACTATGAACTGAATCTCCTAATGGATACTGTCCAAATTATGAACTGAATCCCCCAACAAATACTGCCCAAATTATGAACTGAATCTAATAATGGATACTGTCTAAATTATGAACTGAATCCCCCAACAAATACTGCCCAAATTATGAACTGAATCTAATAATGGATACTGTCTAAATTATGAACTAAATCCCCCAACAAATAGTGTCCAAATTATGAACTGAATCCCCCAACAAATACTGCCAAAATTATGAACTGAATCCCCCAATGGATACTGCCTAAATTATGAACTGAATCCCCCAAAGGATAATGCCTAAATTATGAACTGAATTCCCTCAGTGGATACTGCCCAAATTATGAATTGAATACCCTAACGGATACTGCCCAAATTCCTTATCCACATTGCCCAAGAATACTCTGCCAAAAGTTGCCTCATTGGTTATCTATGAACCCATAAATTCCACTCTGTTTAATGGATGAATTTTTTTTATTTTCACCACTTTTGATGGGCGAACTATAACTATAGCAAACTTCCCTGAGGAACAACCCTGAGTTTCACACTAGTACATTTATGATTTGTAGCAGGTAGAGAACTGATTTTCAACATCAGAAAGAGAAAATCTACATTCTTCGGTTATGTGAGAAGAGGTAGAAAACTGGAGTACATCGTGACAGTAAGAAAGTTGGAGGAGAGGAGAGTCAGAAGGAGGGCAAGAGAAAAGAAACTGGACAGTTTGACATCATGGCAAGGAGGATCTTCTGTGTCAGAGTTGACTGAAAGTCCATGAGACAGAAGGTTGTGGATAGACATGACTACCAACGCCACATGGCATGGACTTTAAAAAGAAGCAGCTAGACCCTCAAATAAAGATTTGAAGGTTGTGGGTTCAAATCTGAATGCAGCCAGACTTTTTCAAAAATGATCCTAGCTCCCAGGTCGACCCAGTTTTAAATTTAAATGTGTGCCAGGTAAAGTCCTGAGAAGTGAAGACAGCCAAAGTCTGCCATCGAGGGCTAACTGGCCTATAAAAATATGAATCTAGCCTCGTGTGCCTGATACTCCCTGGCGTGTAAAGGGTACATTTATGCTTTACCACACCCAGGTGCCACTTTCCACACAGAGTAATTTTAATGAACAATCAAGAATATTAGAACAAGTAGAAAATTCTAATGAGGTTTATTACAAAATTAAAGGTTAAAGTTGAGAAGATTGACATCTTTGCAATGGGTTTTATCCCATATTACAAACTGTCAACACATGAGTATAAACAAAGTTGCTTATGTTGGTAGACAGGTTATTCAAAAAAAGACATTTAAAAAAAAAGGTTGACAAAACTCTGTATAAAACAAGTAAAAAGTAAAGTAAAGGACCCTTTCCACGCCTTTAGGCGTATAGGGCATATAGGGCTAGACCTATATTTTTATAGACCAACAGCACAAGATGGGTGATGTGGTCAGCATCCCGCCGGCCGCCTCTACTTCCCGGGATTGCACCCGGTACCCACTCAAGGCTGGGTCGACCTGGGTGTATAAAACAAAGTTATCATCAATTCCTAAGATGTTTTGGATGAGGATGCTACAAGACAGCTTCGAGGAAACAACTGAAATTCATAAGCTTATGCAATGTTATTTTTAAAAAATCAGTGTAAAAAACCTGAATATTATTAAAACAGCACTTGATTTATGAAAAATCAGCTTGAAAAACAGTGGCGTCCGTGCTTCGGCATTGCGAATCCGATTCATAATTCCAATGTACCGCGATCGAAACCTACTGCTAGATGTGTGGATTTTTATCGTGGTATAGGGCGTCGCAGGTCGACCCAGCTGAAAATGTATACTAGGATGGCTGTCCTGGGGAAGTAAAGACGGCCGGCGTAATGCTGACCACATTACCCACCTAGTGCAGATTGGTCTGTAAAAATATGGGATGTCCAATGCACCTTAGGCATAAAAAGGGATGGATCTTTACTTTTACAACTTGAAAAACTGCCTATAATCTTTAGATTAAAAAAAAAGCTTCAACTTCTTATTCTTCTTCTTTCCTACTTTGGTATTAATAAATTTAACTCTTTCTATACCAGACAGTTGGTAACCAAACACTTTCTAACTTACAGTTTATGTAGTTTACAACAAAAGTCTTTCAGTCTCAGTGAGCTAAAAAAAAACTTTAAATGTGGAATAGAATGAGGTCATCCTTTTGCCCTGGAATCTCTAGGGGAAAAAAGTAGGAAAAAACCAGTGATTCCCAAGATGAATCTTAAAAAAACTCTTTTCACACAGCATAATATAGAAAAAGCAGATAGAATAACTATTGATTAGTTGGGTATTCTTTACAGAACGTTGCAGAACCAACACCATTGGTTTTTCTAGGCAAATTTACATCCAGTAGTTTGCCATTGCTTTCTGGGCAGTCGGCTTTCTTGATACCACTGTCAAAACCAATGCAAGGTGCATGGCACGCAGCTGGGATCAAACCTGGCATCCCGGCATTACGAAGCGTTCACATCGACTTAGCCACAGAGACGAATAACTATCACAGGTAGGAAAAACAACTTTCTGCCAGTGTCTTGGTTCTGAGCAAACCTCCGAATTTTTTTTGCGAGGCTGTCCTCCCCCGGAGGAGCTTTAAAACCACATGAGGCCTAGGCCTCACCCATCAGACCTGACAACAAGCTCTGGGGAACCCAAGAGACCTGAAGCTATTATCCCAGCTTGTAGCCTGTAGACGATTCAGCACACGACCAAAGAGCACTGAAAGAGAAAAGGATGAGTAACTGATGCACATGAGATATGCTGCCGGATATCAAAATAGTAGAAAGGTTTAAGATTCTCATCTCTAGCCATATATATATATATGTTTTGTTTTGTGGGTTTGGTCATATGCTGTGGCAAATGTTGGTGCCTTCACAAATAAGCCATGACGTAAATTTCTTTGGCAATGTGAGAGGGAAAAAAGGCAACCACAAAAATATTGACAGTGTCATGGGAATACTTATCACACACAGATTGTTTGTACAAATTTATACAACAACTCTGAGCAAGTCAGTTTACAAGATTACCCACACAGGCACGCATGCACACACCCACCCTCCCACGCACTCACGCATGCACACATGCTTGCACACACACACACAGACACACACATTACAGGCAACTGTGAATATACTATTTAAAAAAAAAAAATTTTAATGAGCAGTTCAACTAGACAGCTTTCCAATAAAATACAATCACAAATGAAAAACTGAGCACTGCAGCTAGAAAGCCTTCATCAGCAAACAATACATAAGAACAGTGATACAGCTACACAAAATATCACATAAAAAAACTGATTTCGGCGTGAAGTCAGCAATTTGTGACAATATCCATCTGCAGTTGGAAAAAAAAAAAAAAAAGACTTGTTCCAGCAGACCTAATAAGTTGTCACTGGGCAACAAGGTACAGGAAGTGACCCAAAAGGGCAGACTATGTCAGAGATGAAAAGTTCACTGACATCGAACGAAAGGTAAATGCATTTGAAAACAAATGCCTGAAGGAAATGTTCAACATAAAATGGGATGAATTTAACTCTCTGAGTCCCAGTGGTTAAGCATCACAGGCCCAAGGGGTTGTAAAAAGAGACATACAATCGGCGTATCATGTGTTAACTGGGCTTCTAGGTAGGAACATATAAACGTATGATGTGTTCCTTGGGACTCAGAAAGTTAAGAGAGGTGGAAAAAATAAGAGATACGTCTCGGCAAGCATTGATAACAACATTTATAAGACAAAGAAAAAGGTGCAATACTGGTCACACGTGCTTTCTTAATACCCGACCCCAAACAGGGAAAATCCACAGGTCACGGGACAGTCTAATATTTCAGGGGGTGGTAGATAGGCTGCACGCAATGGTGGGACATAGGCTGCACTCTCTTGTGGGACGTAGGTGGGTTGGTGTTAGGGCAAGTTCTAGAAGTTTTGGGGTCATTAAATGCATCAGAAAGCGGAAAAACTCAGTCATACTACCCTCTAAAATGATGGACTGTCCTGTTATTGTCTTGAAATCATTCCATTTACTGTAATCCATCCTGTTCTAAATTTCTACTATATATACTGTTAAAAAATAAAGAATTAGTTGATGGAAAAGTGTTTACACTAAAATCTATTGATGACCCCACAGATGCAAAAGAACTGTCAACTGATTAGCTGACCCCTATGGTATTTTTGTGTTCAATGTGAACAATTTAATTTATTCAACAACAAAAAATGTATGTTGAAATTATGTTACTTTCAGTAGCTATACCTTTTTCCCCCTAGAGTAATAAATATGAATTCATTCAGTTAGACTTAAAGACACCATACCATACAAAGCATACATGGAAAGAGAAGAAGGACATAGAGCACGAGGTAGACCAAAAACAAGATGGAAGGATAACATCAGAGAAACTCTACAACAGCACAATGTGCCTATGGTGCCAGAAGAGCTAGAAACAGAACCTTATATCTCCCTCGACACCCACAGCGGTAAAAGAGGAAGTGAAGAAGAAGAAGAAGACTTCAAGACAAAGTACACAGACTTTGAGACAGAAAATATTCAGGTTACAAATATTCTGACTGACAGAGTTAAGAGACAATAAAAGTTAAAAAAAACAAACTTTTCCAAGCCTTGAGGTGTTTAGGGCATATACGGCTAGATCTATATTTTATAGACCAATCGACACAAGATGGGTGATGTGGTCAGCATCATGCTTGCGGCCTCTTCTTCCCGGGACTGCACCTGGTATCCCCTCAACTCTTTCAGTCCCAAGGAACGCATCATACGTTCATAGGTTCCAGCCTAGAGGCCCAATGAACGCAAGATATGCCGATTTTACATCTCTTTTGACTACCCCTTGGGCCTCTAATGCTAAACCCTTTGGGACTCTGATGCTAAACCCCTTGGGCCTCTGATGCTAAACCCTTTGGGACTCTGATGCTGAACCCTTTGGGACTCTGATGCTAAACCCTTTGGGACTCTGATGTTAAACCCTTTGGGACTCTGATGCTAAACACTTTGGGACTCTGATGCTAAACACTTTGGGACTCTGATGCTAAACTCTTTGGGACTCTGATGCTAAACTCTTTGGGACTCTGATGCTAAACCCTTTGGGACTCTGATGCTAAACCCTTTGGGACTCTGATGTTAAACCCTTTGGGACTCTGATGCTAAACACTTTGGGACTCAAAGAGTTAAGGCTGGGTCAACCTGGAAGCCAAGGTCATTTTTGGAAAAAAGTCCGACTCCACCAGGAAGCAAACCCAGGACCTTCCAATCCACGGCAAGCGTCTAGCCGCTCCCTCCAGTTAAGACACAATGTATGTCCTATATAAGTGTCTAGAAGGTTGTGAAGAAAGATAACACAAGCAGTAAGATGTGAATAAAACATAACAGGGCTCCTAATAAACAAAAACGATAACATAATAGACCAGCATATTAAATATATATTTTTATTAGCAGCAATATCTACATAAAACACACTGGTTTATGCGTACGTCAGACAGTGATTACACAAAGTACACCTTTATAAAACAAAAAACACCCCAAAACAGCAGGTCAGTTTGCATTTATTTCAGCAACAGTATGAATGTCCATCATTTTAAGAACAACGACCAGCTACTGATTGTAAAATTATCTTGTACAACCATCAACAGCCAACAAATGCTGAGATTGGTCTGTGAAGTCCTGTAAAGGATTGTGCAACTAACTTGCTATACATTAAAAAGAGAAATATAAAAATATTCTGATGTAGCAGTATTTTAAAAAGTTACAAGGAAAATAGAACACAGCTGTCAAACACTTAGCTGAGGGGGAAACAATATTTGTTAAAAGTATGTTATAATGATAATAAATGATGATAAATAATGATAAACATGTCATCAGATCTTGGTCAAAAATGACTGGCTGAGCTCCCCGTGTGGGTCAAGGGGGCAACAACATATCCACTGCCTCCCCAACAAGCTTCCTTCAAAGTCTTTGAAGTCGGAGCGTATCTGCCTGAGAGGCCAGGAACCAGCAGCATGCATACAAATAAAGCACAATCTGTAAAATGGATGCACATGCAAAACTCAGGCTCTGCAACAGAGCCAAAGTACAGAAATAGGAAAAACAACCAGGTCTTTCTACCGGATATTACATCCGGCGAACCCAAACAACAACCACAACTAGCATGCCTAGGAGAAAAACATTCAATGGATGCCCCCTAATCTTAATTTAAAAAAAAAAAAACAGTACAAACATGTGCAGTCACATGAAATTACCATTCTTGATTATATAGGACAGCTTTAACAAACAAACAAACAAACAAACAAACAACAAAAAAACAACAAAAAAAAACAGCACACTGCATGATACATTTTATTTGACAACTTAAATCTTGTATGCATATATTTCACCGATCTGGCTTATTTATATGCAGACTGTTGGTTCCACACCTCTCAGGCAGATGCACTCTGACCTGAAAAGAAATATTTGATCAGTTGTCTGTTATACAACATACTTTTTTTTTGGGGGGGGGGGGGGGGGGAAAGGGGCAGTGGATCTATTCCACCTACCCAAAGAGGCTGCAGAGGCGACACAGGCAGCTCTTGATAAAAGATGCACAACTATTTCTCAACAGTAGAATCATCTAAAGATGTCAGGTGTTTACGGCAGCTATTGGGTTAGAATGCAGCAAGATCAAATATCATCACAAGCACTAAATTTCAGAAAATCAGCTACAAGAGCAAGAGGACGGCCGCGGAAAACATGGATCGACAACATTAAAGACACTCTACGCCTTCACGGCATGACAATAGCCAGTGGCAGCCAGCGTGCACTGGATCGCAAATTATTCCTCCCCACGGTGCTTAACGCCAGAAGTGGTTTATGATGATGATGATGATGATGATTGGGTTAACAAAAAAAGAATTATATACAAAGCAAAATACTCTGTAAAATACAACATAAAACAAATAAACAAGACTCTCAATATTAGGATGGCAGCGGTTATGTATACACAGATGTAAAATGTAACAAAGAATACAAAAAACCGTTTTCAAAACTCTACTTTCACACATTTTTACAAGATGGCCACTCTGAATACAAAGCTATACAACATTTTCTGTAAGTACAACAACAAATTACAGACTATCAATGCTGATAGAATGTGAACTGTGCATACCCAGATGATAAATGTTTTATGTTAAAAACAAACAAGAAATGTTTTTTAACACTCAAAATGTTAAAAAGACGGCAACTCTGAATTAGTTGTGTATCCTTTACAGGACGTTGCAGAGCCAACCCCAACACTTTCTGGCTGTTGTGGTTTTTATAGGCAATTTACGTCCAGTAGTTTGCCATTGCTTTCTGGACGGTCGGCTCTTGCTACCACTTTCGAAACCAGCGCAAGACAAACTGTCCGCAGCAGGGATCGAACCCACCACCCCGGCATTACGAAACGTGTTTGCAACGCCTAAGCCACAGAAGCCATCACTCTGAATATACAGATGTAAAATATTTTGCTATAATAAAATAAAAATCATTTTTTTTTTTACATTATCTAAATGTTAACAAGATGGCCACTCTGAATACAAAGATGTAAAATGTATTGTTATAATAAAAGAAAAAACATTTTTTAATATTTTCTAAATGTTAACAATGTGGCCATTCTGAATACAAAGATGTAAAATGCTTTCGTTAAAAACAGTACAAAAGGAATATAAATATAACAGATGCTTAATGTTATTTGAATAAGAGTTGTGCATATACAGATGTTAAAATGTTTGATGTGAAAATATAAAAGGAAAGTTTTAAAAAGGGTGCTTAAATGTGAGAGAGCCAGCTTCACCAAACAGGTTCTTATCCCACAAAGTTCATATTTGTTCTATGCAAAATAAACATAGAGTGGGTGTGGTCAATCATCTCATGCTTGCAGAGCGACTGAGGAGACCATCCGAGCAATTATAGTTCTGTCCGAGAGATATAACAGCGGTCACTAATCACTTTCTGCAGAGCGGCTGGTCATCCTCTGGGTGAATCACACAAACCATAAGCTCAGTAACTCCAACAACAGCCCCCATTGATTTCTGAATCATCTGAATTCATGAACTGAACGGTGAAATAATTAACTACATGCTAACATCATCATGTAGCAGGTCCTTTGCAGAACGTCGCTCTCATCACGGTCTGCCTGAAAGAAACTCAGTCTCTCGCCAGCTCTTCCGCCTCATGAACTTTCATACTCAAAGAGTCACTTATATCCTGTGCCCATCTTTGTGATGGTCAGTTCCTGTCCCTCCTTCCTGGTACCATGCCTTCTGCTATAATTTTTTCCAATCCATCGTGGCGCTTCATATGACCAAAATATTTCAGCTTCTGAGACATCATGCTAACAGTAAATAAAATTAATATGTTAAAATACAATATACAAGAAAAATACAAAACTTTATATGAAAGAAACAGGAAAAAGTTGGGAAAGTTTTTTGTTTTTTAAATAACAAACCGAAAGTAACAATTATTTGAT
Organism: Candidula unifasciata; assembly: GCA_905116865.2. NCBI lineage: Eukaryota > Metazoa > Mollusca > Gastropoda > Stylommatophora > Geomitridae > Candidula > Candidula unifasciata. Next base: position 502,922 of record CAJHNH020000058.1, on the reverse strand, counting down.
GTGACCAGACAGATTTCACTGATGAGACAAGATAAAAGAATGAAATGTCAAATAAGGCAACATATTCAACATGTGGGGTACTACTGTCCATAGCTGTCATTGTTTAAATAAATCCAGTTTATTTACATTTATTGTAAAACCTGGCCTCTCTATTCCCACTGTAAAAAAAAGTAAATAAAAAACATATTATAGTATATATTCAAAGGAATGCAGAAGAAGATGTAATATATTGATAATAATAACATCTCTGAAAGGCTGTGAATGATTGTGCAAGATTTTACAAATGCAGATGGATGTAGCAGTCAAAGGGTTTATTGCCAATACAATGCAGTGTTGTAATCACTTACTGTAGCATAGCAATAACCTACTCTAGCTAAGTACTGGCTTACTGATTACTGATTTAAGAATCAACATCATAGCACACCGGGCATACCCATAGATGCTCTGTCTCCCCAGCAGATGACGTAAGGTGTAGATGCTAACTGTTCCCGTAGCACACTAGTTTTACACACACCGATCTCTTCCTCTCAGCCATCCCCTCCTTGCCGGATCCACACTTAATTCCTTTTTTCACACATTCTTGCCCACGTTATTTCATCTAATCTGGTGTCTTCTGCCAAAAGTTGTTCATATATGGTCTTCAGAATATCTCCCTTGTCCAATACGAGTGTTCCCGTAACTTCTGCTTTTGTAACCAGAAAATTTGCTCTTTCATTCTCTCGCACTGCTACATGTCCCGGACAGTTTAGAAATGACTTACTGTAGCACCATGACTTACTTCAATGACTTACTAAATAACACAGCAGTGACTTACTGTAAATGAGCATTTGCTTACTGTGACACAGCAATAACACAAACAATGCATTGCACAATTCATTGCCTGGCATATTTTGTCAGGTGCATCACGGCAAGTTAAATCAACATATAATAAAAATTAAAAATAAACAAATAAAAAAGTCACTAAACTAAAAAACTTATTGCCTGTTTACAATAAGGGGAGTAGACTGCAAGACTATTTGAACAGGCTAAGTTCAACATGCACAAGATATAACATGAAAATAAATACTACTAAAATTTAGGTAATGCAGGTGAGTAGAATTCCTAGTCCGCTATATACAGGGTTGAATGTTTCTTATCTGAAACAAGCTGAAGAATTTAACTATCTAGGAAGTAAATTCTCTCAGGAGCAGAGAAGAGACTGGGAAATAGAAACAAGTTGCTGATGAGCCAGTGCACTTATAAACCAACTGACATCGTTATTACGACATCCAAATTGCCGATGAGCCAGTGCACTTATAAACCAACTGACATCGTTATTACAACATCCAAACAGAAATATGACTGCCAAGAAACAGATTATAAACATATTCATACCATTACCGTGCGACCAGTGCCAGACATGGACATTATCAAAGACTAACCGAAGTAAAATTAACACCTGTGAAATGGGAGGCTTGAGAAAAGCCACTACTTTAATCATCATCTGAGACAAAGACAGAAATGATATTATCATACTGACTGTAGGAATAACACCATGCAAGCACATTCAATGAGAAACAGAAGACCAAATGGTTTGGTCATATAGTAAGAATGCAGCCAGAACAACTACCAACGCAGGCAATACACATGAAAAGATCTGAAGTGAAAGCAAGAGGTTGCTCTACGAGAACAAGGATTGATGACATCAAAAATCTTCTACATCGACACAGAATAACAATAACCATTGCTGTCCATCAAGCAATTCATCGCAAATGTTCCTCTCCACAACGCTTAACGGAAGAAGTGGAAACTGATGATGATGATGATGATGACGACGACAAAAATTACACTGTCAAGTTCCAGTGTTCACTTCTCCACCAGAGATTGGTCACTTCGTCACTTCGTCACCATGGTAATTTCAAATTTACCACATCTAGCATTTGTTAATGTGGTACGTATCATTGACGACATACAGCAAACAATGCTGTGGAATAAACTTAACAATATATTGTTCGTGTCCTCATTATTTACATTTACAACAGGAAAAATGTTCTGAATTCGAACTTACTGTATTACAGCATTGGGATTAGGTAGCTAACTCTCACCTGGCACCTCTTTAGTCATGCCTGGTAGGGTGCAGTGTTACTTTGGTTTTCCTAAGGAGTCCTGGTATTACCATACATTTTTGAGACCATAAATAATAAGACATTTATTTGTGAGACAAGTAATGAGACAATAAGTTAAATTTAGGCTAACATATGAGAAAATAAGACGCTTACTTTTGAGATCACTGATTAGATAATAAGCTTTATTTAGGCTAACATATGAGAAAATCAGATGTTTACTTCTCAGATCATTGATTAGATAATAAGCTATATTAAAGCAAACATATGAGACAAACAGACGCCTACTTTTGAGATAACTGAAGAAAATATCAGATTCTTATTTTTCAGCTACTTGAGAAGATAACCAGTTACTTTTAAGATAACAGATGAAGATAACAGATGAAGATAACAGATGAAGATAACAGATGAAGATAACAGATGAAGATAACAGATGAAGATAACAGATGAAGATAATAGATGAAGATAACAGATGAAGATAACAGATGAAGATAACAGATGAAGATAACAGATGCACACACAAAAATCAGATGTTTACTTAGAGATTACAAATAAGAAAAATTTCAGATAACAGATCAGATGTTTAATTTGTAAATAATATATGAGATCTTCAGATCTGGTCAAGTGGGGAATAACAACTTTTACAACACCAGAATAGGTTATGAATCACTACCTGAAAGCAGGACTGTTTTAAAACATGTGATTCCCTATGAGTGATATTATTTTTCATATTTAACTCATAAAACATTATCAGGCACTCTGACTATGTATAGCAACTGCATAATAACAACAATTTGAAAATATGTCTGCAACTGTAAAGTGATAACTGCTAACATGTAACGAACTCTCCCTGAGTTTACTGGTGACTCTTTCAGCACCAAGGAACTCACAGTGGCTTTATTGGTTACTCACTGTAAGATTCAAATTACTTTATGCTGTCTGGGCCATTCCACTGTTATTTTATGAAAAATATATTAAACCAGTCAGCTTTATAATATCAAAAATGACAACTGAACACTGTGGCTAAAGAGCTCTCATCAGCACATAAGATAAATCTACAAAAGCACTAATTTGAACACGAACACACAAAATCACATATCTGATGTATCCCTTAAATAAATCACATTATTTCACTCTGACCTGTAGAATATCTGGGAGCTTGAGATATGTAGTGGCTAGAAGCTCATCTGTGGATCCAAAGGTTTTGGGTTTAGGTCCCGATGGAGCCAGACTTTTCCAAAAATGATCTTGGCTCCCACGATGCACCAGCCTTAAAAGGGTATCAGGTAAAGTCCTGGCAATTAAAGGTGGTCAGCGTGTGATCACCATATTAGCCGCTGAGTGCGCATTGGTCTATAAAATAAAGGTCTAGCCCTATGTGCTCCACACGCCTGATGGTGTGAAAAAGGGCCCTTGATTTAGCAGAATTTTCTGACGTGTGTGGTCACAGAAAACGCTGGTCAGAAAAGCCGCGAGCGACAAGGGCTTTAACTCCAAGATAAGATAAAAACTGTGTTGGGTGTTAACCTTCCCTGGGTAAACTGCAGCCAATGAGATGGATAAGGTAGTTCTCAAAAGATTTGATTTGTTTTAACACACTATAGCTCTAAGTATACGTCATTCTGCTGCAACAATAACAACAACAACAAAAACACTGAATTTTTCAATTCCATAATACTACAAATGGGTTGCTCTAAGGCACGCAATAATTTTATGACAATGTTGAAGGGCACATACAAACTTTGCGGCAGACAATATTGAAGGGCACACAAAAACTTTGCTACAGATAATGTTAAAAGAACATAAAAACTTTATGACAGACAATGTTGAACGGCACACAAAAACTCTGCAACAATGTTGAAGGGCACACACAAAAACTTTTAGTACAGACAATTTTGAAGTAACATCTACGAGGGACTGAACAAGTTAACTGACATGCTGTTCTATTCTCCTTGTGTCTCATTTTAGTTTTTAAAGTACATGTCATTGTTAAAAGTTCATTCATTTACAATAAATTATATTTTGCAGATACAAAATAACTACTGTTATCAAATTGCTTTTAAAAAAAATGGTGCAATAAAAAAAACTGCAGGATCTGCATAACGGTAAATAATAAAATGAAAATGACATGATAAAATATACAGACACAGGGTCAACATTGATTGTGACCCATGTGGGTTCTACAGTCTCATTTTATTTCAGGGGCAACCCACAATCCCTTAACAAACATGTTTTTGTAAATGGTGACTAATTAAGGGCTTGCTGAAAGATGTGTTGGGGTAAGAGGTGCAGATATCGCAGCCTAGCTGTGAAACCATAATACAGGTATGTACTGTCCTTCTAAAGGCAAGTATAAACAGAGATAAAGACCCATTCAATAGTTCTGAAAATAATAGCCCAGTACTAAAGAAGTACTAAACTGTTCAGTGGCTATTTTATAAAAAACTATGTGTAAACTCTTTCTGTCCATTCTTTTCCCTTGTTATCCCTATTCTATCTCAATTCTTACTTTTTTTCTTGTCCCAAAGCTGCATTTTTCAATTCTTTAAGACCGACAAATGGTTGCACTAAGGCAGGGCTTTCAACTATGTTCACACAGGCAGCAAACATTTTGAAAATGGGGATCGTCACGGGTCAAAGGCCTGAGCTCAGCTTTGAAAGATCATTAATACAATACAACTGACTATGATCCACGGTCTACTTGCTAGACCTACGAGGGCCACTTGCTAGATCTCCGCAGGCCAGAATTGGCCTGCAGGCCATCTGCTGAATAGCCCTGCTCCAATAAATAAAATTGTTAGGATATATTGCATTGGAGTAATGATTACATGGTTCTGAGAGAGTTAAATAAAATTTGAAGTTTATATTTCTAAACATACTATTTCTATTCCAAGCTACTCAATATTCCTTTCAAGTACGTCATGGCAGGCTCACAAAAATCAGGTTAAACATATATTTATAGTTACATATAAATGTTGGGCTAAAAAAAAATGATCTCAAAACAAACATTTATATTTATATATAGTTAGCTCATACAAATCAGTTTTTAAAAAATGAATACAAAATAATGTATAGTCATTTTTATTTGTAAATATACAGCAAAGAATCTGTTATTAAAATACAATAATAACTTTTGCAGTCATATAAAATGTTAAATCAACTTGAGTTCTATTATCAGAAGTTGAGCTTAGTCAGAAGGAAGAAAAAAAAGCACACAGATATTTTCAAGTCATGGTTCATGATGTGAATGCTAGTTGTTTCCTCTGTACTCAAAGTAGTTAAAATCAATGAGGAATGTTGCACCAAACAGCAGCATCTTCCGCATCAAATCCATATCTGCCAGGACTGAAATACACACACAATTTATATCATTTGAAAAGTACATTCATAAAATTCTGGCTTATTGTTTAGTCTTTCTGTCAAACAGTTTTCAATTTAATCATTCTGATCTAGTTAACAATGTAATTTGAGACCTTTAAGATGCATTTGTCGGCTCTGTGGCTAAGTCGATGTAAACGCTTCTTAATGCCGGGGTACCGGGTTCGATCCCAGCTGCGGGCCATACGCCTTGCGTTAGTTTCGACAGTGGTATCAGAGAGCCGACCGTCCAGAAAGCACTGGCAAACTACTGGACGTAATTTGCCTAGTGAAACCACACAACAGCCAGGGGCTGATGGGGTTGGTTCTGCAACGTCCTCTTAAGGATACGCAACTAACCTTTCATATGTAATTTGAGACCTTTAAGATGTAATTTGAGACCTTTAAGATGTAATTTGAGACCTTTAAGATGTAATTTGAGACCTTTAAGATGTAATTTGAGACCTTTAAGATGTAATTTGAGACCTTTAAGATGCAAAAATTACTGACAGCTATAGAGATTTAAAAAACAGGAGACATCATAATGGAAGAAGATGATATAATAACTAAATGTATGAATCTATGAATTATGAATACATAATAGAGCTTTATGATGGAAAGAGAGCAGAATTACCAGAAGAAAGAAATGTAGAACGTCCGTCTATACTAAAGGAAAAAGTTAGCGATGCTATTAAACAGATGAAGAAAGGAAAGTCAACTGGGCCAGATGAAATTTCAGTAGAAGAATTAGAAGTACTGGGGGAATTTGGGGTAGAAATATTAACTAAACAGATGAATGACATTTATAACACTGGGTACATTCCAAGTGATAAGATTAAATCTGTATTTATTGTGTTACCCAAAAGACCAGGAGCAATTGAGTGTAAAGAATTTCGTACAATCAACTTAATCACAATCATGTCACTCAATTACTACTTATAATCATCATTATAGATAAAAACAAACAGAAAATAAAAATAGAAATGAGTGAAGAGCAGTATGGATTTATGGAAGGTAAAGGGACAAGTAATACAATATACATATTACCCTGTAAACCTGAAAAGTGTCAACATTTACACTTCCGGTTGGGTCCAATTCTCTAGAAGTGTCACTATTCTGACTCCTCTATAATGACTTCATATAGTTAATGCTACTGTCTGAGTTCACACCTGCACAAATGTTTAGGAGATCATGATGTGAGCTAAAATACTAGCATGCATATGCATGCTTGCGTGTGTGCATGCGTGAGCGCACGCACGCACGCACGGACGCACACACACACACGCACAGAGAGACAAAGAAAGAGAGAGAAACAGAGAGAGAGAGAGAAGCTATGATTTCGAACAATTCTCATCAAACTTACACTTCAAGCTGAAATCATTAGCTCCACCAAACAGCTCTCGACATCCGCCCCAGTGTTTGACAATCTGACCCACTTCATTTGCCTCACCATCACCGTCAAACACCTGGCAAGACAACAGACATAGAATTAAAACAAAAGCTTGCACACATCAATTCTGTTGAGCCCTGCACTCAAGATTGCTACAAACCCAACACTTCTAGTTGCCAGGAAATCTGGCTGTTATGTCTGTAATGGATTTTTCTTTATAGTTTACAACCAGGTTGGTAATTCTAAATTTGTCATTCTGCCCAGGCTTGCTTTAGTGTTATCATTTGATATGCTTTGAGTTTCTCTTCTTAGTGTTCCGTGGCTGAAAACTTCAGCGGAAAGTTCTGGCTGTTTGTCCACTTCTAGACTTTAAGACTTCTTCCAGAACTTGAATTTTGCATACACATCTATTTTACAGATCTGACTCACTTGTATACAGACTGCTGGTTCATCACTCCTCAGGCAATTTCGGAGGAAAAAGTCCCAGTCACCTTTTACCATGTGTTTGGGGAGGCAGTGAGCTTATTCTTGTCCCTCCCACAATGCAAACCCAGAACCTGCAATCACTGGCTGTTTTCAGCTGGACCTTTCTGGAATAGACGGAGTTAAAATAATTAATTATAGACCTGTAGTGAAAGAGTCTCTAAGCAACTCACCCTAAAGACCACATCCGCGCAGCACTTGCAGTAGCAGCAGTCACCTAAGATGGTGAACACACACTGGTTTTGTGAGTTGTACACTCTGTACTTGGGGGTCCAACATGTCCACCTGCGACACATAATGGGAAACACACATTTATCTTTGTTTGGTTGTTAAAAGTTACAGCTTTGAACTTACATTTGTAAAAAAGGTTCTCAGAAATACATGGATTAAAAAGAATAAAATTACAGATATTCTAGAAGATATAATCATCCAAGAAAACTCGTTTATAAAGGCAAGGTGTCAAAAACCTAACACAAAGTGTAGTGATCTGCAAAGAACAAATGAGTGAAAACAATTTATTGTCAAAGGGTCACGAATTGGGCATGCAGGCCCATCTTACAGTCAGCTCTTCCAAACATGCATACAAACATCCACCAATCTTATATTAAGGTGTTGTGATCTGGAAAGATTGATGATTGAACACACAAACTTCATTGCCACAGGTTCTAGAATTGGGCATGCAAGTCCATCTTCATTCAGCTCTTCCAGACCTACACACAAACATCCATCAATCAATCATACATCCATATATCAAACATACATCCATCCGTTCCTCCATCCATATATACACTGCTAGAACAGTATAGGAAGGCTTTTTTTTTTTTTGTTAAACCTGTGTAATACACACTACCCCTGGACCCAAGTTTCAAAAAGAGCAAGATTTAATGGCGGTGACAGACACACTTTCTCTCTGCTGCTTTAGTCAGAACTAGTGGAATGGAGAGAGGCTGGTCTGAATGCTTTCTTTTCAATATTGTGACGAAATCATAACAGTGTTTTCAGATTTTAATTTGTTTAATAATTTCTTGTATTCAATTAAGTAACTAAGAATTATATTTACTATGCGGTAGGCCCAAATACAACAACCCTGTCGGATTAAACATTATTTCCAGTTCTAAGCCCAGGCAAAGCAACTAGTCTGTGTCTAATATTACCTAAGACTATTACCCCGCCCACCTGAGGAGACAAGAGGTGTCAGAAAAATAACATGATCAGCCCTTCAGAACCGTAAAATCATGGGAATTAAGTCTAGCCAGCAAGAAAGTCCAGACACTGTGAGCTGGTTTTCCACATCTTTTAGTGACACTGGGTAGAGGGTCTAGTGTAGGAATCTACATTGTGTGGGAGATGGGCAAGCTGGGAAAAGCTAGACACAGCCTCAAATCAAGGGTTTTCTGAGGTTTCATTTCTTGAATTCAAAGTTTTGTGCCTCATTTGTGTTCACAAAACTTATTATCATCATAAGAACATTACTCTAATCTCCGTTGCTTAGTTCTCTAGCTAAAGTATCTCATTACCACCATACCATCAGCCAGTCACTTGTTGTTCAATTAGTTTAAAAAACAAATATAATCTAAATGATTGTTAGTATAATTAATCAATATATCAAGCCTTATACTATATTGCTCGTCAAATTCCAAGTGTATTTATTTGTACATGCTTAACTAAACTGTTAGACAGAATTACATTTGCTGGGAGGCTCTTTAATAATTCTTTACCAGAAGGAGGACATTGTGAGGGGTCATCTGCACTAACAATACATTATTAAAAGTAATCTAGACATCTAAAACCCCTTTCCTTTTTCTGTGGGTACCAAGTGCAGCTGTTGTGAATTTACATGACATGGTGGGTTTTTTTTTATATCCAGGACTTTGTCTCAGATCAACATAGCTGGAACATTAGTCCAGTTCTCCGGTGGAGGTGAAGCGTTGAGATTAAAACTCCTACTCATCACAAAAGCATCTATCCACTCGGGGACTTGCGACAAATATCCAAGAGATGTTCACAAAACCAATCTTGGTTTTCATGGTTAAAAACAGTTAATGATTTGTGCCGTTTGTATTTTGTGATGAATTTTCTTTCTTACAGCAAGGATACCTTCAAAATCAAGATTTATCACAAGTTAGGAGTTTCCTGAGGACACTTACCATATAACTAGCTACAACTATTTTTTTTTTTAAACCGTTTCTATTTATAGGTGCTAGCTGAGATAAGACTGATTTATAACTCTAGACAAGCCTGCAGGTCCAATATCTGAGTCAGTGGATGTGTGTGCATGCTAACCGCTTTTACAGTCACTCAGTGTGTAACTATAAACTAGAATTGTTATCTATTTTTAAGAAAAGTAAAAGGCCCTTTTCCGTGCCTTCAGGGGGCATACAGTGCTAGGCCTTTATTTTACAGACAATTGGCAGTCAGCGGATGAGGTGATGCTGGTTGTCTTTACTTCCCAGGACTTTACCTGTTCTCCACTTAAGGCTGGGTACACCTGGAAGCCAAGGTCCTTTTTGAACACAGTCAGACTCTGTCTGGATTTGAACACATGACCTTCGGAACTGCAGGTGAGAGTTTCGCCGTTATAGCGCGGCGGCTCCTTGTTCTCGGTTTAAAGCATGTGCTTTTGTCTGTGTCAACTGGTATGGTTTATCAGCTCTAATTCATATGTCTTACATCTAGGGGGCGTAGCGCATTCAGGAGGTCTGCCCTGTCGATACTTCTTCCTTGACTAACTCCTGCATACACGGCCAGTCTATCGGTTCTTTCATTTCCTCTAGCCCTGGTCTGCACAGCAAAGACAGTTTCTCGAGTCAGGACTTCATGATGTTGTCAACCCATCTTGGCTGGAGTTACCAGTTTGGATCTTCTCAAGAATACTCAGTGAGTCTATCACTATCAGTGCGACGAGTTGTTTTCTGTTCCACCATCCATGCAAGTGACCCTGTGACAGCTACTATATCTATCGTCACACCAGAATTAGTTAAACTGACTTGAATGCCCAAGCAGTATATAAGCTAGGCATGAATGTCTTTTTCAGATATGTATTATATTAGTCTAACAGTTAGTCGAGTTTGAAACTTCACTACTGACTAGCCACCCCATTTCTGCTCAGTTCCTATGGAAATCCCACAAAATATCCTTCACTGTAATATTAGAAGAAAAAAAAAAACTAGTGAAAAACAGATTAGTCCCAGCAAAATCTTGAAGCTTGCACATGCAATGTAAATACATAAGGCAGCTATAAATTATTTCAACACTTACAGTCTTCTACTGGAACTGTAGCTCAATGTTTATGCAAGCAGTCAATCAAAAAAGCCACAAAACTCAACAAGTGCATGCCATTTCTAAAGTAATTGGCCACTCATTATTTTTAGTGCACTTGACAACATAAAAACTGTCACACACACAATAAAAAGAAGGACTAAATATTTTCACATGAAACCGCATGCTTCCATATTGTAGGGTGAAAGAGACTAGATACACCCTCTCCCCTCCCCCATCCCAGCCTGATCCTCTCACAAGCATGTTGTCAAAGCCAACTAAGCGGTGTTTCCTTCGAAGTCAGAGTACATCTTCCTGAGACTTGAGAAACCAACAGTCTGCTTAAAAAACAGGTACCATCTCTACAAAGAAGGTCAGCCGCAATGGATTCACATCTGAAAAGTTGGTCCTCAAGACAAAGAGTATCAATTTTTCAAGCAGCAATTTCAGAAGAAAAACCTTTTTTTTTTCAAGTAAGAGAAAGAAAGCATTTGCACCAAGAATTGGATCCATGAAGACAATAACAAAAGACTGCACAATTTATTGCTTGGCATAGCTGTATCTCCGCAGGTGCGTGCTACAAATAGACAAGGTTTGCGTCAAGCCTAGAATGTATGTGGGTTCATTTTCAAGATGCAGTTTTCAGAGATCCCTGGCTATCAGCAGTAAAACTATGAAGCTCGTAATTTGTTCAATTTTCTTGGTAGGTGGCAACCACTCTGAGGGCTAAATAGAACAAACTCTGGTGCAATGAAGCTAATCTTCTCAATTTCAAGTAATGTTTTATAAATTTGTTTATGTCTTAATCCTTTGGTCCTTAAAATGCTTCATAAAAAGGGGACATGAGGACTGGAATTTCTTTAAAATCTTTAAATAAATGGGAGAACCCTTAAGGCTCTATAAATATTTTATCTAATAAACAAACAGTCAAGATATTTATCAGCACTCATTGAAAGGAGTAGAAAGATAGAAGGACACACTAGAATACATACAAATCAAAAGTTATAGGTGCCGTATCCGGAATCAAACCTGTCACCTCTAAATGGTGTGTGTGCCTCACTATGGAAACAAGTGTAGTAAGATACAGAACCAACTAGGCAACCCCCAAAAAGGTTTCTGCATCCGCCATATCTATCGTACAGCTTGAAATCCGCAACTATGGAATACGGACAGAACGCGTCTCAAACCATTTAAAATTTATTTTAAACAAGAACAGGTCGAAAAACAAACATAACAGCAACTCAGACCATAATGCTTGTGTCTAGAATACAAGAATATTTAATCTGATTTGAAGGTCACTAAAAACTGTTTTTAACTGTATTTATATATTTTAAATTTTTGGGGGGGAAATATGAAGAAAGAGTAATCAACAAACATGGATGCAGTAAAGAATTAACTCATTCCCCTAAGCCTTAAAAACAATGTATCAGGTGACTTCCACTGTGACCTCATGACCTCAAAAGAATACCAATGGCAAATAATGATGTCAAAATGGCTTTAAAATAGCAATTCTACTCACAAGGACTCCTTCTCCCAGTGCTATTTTTAGTAAATATCTTTATATCCTGACCTCTTAAATGCTGCGCAGGCACAAACACAACCAGTGGTGTTAACTAGGCATCTTGGAAACATACCACTGAAAAAATGCCGGGTAAGCAACAATTCAGGAAGGAGCCAACCCCGGTCATCTCTGAGCAAAAGGGTTAATTAACTCATCATGTTAGTCCCTAGCAATATATATGTCTTGATGAAATACTCACACTTGCTTCACTGTGCCCTGCAATACTCCCGGAGGGGACTCAATCTCCATCTCCTGCAAGCAACAACACCACATGCACGAGGCTTGGCAGCGGAAAGGCCGCTTCATCATCATCAACTGCTGTCCAGCATTGTCAGTCACATTCATGACAAATGGTCTGGCAGTGCCACAAAACTGCCGTGTGCAGCAGTCAGTGTCTAAAACAAAGAACAGGAAAACATTAAGTATACACCTAGCTTTAAACAAAAAAACCAAGAAGGTGCTGTGGTCACAAACCTTCATCAGCAAATAAGAAATGAAGATGACAATTATAACTACATTAACACTCATAAATGATGAGGACATTTTTACAAGATAAATTAACAATCATTGGCTAAAAATATAACGTAATATATCATTCAACAAATGATAAAGGCCTAAATCACTCATTAAATGCTAAAATATTAAATTCCCAAATGATAAAGTAATAAATCACTCACCAAATGATACACAAGTGTCTCACCAATACATTAAGTAATGGCTGATTAACTGAAACAATCAAATCCAGGAAATATGAAAACTATACAAGTCAATCATCATCCTGATTTGCTATTCTATACATCATTCTTTTTTTTTTCCACTCCGTTCTATCCCTGCAATGCTGTCAGCAACATTTATCTTAGGGTTTCCTCAATCCATTTATTTCTCAATTTCAGAGCCTTTTTTGTGTTTGATGATTTGTCTGCTTCTTTTTATATTAACCAATAAACTATGAACAACCAAAAAACTCTGCTCATCAAATGAGGGAGTACACAAACCAGCCTCAATCAACACTTCAGAAAGAATAATCTCTCAATCTCTCCACAATCCTCATTCACAATCATACCCATATCCCATAAGAACACAAGCCCAGATTCTCACCTTCTTTAGCAAACATGAACTTCTGGCTCTGGTTGTTACAAATGTCATATCTGTTGTTTCTCTCCCAACCAATCAATACTGGAATGTAAAAAAATACTATTTGAGATAAGTTAACACTAACTAGACAAAAGCTAACTTTTGGATTCAAATTAATAACAAACATGAAGGACACAATCCTAAAGATCAAATGAACCTCCTCACATGGGGAAAAAACAACAAACAGACTATTATAGTTAGATTGTGTACTAGACACAACAGACCCTGCAGCCATATGTACAAGAAATTCAAGATGGAGGGGGGGGGGGGGGGGAATTTCAGAACTTCAGAACTTTGCCTATGTGGACATACACAACAGAATAATGAACCTGTGCTACAGACTTGCTCTCTGCGTGCAGGTTTGGTTGGCTGGGATTAAAATAGAAACCTAGCTGCATGGAATGGAGGGACACAAGAGCTGCACCACAAACTGCATAGAAACCTGTGGCCTTCTCATATGAAAACCACTTTCAGAGAGAATGAAAAGAAGAAGACGGATTCAAATTAAAACAAACTGATTCAAATTAAAACAAATTACACGGCAGTGCACAAGCCTGCTGACACAGTGGTCTTGGTTCCTTCCTTAGATGTGGCAGGAATTTTTCTGTTATTTCAGTTATTACAATGTTGACCCAACCTCATAAGAAATGGGTACCAGACAATATCCAGAACTTTCTAGAAACTGTACGGGAAGGAAAAACTGATGTGGAAGGCAAATGGTCACCTCCATCTCATATGTGATAACCCAGTACATGTGGAGGTCCAACCTGCAACCTCTCATCACCATGTAGCAAGTGGTTTGCAGAGAATCACTCTCATCACGGTCTGTTGAAAGAAACTTAAGTCTCTCGCCAGGTTTCCCACCTCGGGCATGTTCCTACCCAAGGTATCACATATCCATTAAAGTTACTACCATATCATACAAGACTAGCCTTCAATAAAGTATTTACCATTTTAGAAAGCTGTAAGGCAAAGCAGTCAGGAACCTTACTTAGGGCTGCCAATACAGTGCAGCTGCCATGAACTGTGCAAGCTGGGTTTTCTGTATTTGCCCCTAAGAGAAAAATACTCACCTACTTACAGGAGACTTGCACCCGGGTCTTGCAGATGAGAGTCAAGCATTCTAAAACTCATTCGGCCACTCCTCTTCAGTAAAAAAGTAAAAGTAAAGTTCCCTTTTCACGCCTTTCGGCGCATCGGGCATACGGGCAGAGCGTCCCATATTTTTACAGACCATCAGCACTCTGTGGGTAATGTGTTCAGCATTACACTACTGTCTGCATTTACAACTTTTAAGGTCCCAGAACCTGAGGATTTGGGACCTCGTGGTTGGTGCTGTCACCATGGACTGTCTTTCTATCCACCCCCCCCCCCCCCTTTTTCCCCCCTGCCAGACAAAGAAACATTCATCACCTTAACAGGAGTCAAACTCGAGTCTCAAGCATAAGCGCCAGATCATGTTACCATTCGGGCAGCGGCTTCTCCTCCAGTATTCCTAGCACCTGATAAACGCTAACCATTATCCTAGGAAAAAGGCAACAACGAGTGAAATAAATCACTTACTTTCTGCAATCTCCATGATCTGATGAATCTGAACCTCATTGAGGGTGGCAAGATATGCCAGTCCTGGAGGAAGGCCAGCTGGAATCATAATGTTTGGTGGGGGCCCCATCATCATGCCTGTAGGACAAAGAACAGTTAAATCATAGATTTTGAAAGACATAATACTCTTACATAAATCATACCGGAGGGAAATGTCATAGGCAAGAGAGCAAAGGGTAGACAGCAATATAACTGGGAGGGCACAAGCAAGAGATGGATGAAAAGGAGTCTCCGAACAGACAACTAACACCAAAAAACACATAGATGCACACTCTTAACAACAAATAGTCATCGTAAAGATGGCACCTGACTGCTTGATATGTCATTGGGGTCGAATGTCAATTTCTTGCATGAGAGACTGCTCGGCCAACCGCTCATCAGGGTACTATCATATTTCCCCAAAAATAGGACCTACCCAAAAAAATAAGTACTAGCAAAATTTTTCAGCATTTTTTAAATTTAAAACATACCCCTAAAATAAGTATTTTACTTTAGATCATCAGCTAGAATGAGAGACTTACTGCCAAATGGCCACTGGGAGTATAGATGCCACATGGCAGACTGGGGCCAATGGTTCTACAGGAAAAAGAGTTGCAAGAAATTCAGGCCAAAATTTTGAAAGTTAAGAAGATATTCCAGAAGAAGATGACATGACTGTATTTAAATAAATGTAGGATTTTGTACATAAATAAATGTAGCTTTTGTATCTCCCCCCCCCCCCCTTTTTTCGCCCCCCCCCCCCCCCCCAAAAAAATATATCTCCCCCTAAAAAAACAAAAACACTAATGCATTTCTGAAAAAAAAAAAATTAATTCAAGACCTGGTCATTTTTTGTGTGTCAGGTAAACACAACAGCAGGAGTTTTATTATCTGACTGTCACCCATATCCCCTTTCTTCTATAAACTTACTGCTGCAACTGGCAACCAAGTCACAATATTACACTCTGTACTTCAAGGTAACACTGAGTTGAGGCAAGCAGAGTTAACAATCTACAACACAGCACTAGGGACATTCTCATAAGCGCTATGTCCCTATCTTCAGCAGCAAATGTTCCATTTCCAAAGGTACCAGTAGCAGTCTGAATGAAGGTCTATCTTGCCTTTCCCGTGAGTGCTAAGTGTTGGCAAGATCCCCTGATCACTACCCACGACCCCCCACTCTCTTCAGACATTCAACGTAATGTTTCAGTTTCAAGATAACATATAATATATAATAGCTGCCTGAATGTCAGGCAGGCATACATTTACTGTGACAGTTTCGTATAGATTTTTCTAGCAGCATGTTGACATTAGAATTTCTGGCCAGTACTGACACAGGAATCTGTATCATATCAAATCTCAAACATAATATTCTTAGTCAAAGGAGACGAATGGGAATGTATCCTGCCAAAAGAGATAGCTAAATAACAGGACAAGAACAGATAAAATAGTTTCAAAGAAAAATACTACATGAACTTAAAGCCAGTTGTTTAATCTCTTCACCAGGTTGTTTAACGCTTACAATACACCACTGTTGCAAACTATATACTGTTGTTGTGTACAACATTGCACAGTTGCATTATGGATAACAATGCTGCTTACTACCTTCCAGTATTTGTCACTATAATTCATTGTTCTTTACTACTATTATTGTTTACTATTTTTTTAACCCTTTATTTATTGGAGGGAAATGAAAAGGGGATGGTTTAAACATACACTATTCACTTCACTATTCAAAACAAGTTGGGTCATTAAAGAAAGATCCTGTTGTGAGAGTCTGTGATTTGTAGGGTTGCCAGATTGTGGAAAATGACATGTTGTCTATCTATTTAAAGACACTTTTCACGACTTGCTATAAAATGTACACATTCAACATACTAATCTTACACCATAGAGACTAAATGTGGGTGGAAAAAAAAGGACACATTTGGGAGAAATGGAGTATCTCGCAACCTCAGAGAGTGGTATGTGTGGGTATGGTGTGTGAGTGGGTGGGTGGGTGGATGTGTGTATGTTTGTGAGGGGGTGTGTATGTGCATACATGCGTGTATGTGTGTGTTGTGTGGGTGTGGGGGGGTGGGGGAGGACTGACTGGCGTTTGTGTAATTTAGGCCAACAGTATGAAGTGGGTAATCCTCCCCTATCAGCTGCCTCTCCCTCTGGGAAAGAAAGATGGCTGCTAGGGCACATTCTTCTGGGTCAGGAGCACCCAGTCCAGGAAAATACTTGGTCCAGTTTGACAAGCAGGTTATGACACAAATCAGCTTAGCAACGGTAGTAACAGTAACATTCACAGATTGTACAATGGCTATGTCCCATGTTTGTCTCTGTGGTTTAGAGGTAAAAATATGCTTTCTTCTTCTTCTTCTTCTTCTTCTTCTTCTTCTTCTTCTTCTTCTTCTTCTTTTTTACTACTTCTTCTTCTTCTTTTTTCTTCTTCTTCTTCTTCTTCTTTTTCTTCTTCTTCTTCTTCTTTTTTTCTTCTTCTTCTTCTTCTTTTTTTCTTCTTCTTCTTCTTCTTCTTCTTCTTCTTCTTCTTCTTCTTCTTCTTCTTCTTCTTCTTCTTCTTCTTCTTTCTTCTTTTTTCTTTTTCTTCTTCTTCTTTTTTTCTTCTTCTTCTTCTTCTTCTTCTTCTTCTTCTTCTTCTTCTTCTTCTTCTTCTTCTTCTTCTTCTTTTACTACTTCTTCTTCTTCTTTTTTCTTCTTCTTCTTCTTCTTCTTCTTTTTTTTTTCTTCTTCTTCTTTTTTTCTTCTTCTTCTTCTTCTTTTTTTCTTCTTCTTCTTCTTCTTCTTCTTCTTCTTCTTCTTCTTCTTCTTCTTCTTCTTTTTTTCTTCTTTTTTTCTTCTTCTTCTTCTTCTTCTTCTTCTTCTTCTTCTTCTTCTTCTTCTTCTTCTTCTTCTTCTTCTTCTTCTTCTTTTTCTTCTTCTTCTTCTTCATCACGTTCACTGACTGTAAGCACTGGCAGACAGCTCTGGTTGTTTATACACGTCCAGTCATGTTTGAGCACTTGAGTTTTTCAGATCTGGCCTTTATGAGTGTAAACTGCTTGTTCCCTGCCTCTCAGGCAGATGCACTGCGACTGTGAAGGAAACCCACCTGACTGGGCATTTTTTAACGCATGCTGGCTGGGCGCGGGGGGGGGGGGGGGGTGTTGCCACAGAGGTGGCATGGGGAGAATGCAGTTATATAACTCTAACATCCCAGTTTGAGTCACCTGCAGGTGATATGATAATGGAATGGCTCTGTACTGATTGAAATAAGTGTCGACTGTATAGTAAACAATGGCAAACTACTCAAACTGCACTGTAAGGCCAACAAATGTTCAGGGAAGGAGATGAAGGGGGTGCTGGTTTGCAACATTCAGTAAAGGATTCGCAGCTCCCTTAATGTCCCATATATTTTTCTTTTTAAAATTCAAGTTAACAGGATAAAGTCAAAAGCACATACTTCACTGCACTGGAGTTTATCCCATATGTCTCAGTGTCTCTCCACAACATGGCTAGCTACTTGCCAAGAGCGTCGCATAAAGTATGAACATTATAGCTTTGGTTACGATCCCCAAGGGTGTCATAATGAATAGAATGATGCAGCAGGGAAATGAACCCACAATCATCAGAGCCTGAGGCAAATGGCTTACCACTTTGCCATGGAGACCACCGTGAAATTTTCCATTTAATACAGATACAATAGAGGTATAAAAAGATAGAATCAGAGAAACGTGGAATCCATAAAACAATCCCCCATTCCCGAATTCCATAAAACAATCACCCATTCCTGGAATTTCATAAAACAATATGCTAGAATTCCCTGGTGTAGTTAAGGTCTGTCTCAAAAAGTTATAACCGCTGTCCTTGAATCCTTTAAGACTAATCTCATGATTCCCAGTCAATTTCTGGCAATTCTGATACTTCAATGTAACAACTGTTTCAACAAATTCTAGATACCCTGTTCAACCCCATAAAGAGTTATAATTAGGGCCCAAGTAACAGATGGTGACTAGACACTAGCCTGCAGATCAGAAGTTTGTGGGTTTAGGACCTAAGGGATCCTGACTTTTTTCAAAAAATTACCTGGCTCCCAGGTCGACCCTGCCTTGAGTGGGTACCAGGTGCAGTCCTGGGAAGTAAAGGTGGATGGCGGGATGCTGACCGCATCACCTACCAAGTGCCAGTCAGTCTATAAAATAAAGATCTAACCCTATATATCCCTTATACATGAAAGCATGGAAAAGGGTCCATTACTGTTTGTTTTTACATGTAACAGACAACACTGAGTGTTACACTGGGTACCCTGCTGGTGTGGGCAGATAAGGATAATTATATGTACACATACACTTTCATTCATCAGACGGAACAAGCAGTGGCAACCCGGGGCCATGACACCTGAAGAGTATTTCTATCTTTGTTCTTGTGAGTGACAAAGCTCATAACATCCAGGTCAAGAAATATTGTTATGAAATACAACACAGCCTAGTCATGCCACACACAATGACTGTAACACCAACACAGTACAGGTAGCTGTGATTGTCATGCCTCATACCCTCGGCTGCTATTTTTAGTTAATTAAATAATATGCAGTGCATCTAAACCCAGAGGTGTTCAACCTAAGTAGGGATTGGAGGGGGCGGAAGGGGGAGGGGGGTTGGGGGGGGCCCTCGCAAGGTAGTTTCAAAAAGTTCTTGTCAATAGTGTTTGGGAATTTTTGTTTGGGCACTTACACACAGACACATGCACACATACACACATATGATGCATAGATACAGACACTCAAACATACATGCATACACATACTCATACATATTCATGCAGAAGAAGAAGAAATGGAGGTGACAGCCATTAAATCTAGCCACTCCAGCGACAGAGTTCGCAAGTCTCTTGAAAATCGCTTTATATACACATTGGGAACTCTCGCACCTAGTGGACTATACTGCCAACACAGCTTTGTCTAAATCCTAGGTGGCTGAACTGCCTACACAGATTTCTTTTATTCTCGAGTGACGGTTCCTGGCATATCCCCGGATATAAATTTTCTTAGCCCCACGTGCCTCGCCAGACAACTGTCTTGACATCGACCCGACTGCCATGAGATACAAAGATAAGTGATACTGCGTATTTGTGTAGTGTTGTCTAATCTACGTATGTGCTGAAGAAGCCTCCACCAATGTAACGTTCCCGTTTTGTTTCTGTTAGTTATATTGTGAAGCTCGCTGATATACTTTTCCTTCGGTTTTAAATCTGTCCGTGAATATCTGAATCACATTCATGGGCTTAAAAAAGCTCCTAACTAACTCACATTCTAACAAGTGCCTAAGCTTACCCTGGTGCGGGACCATGCCTTGTGGAGCCATCCCTGGCTGGACTACTACTGGGTAGGCATTCATCTGCATCTCCTGCCCTTTGCCTTGGTGAGGCTGATATGTGACCGCCCCGTGAGACATCTTTCTGCTTCAATCTTCCCAGTAGACTAGTCTGTCAGGTAGATATATGTGGCGTCTGGTCAGTGAAATAATTCCTGGAATTACAAAATGAATGAATTGATCAATCAATCAAGAAATGACATCACTGCAACTCAGGACATTCTCACGTGTGCTCCGTCTCCTTCCTCATTAACATGCTAATAGTACAAGCTACAACCTGATTAAAAGTCTGCCTGTGTTTCTCTGTGAGTGTTGATTATCTTTGAGAATCTCTACTCAACCCCCCACACCTTTCCCCTTTTGAATTACAAAAATAAAGTTGGAGCCACTATATGTTGTAGGATAACTTTTTTTTTTTAAAGGGAAGAGTTATGCGCTATGCACCTAAACAAGGCAAAGACAAACTGATTTCTTCCCCCCCCCCCCCTTTAGAAAAGGTGTAAGGGACTGAGGAGCCCCATCTTCCCCACTCTAATATCTCCTTTGTGAATCTCTCTCTTTGAGAATCTCTACTCAACCCCCCACACCTTTCCCCTTTTGAATTACAAAAATAAAGTTGGAGCCACTATATGTTGAAGGATAACTGTTTTTTTAAAGGGAAAAGTTATGCGCTATGCACTTAAACAAGGCAAAGACAAACTGATTTCTTCCCCCCCCCCCCCTTAGAAAAGGTGTAAGGGACTGAGGAGCCCCATCTTCCCCACTCTAATATCTCCTTTGTGTCATTGCCCCTGGGCTATATTTTGACTTACAGGAGCTCAAGCATCGATCAGTGGTAGCAGCAGCAGCAGTAGTAGTAGCAGCAGCATTAGCAGCAGTAGCCGTAGTAGCAGTAGTACTAGCAGTAGTAGTAGCAGAAGTGGTAGTAACAGGAGCAGCAGCAGCTGTAGTAAAAGTAGTAGTAGTAGAAGTAGCAGTAGTAGTAGCAGTAGTAGCTATAGTAGTAGTAGCTATAGTAGTAGTAGCAGTAGTAGTAGTAGCTGTAGTAGTAGTAGCAGTAGTAGCTATAGTAGTAGTAGCTATAGTAGTAGTAACAGTAGTAGTAGTAGCTGTAGTAGTAGTAGCAGTAGTAGCTATAGTAGTAGAAGTAGCTATCGTAGTAGTAGCAGAAGTAGCAGCAGCAGTAGCAGTAGTAGTTATAGTAGCAGCAGCAGTACTAGTACTAGTAAGAGTAGTAGCAGCAGTAGTTGTAGTAGTAGCAGCAGCACTAGTAGAAAAGTATAAGTAGCAGTAGTAATAGTAGTACTGATAGCAGTAGTAGCAGCCATAATAGTAGCAGCACTAGTAGAACAGTAACAGTAGTACTGATAGCAGTAGTAGCAGCCATAGAAGTAGCAGCAGTAGTGGCACATGGTATCCATGTGAGAGCTGTTTTGGCAGGTATATCAGGATTCATTCTCATAACGTGGCCAAGCCATTTCCATCTTCTCTTGGTTATCATATCGTCTAAAGTAGCACTTATTTCCTCTTGAAGTTTCAGTAACGTTGTAGATATAACAGTAGTATATGACCCTTCATAAATTAGGGCAGTATAGGGATGTATGATGCCCCTGTGCAGTTATTTATTTGACATTTCTCATTTCCCAATAAGTAATAGTACAACACTAGTTTAATGCCAGAACACTCATCTAAAGTGAGCTTCATAATAATACGAGCCACACACAAAATATTTTATTCCATACTTGTTATATTTTGTGCCATCACAATTTTGCACATGTTGTGCATGCTTAAATATGGCCACGTAAACATAACTTGCTGAATAGCAAGAATATAATGATTCATTCGAAATACTGTGAATTGGGCTCCCCTTGCAACTACGGCCACATATTGGGGGAGTACTTGCAATGCGGCCAAGGGACTGAACTCCGGCGTACTTCCCCAATATGTGGCTATAGTTGCAAGGAGAACCGTGAATTGTATAAAGTATAGAAACTTTGTCCACATCTTCAGGCATAATAGGCATAAAGGGCTAGACCTTTATTATATAGACCCATTGCTGGGTGATGTGGTCAATATCACGTTGGCTGCCTTCACTTACTGGTACTTTTAACAAGGTTGTTTTGGAAAATAAAATCTGGCTTCATTCTGAACCTTGGACCTTTAAATCAGCAGGAGACTAATACTTTATAAAGAGAACTTTTAAGTATGGTCAGAGGAGGCCGTTAGTTCCTTAATTAAACATATGGGACGGGAGTTTCAAGGGGACTAGCGCCCCATGTTCCAGAACCTATGATATAACCCAGTGGTTCCCAAACTGTGCGCCGCGGAGCCCAGTGAAGACGCGACTTTTTCACAGGAGCGCTGCGAAATTTTCGAAGATACACAAGCTTTTTAATGTCTTACTTACAAATAGTCATACTTTTACTTAGGCTAGGGCGCCGTTGCAAAATATTAATTGAAAACAGGCGCCGCGACTGACAACAGTTTGGGAAACACTGATATACCGTATCCGTATGCAATGAAAGTTGTCTGATCCTAACGGCTTTCTTTTAACGGGACGAAACCAATTATTGTAGCCACTTAAACGAGTCAACGAAGAAAATGAGATTTCAGTTCAAATATAAAGATTCTCTATCTACTAACTCCACGAATATTCGTACGTTTATATTTATAAAACAGTACACACAATGAATAGTTTACAAGAAGTTAAAACAAACAAGATAAACAAACAACTCAAAATAGTACTGTTATTTTTATGTTATGATGACTTATAAAACATTAAAACAACAATAAATAAACTAAGATGAAGAAAGACCGATTTTAGTATTTTTACTCACAAATCTCTTGCAATCAGTCGAACAACCGTTAGCTTTATCATAAGGTATAGATAAGTCGGTGCTTATCAACAACCTCCTGTTGATAAGGCTGATTTTATACACAAACTATGGATACGATACAGTGATAGTGATAGTGAAACTCTTTGCCAACCTGTTGAATCCTGGAAGTAAATAATCATGGCGACGCCCTTCCTGCAGCAGCGACCCCTGTGTTTGACTAGCAGACGAAATCATATAGGGAGGGTCCCTGGCGACTCTTTACCATCTTCATCTAATGTCTTAATCTTCTTATTATTATTATATTTCTCCTCCTCCTCCTCCTACCCTTCATCCTCTATTATCCTTATCCTTTTTTGTATTTTTCAAACAACAGAAATAAAATGCCTTAGAAGAGCTGCAGGAGTTTTAAGGAAAGACAGAAACGAAATCACGGAATCGGACGAATTCTAGGAATAAAGCCAGTCTCACAGGGCATCATAGAACAACAAATGAAGTGGTTTGAACACTAACAACATTGCACTGGTACTATCTGCCACAGCGAGCCATACTAAAACGTTACAACTGGTTTAGAGCGAGCGGAACGCCTCGGAAAACATGGAATGATAGCATTTAGAACAGCCTTACAGAAATAAACATCAATCTTAATAGTGCTCTTGATAGAGCTGATCAACGAATGTTACATCTCTCTAATGCTGTAATGTCAGTTCTTAACATATCATTCCTTTTCTAGTGTCTTAGGGCTTCTTTTGCTTCTTCTTCTTCTTCTTCTTCTTCTTCTTCTTCTTCTTCTTCTTCTCCTCCTCCTCCTCCCCCTTCTTCTTCTTCTTCTCTTCCTCCTCCTCCTCCTTCTTCTTCTTCTTCTTCTTCTTCTTCTTCTCCTTATTATTATTATATTATTATTTTTATTATTATTATTATTATATATTATTATTATTATTCTCCTCCTCCTTCTTCTTCTTATTATTATTAGTATTATTTTTATTATTCTCTTCCTCTTCTCCTTCTTCTTTTTCTTCTTCTTCTTCTTTTTTTCTTCTCCTCCTTCATTTTCTGTCTTTCTCTCGTTCTTTCTGTCTTTCTCCCCCCACCCCTTTTTTCACCTCTCCTCGATAGAACATAACCAGTCAACAATTTCTCGCCAGCCGTCATGTCCATTTATGTATCCCAGTTCACCTCATGTCTTCCCCATCATTCCTCTTCATCCTTACTTCTCAGTGTGGATCCAGTGCAAAGACGTTCTAGTCATACTATTGTCAGGCTTTCTCACCATGTGTCAAATTTGTCACCAGCGTCTTTCTTCGTCGTCTAATTCTTTTGTCTTCGTTGTGTTGGGCCTCCTTATATTCCGCAGAAAGTCATCACAAAATCCCAAATCTTCACAACTCAATCTATAATAAATCATCAATAATTGGCACCTTAGTAGTGTTAGTTATTAGTTAATTGGTATCCTTTACAGGACGTTACAGAACCAACACTAGCAATTTTTTGGCTATTGGGGTTTTTCTAGGCATGTTTATGTCCAGTAGTTCGCCATTGCTTTCTAGACGGTCAGCTCTTGGTACCACTTCGAAAAATAACGCAAGACAACCGTCCGCAGCAGGAATCGAACCCAGTATTACGGCATTACGAAGCGCGTTCGTAATGCCTAAGCTACAGACGCCGACTTAGTAGTATAAGAACGACATAAACCGTATTATTTTTCCTCGCATTGTCTTCAGTTGGCTGTAATAGCCCTCCAATTGTAGTCCAACTTCATTGTGGAGGCGGCACATAAATAAAATACTTCTTGGGTTAATCACGACCTGCTCAAGCTGACGGACTGTACTGCTTACGTCACTAGGCTGGGCTGACGATGTGTTAACGCAGCGGTTCTCAAACAAGGGAAAAAAACTATTTTCGACAATGGCGAGGGAAGACAACTTAAATTTGTAAGCTTTAGGTATCTACAATGCCTTCTTAAATAATTTCAAAATTTTTAGCCGACTTTTGTTTATTATTTCCGCGGCACCCCTGGCATACGCTCAAGGCACCCTAGGGTGTTAGAACCGCTGCGGTAACGCATTGTTAGCCCGACCCGGTGACGTCAGCAGCACGTCCCGTCCAGTGGGATAAGTTTGGGACTGAAAAGGTTAAAACGCCAATCAAGCAAGACTGACTGACTTTCTGCCTCACCGGGACATCACACAAGCGATAAACAGCCGATGACACAATATGCCACTATGTGGGTGAGGATCACAGTGGAGAGGTCCCAGAAACCTCGTTCAGCCTTTAGGCCATATTTATGGCCATGATATTTTGCGGCCCCTGGTTTCAAATAACGAAATATTTAATCCTAAAAAGGACGAGAAGTAATAGTATCAAGCAGGAGATACAAGCCTTATATTATCAGGGGGTATAATTCTTTAAAAACAGTGGACAACATTAAATCGGTTACATATTAAAGTGTTTATCTATCTTTATTGTTTCGTTCATAAGCCATAATTTAGTTTTGTCAATTTCCCGTGCGGGTTTCGAGTTTCGGGCATATATTTTGGAAAGCAAAGAATAGACTCTTGCCACAATTACAAGCATGTCGTAGGAGGTGAGTATTTAGGGGTGTTTCGTACAAAGTCGGAGTGTTTCCATCTGAAAGGGAAGGAATCAACTGTCTGCATACAGTTAAGCCAGATCTCTAAAACGGATGGGCTCGCAAAACTCGGGTTCTGGAACAAGGATACAATCTAGGAGTGGGAAAACAACGGGAAACTTTCAGATGGAGTTTACAGCCGTTGAATGCTAAGAAAAAGAGTTTCACCTTTTGACATGCAAGTTTTAGTTCTTCCAAACCTTTTGGCAAACTGTAGCTCTGCTCGCGGTCTACTTTAGACGAAGACGACCATGCTAGGTTTATCTAGAAGAACTGAGTCGCTACAAACTAAACACACTGGGAAAACTGCAAGAGCCAAATAAAAGACTGAAGCCGGGCGGTTCCCTGTTTGGTCTTGATTACCCAGTTAACATCCTTCGGGGAGTCTGACGGCCAGGCAGGACATTTAGAGCAGTGTTCTTTAACACATGGCTCACTGTTCTCATCGTCTCCATGTGAAGTTAGAAGATGAACGGAGCACATGCGGGTTACTACCCAGGTGCTATGATGTTGATCCGTTGTTTAAACTTCAAACTTCATTAAAAAAATTTTTTTAGAGTAATAATAACAAGGTGACTATAATTAATTATGACTAAAAAAAACGTGGGAGCTGCTATAACATATTAGTCTTTTCCACTGTGCTCGCTTCAAATTGGGCGTGCTGCGGTAGTTTAGGTGGGCGTAGACTAGTCGTTGCAATTTGTGGAGCGGTAGAACAGGGCCAGGAAACGGTAAGAACCTCCTGTGCACTTAGGGGCAATGACACAATTTACGGTGGAGACAAAGTTGAAGTAGAGGACGGGAGATTTAAACCGGGCGTTTTAATCGAGGGTATTGGTAAGGACCCCACCTCCTTTTTCCCCCCATCAAATATACTGAACATATTATATGAAATTTAATTAGTCATGAGGCCTGTTACAGCTTGGAACCACATTCAACTGGAAGCAGATCTATCCTATAACTCAAGGCCTTTGATAGAGTATGGTATGCAGCAGTCTGGGATACTACGAAAAAAGTATTCCTCGTTTGTGTATTTCACTTGTGTTTGAAAAAGGCTGCCCGGCCGAAACGTTACGTTGTGTTGTTTTGTGCACGTTTTCCTCTTTCCCATTTTGTTGAGCTTTTTAGTCAAATTTCTCTTGAATTCATACGAAAAAAGTACAAAATGGGGAAAACCCTCATACGTAGTATAGAGCAGCTTTATGCCAAGGCCAGCAGTGCTGTCACGCTGAACGGACAAATAGGAAGCTGGTTGAGAACAATTGTAAGAGTTCGTCAGGGCTGCCTTCTCTCCCCAACACTGTTTAATATTTTCCTAAAAAGAATTATGACTGATACCCTAGAACAACATAATGGAACAGTTAGTATAGGAGGTCGGACTATAATATTCTTAAGGTTTGGAGATGACATCAGTAGGCTTGCAGTGTGTGTTTGTGTGTGTGTGTGTGTGTGTTTTTTTTTTCCCCCGTCTCTTTTCAGTGTTATACATGTCTTACAACCATGTGATAATCACGCTGTTGATCCGGGGAAACACCGCCAACTGGTTAGTGGGAGGTTGTTGTCGAAATTGTACAAGGAATAAAAGATAAAAAAACATGTGTGTGCACATCCCTTTTATTGCCGTGGCTTAACTGTGCCCGTCAGTATGAAAGTTGTCACGCCTTTCTGTGCAAATGTTGAAAAAGCTGATCGATTAACAATTTTGCCTTCTGTCGGCTAACTTAAAGTAGTTAACAAATAAGATTATTTGTGCATTTTGTTCTACCAAATGTATCAGCTTTGTTGGTTAAAAAGCTATTGTTATTTCAAGTAGCTAATTTTAGTATGATATATAAGATCTGGGGTTTCCCTTCGCTTGTATAATACCGGTGTATTATACTTGGTCTTTGTTCTTGTTTCTCTAGGTAATTGGTTTCTTTAAGGTAATCACACAATACACTTAGATCACTTGACATTTATACAATACACTAGTTATACAATATGCATACAGTTATATACACAATACTCGATTTTGGATTGACACCTTTTCGTCTTTCCAGACGATAGTGTTATATTGATATGAGGAGGCATGGGACACACAGCCCATGGCGATGGCGAGTGTGACTAGCAAAACCCGCCGTGTCAAGAAAAGTCTTTTACAATGATAGCATGGGAATACAGGGTCATTGTTGTCAACATTTGTGTTTAATCCGTTTCTTTTCAGACGCTCAGTTCTCATCTTTTCTGCAATAATTTCTTCCTTCACTCTCATTCCCTTCCTGATATGCCCTTTCCACACAACACGGCCAATTGCATTTTGTTTCCATGAGTCCACCTTAGTACCTATATTATTTAGGTACCCCTTGCACACATCTTTATACCGTAGTACAGGTCGGCCTCGACATCTTCTTCCTGCCTTTAATTCACCATAAAGAATGTCCTTATGGACTTTGCCATCCTCAATTCTCCAGGTGTGACTCAGCCACCTGAGCCTTCGTAGACTAAGCATGGAAAAGACTGTTGTAGTACCTGTTATTTCCAGTACCTCAGTGTTTGTGATTTTGTCCTGCCACTTAATGCTAAGTATTCTACTTAGGCATCGCATGTGAAAGATATTAGGCCGTCTCTCCTGGTGCAGATAGGTTGACTAAGTTTCACTGCCATAAAATAGAGTGCTGAGAACACAAGCCTGATAGACAAGGGTTTTTGTTTTAATTGTGAGCTTTCTGTTTTCTCAAACTCTCTTTGTCAATCTGCTCATTGTTGTTGCTGCCTTACCTATGCTGATGTTAATTTATTGGTCCAGCGATAGTTTACTATTTACTGTGGAACCCAGATAGGTAAAATGGTCTACTATCTCAAGCTCAAGCTCTTCACCGTCAATGTAGACTGTAGGACTGTCATTAACACCTTGCACCATAACCTTTGTCTTCCTTTTGCTGATTTTTAGTCCAAATTCACAGCACGCATCAGCAAAGGCAGATACTAAACATTGCAGCTCCTCCTCTGAGTGGGTGGTTATTGCGGCATCATCTGCAAACTGAAAAGTACCTGTCAGTTCCTGATGCGAGCATTGTCAAGGCTGCCGTCAGATCGAGAATGAATGAATAACACCTTATTTGCTGGTGGCTGCCCAGTTTGAGGCGAGCGGTAGTTGATCAGTGACATTCGAAAATATCTCCCACCGTCAGAGGCAACAGTGGCGCCCTCGTCTACGCCAACCGACAAGGACATTTAACCCGTAACTGCTGCCTCTCGCTTTGTTCCCGAGACCAATTAGGGCCAGGGATGAAGTTCCTCCTCTCATAGCACAAAGCCTGGCCAGTGTTGTAGAGACCATATGTTGCCCCTGCATAATGATCACTCTCTCGACCTGGTTTAGAATACACAATACTCATATACTGGTAATTACACAGAATAGGTAGATGAGTACAGATGCACATAACAGAAGACTAGTATCCATCTTGTTATCTAAGCTCAATCATTTGATTATTTATTTTTTATTTTTTTATTTTTAAATTTAACAATGATACAACACCGGTAGGACGATTACATTTTTGACACAATTATTAATAAAGCTAGCTACGAACGCTTTTAAACTTGATATAGTTGTATAAAAACATAATTTCATTTATTACATATCATAATTATATATTTACGTAGGCCACAGTTGAATCAACAACACTGGTTTTATTAGTTACACACTATCGTTTAGTGTACACAAATGCATATTAAAATATGTGCCGTGCCGTGAAGAGAGCGACGTTTTGTAAATGACTTGCAGATTGATGATGACATTAAAGTATTCATAATTACATATATTAGACGAGGGATCACTTGTCTGCTATGGTAATGGGGACAGTGGTTTGTTTAGGGGTTTAGTATTGACTAGGATGGTCAGTGCATTATGTTGCTGGTGTTCCTCGCACTGGAGAAACCAGCGCTGCATTCAGGAGAAGGCAATAATCTCTGTTCTGCATGCAATAAATCGTTTTCAATTGGGGCGAAGAAGCTTTTCTTTTGCCCACCCCCTCATACACATGTGTGCTAGTTGATTTGCTTAATCTTCGATGCATCCTGTACAGAACGCCCAATCATTATACAAAATTGTTCCAGGTTTTTTTTTTTATTGCCCCCTCTGTAACTTGGAAAGGGGGGGGTGTGGGGGGATGGTCAATCAAACTTGCGGACCAGCCGCTGTATCCGTTGCAAACAATGTCTATTATTTCCTCATGTTTTATATGTTGGTGCATTACAGTCGGCAATTTCTTATAAACCACCTCCTAGATGGTGCTTGTCAAGCAGAAAATGGGTCCATTGTCTGTGCAGCCCAAAAAGTGTTCGTGATGAAACGTTTTGAGCTATCCCCGGTTTTGCTTTATGCTTTCCTTTAGCCATATCTAAAAAATATATATCTTGGTAACTATTTTAGGCTGGGTCGACCTGCGACGCCCCACACCTTGATAGAAATCAACGCAGCAAACAGTGGGTTTCGATCGTTGTACGTTGGAATTACGAGTCGGACTCGCAACGCCTAAGCCACGCACGCCGCATATATATATATATTCTCCCCCTTCTTCTTTTTCACTATATATATATATATATATATATATATATATATATATATATATATATATATATATATTCTCTTCCATATTCTCCTCCTCCTTCTTTTTCACTATATATATATGTATATTTACATTTTATCCTCCTTCTTTTTCACTATATATATATATATATATTCTCCTCCTCCTTCTTCTTCACTCATCATCATCATGTAGCAGGCCCTTTGCTGAACGTCGCTCTCATCACATTCTGCCTGAAAGAAACTTGGTCTCTCGCCAGTTCTCCTGCCTCATATACTTTCATACTCAAGGAGTCCTGTGCCCATCTTTGTGTCGGTCGGCATCAAAAGTCGTGGTGGCTTGGAAAAAGCGGTGATAGGGGGTGCAGTTTGCGGAAAACCAGGCAGGGGTCAACCTCCGCGAAAATGGATGGATACAAGACATCGAAGAAGCATTTTTATTAAACGCCCATGGGGCTGGAGGGCTAGCTAGGGAAAGGGATACTTTCAAGAGAGCGACGTCTTGTAAAGTACATGCCGATTGATGATGATGATAGTCCTGAAAGTGGCGTTCTGTAAAGGACTGGTGAGATGACGATGCTGAATATCGAAAATCTACAAAATGGGCCGAATATTGGACGAAAGGCGTATACTGACGACAAGATTTTCTGGGAGTAAAGGTTGCCTGCGCTGGTCACAGCACCCCTTTCTAGTGCCGATTGGTCTATAAAGAATGTCGGTACAGTCCTGGGAAATAAAGATTTTCGACGTTATGTCGATCATTTAATTCAGTAGTGAAACATAAAAAATTAATTTAATACTTCACTAACTAGGAGCTCATACCAGTTATTCCGCTAAACAGAGGTGCTTTCTCCTTATCTCCATTTAAAAAATCTTGGCTATATCAGTTCGATTTTGGTCTGCCAGTAATTTTCATTTTTTTGTCAGTCCATCTTGAGTTATTGATGGGTACTTAGTTAGTTAGTTAGTTAGTTAGTTAGCTGGGTTATCCTCATTGCACTCCGGACATGTCCATAGGTGCTCAGATCCTCCCCTCAGTATGAACCCCAACGTCCGATGGCTAATAGTACCAGTTCTATGTTGATTAACAAGTCTTCTGGCGTAGCTGGTGTGCGTCTCGTTTTTTGCTGTGCCGATCTTAATTTCCAAGTCTGCCATTCTGGCGAGTGATGTGGATTCACTGCCACCAAAGTCCTCTATCCTTCCCATTTCTCTGAGGGCATTGATAATATCAGCATGATCCATAGGCTGACCGTCGGTAGTGATAGCGGATCCAGCCAACCTGTCAGCTCTTTCATTTCCATCGACGCCTGCGTGTCCCGGAATATTGATAGGTACTTACAGAGCAAGCTGAACTTCTCGTGAATGTTTACTGCAGCATGGAAATGAACAGTCAGAACATCAGTAATATTATCCACTATTACATAGAAGACACATTGCTTACATGGGTAGAATTACACATAAGGCAAATACAGACACCGAAGAAATCATTGAACTTCTAGAAGATAACCTGTGTCTAATACACAACCCCAAAAACAAATATATTGACAGTCCTCGCGCCTTCTCCTTCTTCTTTTTTCTTCTTCTTCTTCTTCTTCTTCTTCTTCTTCTTCTTCTTCTTCTTCTTCTTCTTCTTCTTCTTCTTCTTCTTCTTCTTCTTCTTCTTCTTCTTCTTCTTCTTCTTCTTCTTCTTCTTCCTCCTCCTCTTCTTCTTCTTCTTCTGTTCTTCTTCTTCTTCTCTTCTTCTTCTTCTGTTCTTCTTCTTCTTCTCTTCTTCTTCTTCTTCTTCTTCTTCTTCTTCTTCTTCTTCTTCTTCTTCTTCTTCTTCTTCTTCTTCGTCTTCTTTTTCTTCTTTTTCTTCTTTTTCTTCTTCTTCTTCTTCTTCTTCTTCTTCTTCTTCTTCTTCTTCTTCTTCTTCTTCTTCTTCTTCTTCTTCTTCTTCTTCTTCTTCTTCTTCTTCTTCTTCTTCTTCTTCTTCTTCTTCACGTTCACCAGCTGTAAACTGAGACGGAAAGTTCCGAGTGTCGTCTGCCGCCTGTCTATAGTCTTGTTCCAGAACCTGAGTGCTGTGTGCACATCTGTTTGACAAATCTGGCTTTTCTGGACTTCCTACATCAAACCTGCACAACGCATGAATTGAAAATAAACGCTGCGAAAACTTTGGCAATGAGAATAGGGCGAAAACATAATAACACGAATGTTCATGCTAATCAGACTACATCACTACAATCAAACACGTACGAAAATTCAAATATACAGAAAACATATTTACAGTAGAAGGCCTACCCGACAGAGACACAGATGTCAGAGTACTAAATGTCAAATGCTGACATCTACTAGTTAAGTCCACAGCTCCCTTCCAGCTAAATAACAAATAATTTATAGCTTCTCCATCCCTACTTTGACTTATCAGTGCCGAACATGGACAATGAAAAAGGCACTAGAACATAAAGTTAACCTTTGAAATGCTCTCCCGTGTATGGTCATTAAAAACAAAAGAATTGAAACAATAACAAATGAAGAGAGCATTAAAGAGAAAGTTAAAATAAGGCCGTGTCTGAATTACAATGACTGGCAAAGAATGAAATGCAAGAATGCAGCCAGGCCAAACTGTATACCGGAGTTTAGCTACATTTGGGAGAAGGGCGAGAGGAAAACCAAAAAAAAAAAGATGTGGATAAATAATGTAGCTGACACCTGCCAAAAGATCAACAAGTTCATGTTGTCTACTCTGTCTATCTATCTTTCTGCTTCTTTTTATAAGTGCCCATGAATACACTGTTTGTTTTTATACATAATGTTTATACGGCTTCTGTTTATTTATGTCCTCTCTGGATTCCTAACTCTAGAACTGGAAGTATGACGACGATTATATGGTGACGATAATAATGTTTATAATGATATTGATGGTCACTGTGGCTGTGTTATAGATTACTTTACTAATCTTTACTAACCAATCATCGTGATTTCGAAATGTCAGTTGGCGCATAGCAAGCATCTTTATGTGACCACTCTTTGATATCCGGTATCACTTTTGCTCTGTTGTCAGTGTGGACTTTTTCACAAATATCACACCAATCGAATTTATAATTTAGAGTCGTCAACTTATCTTTTTCTTTCAGCATTCTAGCGTATCTCACGTGATCTTGTCCTAGCTCTTTTAGATACAGGGACAGGTCTTTCGCTGAGGAGAAATTCGCCGTGTTGATGAAAGCCCCGATAGGAATGTATTTGCTGTAATCGAACCCACCCCTTACAACAGGGATGATATGAGAACGATACTTAATGTTTCTGAAGAACTTTTCTGTAATGTAATCCTTGCAGAGGGAGTTTTCGAAGCTGAGGTAGAACTTGTAGGTTAAGGTCAGTTTAGTCTCGCACTGACTTTCTTCAGCCCGTTTACATGACCGCATGCCGCAGTTACCGTATATATCCACATCGATGTACTTCTGTAGCAAATAGAATACAGCTGTTATAGACATGATATGTGCACAGGTATTATTAAAGGCACAATACACACCATTTAAGACCGTTTGAACATTTGAGGGGAAAACTTCTAGTCAAAATGGAGGGTGGGCAGGGTCACTGTTTTTAGTCGTAGCAAATGTTTGTTTCTGACAGATGGTGACCGTTGCGTTTTCCTTAATTTATAGACTAAATGGATATAGTTTTGTCGCCCAGCTACTTGGTTAAAAGCATAGCGCGACACTGTGAGCTGCGAATTTAATCTGAATTGTTTTTAGACTGTGACTGACCAGCGTGGTGTTGTGAACTGTATGTTTAAAAAATGGTCAGCGGTCTTTTGCCGCAAAACTGGTGGTGCCTTATATGGTCAAAATTATTCGCGTGTACAGCTGTTGATCTGTTTGTAACTGCTACTTCCGTCGACGATCAACTGCATTTCTAATGCTCGGCCCTTCTCCGCAGAACAGTCGGCCGCCTGCAGAGAAGGCCACACAAAACCCGAACTCCCTCACTCTAATGTTATTTCGCCGGTCCACACGTAAACCGGCTACTCGCCATACTAAATACCACAACACACCCGCAGCACACAAAAAGGCATTTAACATGAAAAACGCAACTCACAGTGCTGTATCAAGCCCTTAACCCAGTAGCTTAGGCAGCGAAACCGTAGACTTTGGTCCAAATGCGGAAATTGCCTTAGAAAAGCCCTCTCACAAGCAAAAATAACTAAACATTCTGTTGTGCCTGTCCTCCAATTGTCTTCGAGGGCCAATCAACACATGTCAGTAAGTTTTGTCATGATTTTTCAAGAGCCTCAAGGATTCGCCATAAATTCCTTAACGTGTGTTATGTAAAGCACAGTGGAACGAATCGCTTTCTTCTGAGGTTAGGTATAAAAAAGAAACGATGGTTCAAATATGTGAAAATATTAATGCACAACTTTTGGCCAAGAGAAACAGATATAATCTATTTTATGCAAACGAAATAAAAAGAAGAAGAAATATATATGAAAGTTACCTTCATCTCTTTGACATAAATCTCTCGCTTTGACTGAGTTGCACAGTGACTGACAAACCAGGCCACACTTCTAGTTTTGTTCTTAGCAATTTCCACTGAAAGTGTAAGACAACAACACATTTATGTCAGTAAAGTATAGGATCTTTCTCTCTTACCGTTGGCGGGTCTAACATCTAGTTCTAGACGCATATGTTTATAGACCTTCGGTAGTCGATGGGTTATGTCTGTGGACTATTTAACTGGCGGCCCGCGGTACAAATCTGGTCCACGAAGGCCGAGGAAATGACCCGCGGGTCACTGTCAGTGCACTGTGTTAATGGTCTTTCTTTGCTGGAGCTCGGGCCACTGACCCGTGACCATCCCCATTTTCAAAATGTATGCCCCAGAATAAATTTAGTTGAATGACCCTGCCTGTTATGCAGCCAAATTCACGCATGCTGCCTTTTCTTCCATGAAATTTCCTGATATCTATAGTTTTATTTTATGTTGGGTCCACTGGGGGAGCCCAAGCCTCCAGGTACCGGCACCCCTGTATAGAAGCGCTACTAAACGTAGTCAGGTCCTGGAGAAGTCCAGGCAAAGCGATCGTTGCAATTAATATTCAAACAAATCTGACAATAAAACTACAGGAATTTGCAATTCGGGTGTGTGAGCACGCACGCTTGCGCGCGCGCGCGCGTGTGTGTGTGTGTGTGTGTGTGTGTTTGGGGGTTGGTGGGGGAAGGGTTTATTTTTTGTTTCCTACTTTGCCTGTTTGGGGCATATCAGGTTCGATATTTGTTAAAAATGTATGTAAAAAACTTTGCTTCTGCCTTCTTTTTGTGGTGTTTTGGAAATGTAACATTTGTTCATCAGAGGCAATGATGCTAATACTGCTTGTCTGCAAAATCATTGACGTCTATCTGTGCCTTTGACTCGGAAGAGGTCAACAAAGATAACGGGCACTGTCCTGACTCATTTTGACGCAGACAAGTGCGTAATCTAAACAAAGGTCGTATACCAAGAGAGCGTTGCCGTCTAAACGTATACCAAACTATACGTATACCAAAGCGAATGTATACCAAATTAAACGTAAATCAAAGCGAACTATACCGAGGCACACCTGCAACCTTCTTCTGTTACTGAATTTATAGTTAACACATCCATATCCATATACACATGTATCTCATTGGCTTTACTACGAACGGGTTCAGCTGACGGGCCGTGCTGCTGACGTCACCGGGTCGGGCTAAAGATGCGTTATCACGGCGGTTCTAAAACTGGATGCCGGGGCACCCCCGGAGTGACGTGAGCGTATGCTAGGGACGCCGCAGCGATTATCAAGAAAGTCGGCTAAAAATTATTGATCTATTAAAGAAGACACGTAGATACGTAAAAGTTAAAATTTAACTTGTCTTCCCTCGCCCCTGTCAAAAATAGTTTATTTCTTGCTTGAGAACCGCTGCGTTAACGCATTGTTAGCCCGACCTGGTGACGTCAGCAGCATGGCCCGTCAGCTGAAGCCGCTCGTGGCTTCGCACTCGTGTTTTCTTTCCGCATTTTCCCTTGAATCTAATAAATGGGGCGACTGTCTGAGCTATGTTAGATAAGAAGAGCAACTCGGATGTTTCAAAAGAGGCGAATGCTTATCACAAAACAACTTATCACAAACATCAGAAGGAGACAGTCATCATTTGTGTGCGCGTGTGTGTGTGTGCGTGCGTGTGTTTATGTGTGTGTATTATTATTATTTTTATGACTATTAATATTCCTATTTTAGCTCTTTAATTTATTGTTTCGTTCAGCATCCGGTTTTCCTAGTCCAAAATTTTAAAGTGATTCAGGTGAACCCCTGTGTGGCGACTGGTGGCCATGACACCCTGCCCAGTTTTGTTATGGTGATTGTGGTTTATCCAGAAAGACTCAGGCCGAATCGTCCCATTTTCTGGCGCGTGGACGTTGTTCTATCTCTCTCTCTCTCTCTCCCCCTCCCCCTTTTCTTATGATTAGCGTCTTAGTCGAAGTTCAATAGACTAATTTTCCGATTCTGAAACAAGCCCGTAGCCGACGTTGTGACCTCGGGGCCGGTCATCTCCCGGTCAATATTTATTTATTAAGAAATAATGATTACCTCGACACCAGAATGCTACTGTTGAAAATCGATACCTAATCAATGTTAATAAATACTGTGTGTTTGCAAAGCCTCTCTAAACTTTGCATGCAGAGCAAATTTGAAGGGAAACAAAAAAAACACATGACGTCATCTACAAAATGTGCTCAATAAAACATTAAATTAGTTACAATAGCTACTGCTATGGTCTAATACTGTTTTGGGGAATCTGGATAGTGCCACTGGATTATTAATGATAACAGGCAATTGAAATTTTCACTAAGGTTTTCAAGAGTGACTGTCAACAATGCTTCATATTGCCAAATACCATTAATCGGCACTTATAGAAAGAAGTAGAAAAAAAAGTAGAACACACTAGACAACTTAAAAATCGAAAGCTATAGTTACCGTGCCGGGAATTAATCCTGTCACCTCCATACGGCGTGTGCGCCTCGCTATGAATACAAGTGCGCTAAGAACATGGTCAACTAGGCACAGCCCAAAAAAGGTGTCTTATTGGCCATGTCTATCGTACAGTTGAAATCCACAACTATGGAATACGGACAGAATTCATTTCGAACCATTGAAATGGCACCATAGGTTACAGAAATGTATATTAACGAAGCAAATGTCGAATAACAATCACAGCAACAATTTACGAAAACTTTAGACCGTAATGCTTTGTCTAGAATACACACACATTTAAGAAAGGTATTTGATTGGTAGTTCCGGTGTGTATACGTCATTCCTATAAATAAACAGAGGGGGAACCTTTGAGGCCGTTAGATATTATGGATTAATCAAGTAACAGAAAGTGTATTGATCGGCACTCATAGAGAGAAGTAGAAAGATAGAAGAACACACTAGAGTTTCTACAGTACTGCCCAGGTTTTGTGCTGAAGAGGAGGAACTTATTTCTGGTCCTAATTCGTGTCTCGGAAACAGGACTGTCTTGTGTGTGTGTGTGTGGGGGGGGGGGCACACCAGGAAGAGAATAAAAATGAAGGATGAAATGATTGCAGAAAGGATGAGAGCTGAGCGTCTGAGAAGAAACAGGCTAAATACAAAGAATGGCAACACCGATTCTGAAATCCCATGCTATAACTGTGGAAGACTTTTCTCAATGCGGGCGGATCTTGCTAGTCACACTCGCCATCGCCATGGGCTGTGAGTCCCATGCCCCCTCATAGTACAATATAACCACTACCGTCTGAAATGATGGAAAGATGTTAACATAAATACCTCGGTAATCAACCGCTTTCAGAAAAGTCAAACTTGGTATACGTCCTATTTAAACACGACATATTTTGCTCGGTATGCAACCTGCGTTTAAATTACGACTCGAATGCTAGAACTTGTTCAACTATAACAGTGCTTGGAATTTTTCTTTTTGTCCTTCTCTTTTTAAACACATTTTGTTATGGTGGGGAAGGGTGCGGGGGTTGTGTCCTTCCTTCCTTATACTTGAGGGAGGCACTACCTAGGCTCAGACCACTGCTGTACTGAATGTTGTAAACCAAGCCTATAATTTGTCTCCTGTATGTTGTTCTGCCAGCCAGTTTTTCGTTCAGTATTTTCCTGCACAAAGAAGACGCAGACAACAGATTTCAAAATGTATTGTCAGGCACATTTCTCTGTATAAACTTGGGGGTATACTGAAGTAACAGTTTAAAAAAATTCCAATTGAAATACGCCAGACAATAAATTGTGCAATCTATTGTTTGCGTTGTGCGTGTGTGTATGTGTGTGTGTGTGTGTGTGTGCTTGCGTCCGTGCGTGCGTGTGTGTGTGTGTGTTGAGTATGAGTGTGTGTGTGTTTCAATGTTTTGATCACATTCACAACGCAGAAACATTGTTTTCAGTTCAGTAGTCTGGCATTGCTTCCTCGGCAGATGACGCTTCATAATCTTTGTTTATTACCTTGCCGACTGGTTGAGGCGATCATGCTTCACCACATCTTGCTTACACCGACAGCATTCGTCAGCTCACTTCTTCTCCACCCCCCCCCCCTACCCCCACTTTAGTCCTGAATGAATGAATCAATCAATCAAGAACTGGCATTAGTGCACTCAGGACACTCCTTCACTTTAACCGCCTCCTTGCCCGGCTCTCTAGCATAGTTGGCTAAACCGAATTGCGCGGTGACCGCGTGACGAACTCCTTGTGGTCCGGGTTCACTCCCGGGGGTAGGCACAAAAGCCACATTTCTCCCAGATGTACGGTATTTACAATGGAATCAATGCCGACAGGTTGCGATATCCATAAAACCGAGCCTAAGGGTTAACAACTCATGGCTTCTGGATACTAAAACAAACCAACAAACAACCGCCTCCTTCCTCAGTAGCCAAAGCAGAGTCGAGACACTATCAGTGCCAGTTGCAACCTCATTAAAATTCCGCCTGTTTCCCCTCAATGTTGAACATTTTTCTGACCTTTTACCAGTGTTGCCAATTTTCTTTGACAAAAAACATCAAAAAATAGAGTCAACAAATATCTAAAATCATCTAAATTTGCGTGGAAAACATCTAGAAAAAAACACATTCAAATTGAAAGAGTGACAAATTACATAGCAATTGATATGACTTACCCTATAGAATCATGTCCTCTTCTTTACTGAAGTCTGCCTTACAAGATCCACAGGATAAACTTAGCTTTAATGATGAAGTTGAAGCTTCAGATCTAAAATGACTGGTATGCTTTAGCTGTTCCAATTTCTTTTAATACCAAATCAGGGAGCTGATAAGTGGAACAGCCTTTTCCTACTCTTATCAGGCCGAATTTCATTGTCAAGATAGCATTTAGGAGGTCACATTTCATTCTGTTTCTTAGGTTAAATTGGATAAATTCACTCCACATGAAAAACAGAAAGACATCCACCATCTAAACGTCAACATTGCCATCTAAATGCGAGGGAAAACATCTAAATCTGGATGTACAACATCCAAAGTGGCAACATTGCCTTTTACACACCAGCTGTTGAACTAGCCTTTCGCTATACGAATTCTCTGTATGCCCTGTTGCACCATCCCCTTGATCCCAGAGGGCACTCTTGTCATTTTCTGCTTTACAGCGCTAGGTTCCGCGACATAAATCTTCTCGTGCTGTCTTTCTATTTCTCCCCTCTTCCTACAGTTGCCCCTAGTCGAGTGTTGGTGGAGGCTGCAAGGATAGAGTAACCATAATATCTTGAGCCGAAAACGGGATATCCAACTAAAATGATGAGCTGAAAACGGGATACCCAAGTCATATTTTGAGCTCAAAACGGGACACCCAAGTCATAATTTGAGCTGAAAACGGGACATCACAAGCAATTCAGTTTACCCGGTTTTTTTTTTTTTTTTCACCTTTCTCAGAGCATAAGAGTTTAGGCCCACATCACTTGCAGCCTTTCGAATGCCGCATGAGTTGGGACCCAAGCTTTTATAATGGAAAGGAGCCTGGCTCCTATAGGGGCCTGTCCCTCTCAGAGGGGCAGCACTATCTCTTCTACGCAATCCTAAACAGATAACAATCTTTCACATACCATCCTCATAATTTTTCTCATCTGCCATAAACGCATTACAGGTATCTAAGACTATGAAATCTATTGGATCTACAAATATCAGTAAGTGTGTGTTCAATTCTCAAAGTTATTCCTAGATTTTTTTTTTTATGTATACACGGTAACTCCCATTTTATTCATTTTTTTTAATTTTTTTGAAGACCGACATGACGACCGGGACACGCCGAAACCGAAAACGAACTGTCCCGGCAAAAACCGGACATATGGTAGCAAAACGTCAAGATCTTCCGTGGGCTTTTTCTAACTTGCTGTGTAAGCAGGTCTTCATTTTTTGTTCAACTGGCTCTGGATGGCGTCACTCCAACTTTTATATTGTCCACCTCTTGTGCTCTGATCACATTTCTTCAGGTCAGCTCTCTGGAATAGTTAGTACGAAGGCTTTTTTTTTTCATCAGACAGCTGAACTGTTTATCTCTTGCTCTTTAAATAATTGCATGAAATGATCATATCTTACAGCAGTAAGTATTTTTAAAAACATGAATTACAAGCAGCCTTCAAATGAAAATTTTAAAGCGTTATACGAAATACCGTTGTCTTGTAACCTGTCAATACTGTTGTTAAGGATGCCAAGATGTTAAGCACATGACATCACGTTGCAGAGGAACCCTGTGACGTCAAGATAATAGCTTAAAGATGGCCGTCTCACTTTTGACATGCACCGAAGAGGAGCAGCATTCTGTTACCAGGTTGTTGTGCCTGTGTGTATGTGTTTGTTGTAACTTTTTTGTTTGTTTTTGTAACTAGTGAAAGGGTAAAACCTGCATAACTCCAGCAACAAATGAAGGTCCAGTATGGCAAGCATTTCTGTCAGTCCAGCAAGTGTATGAGTGGATCAGCAAGTTTCAAAAATGCATGTGTTCAAAATAGCGTGACTCCTCTGAAAGACTGTTTACAGCACCGTTAGGCACATCGAGTAATTACTTCAAAATCGATTGTAGCCCTTGAAGGTATCCCACAGGAAAACACATTTTAAATAAAAAAGGAATAACGGAATGCTGCCCTTCTTTGATGCACATCAAAAGTGGGGTGGCCATCTTTAAAACGACATCATTATAAATAAAAACAAAACCCAAGCTGGTACACTCACAATAAACGGAGTCCGGTAAAAGGTCCGTGCGGTTCCTCCAAGCCAAACGATTGTTTGGCGCGAAGATATCAGAGTCAGTCCGGTAGTTGAATGTCCAGTTGAAGGCGCTCCTCCATGGCCCGTAGGGAGCTGTAGATGGAAGAATAAATATATCACTGTCGTTGAAGTGGCTTATTGCTATATTATGAAAGTAACGGATCACTTTTCCGCCTGGGTTAAAAACCAACAACATAAATTACCAAATTGCAACACTTTTGGGGCATCAAAGTATTACCATGCACACGCACACACACAGACACACACACACACACATACACACACACACACACAAATAGCTGATAAGTGCCTTATTCGTAACAATTTTGTGTTATCAATGTCTGACACAGACAGTGCTACAAAAATATATAAACGCAAAATCACATGTGAGATGAGATGTAAAGGAGGTACAACTCTTCCACATAACCCACGTTGTGCCGAATGGTCTGTAAAAATATGGGTGCTCTTCCCATATGCCCGATGCGCCTAAAGGCGTGAAAATTGACCTTTACTTTCACTATGCTTACTGCAAAAGTGACTATGTCGTTCTTCCGTAAGTTAACTCTTGCAGTACCAGGCAATATTTTCACAAAGCCGACATGCGTTAGAATACAGAGATGAGACTATGAGTTGAAACAAATATGAGACATAATTAGTAACAACCGGGGCAGAATTAGGTAATGTTGTACAGTAAAACTTGAGAGTCGCCGTGGCGGAGCGGCTAGACGCTCGCCGCGGATCGGAAGGTCGCGGGTTCGCTGACATTTTTTTTTTTTTAAAATGACCTTGGCTCCCAGGTTGACCCAGCCTTGAGTGGGTACCAGGTGCAGTCCCGGAAAGTAAAGGCGGCCGGCGTGATGCTGACCACATTACTCATCTTCTGCCGATTGGTCTATAAAATATAGGTTTAGCCCTATATGCCTAAATCCGTGGAAAAGAGTCCTTTACCTTTTTTTTTTTTTTACTTACAGTAAAACATAGATTAGCTGGGCACTCAGCAAATTGTATTAACAAACACAAACCCCAAAGACACAAGAAGGAGACGACAGATTGTTTTCAAGTAATGTAGGTTTACAGTATTACAATACATTTTTCTACATTACTACTTTCATACTGAAGGTAACTTTGATCGTTTTGTAAAATTAAATACAATATTTGTGTACTATTCAATTTTGCTGGCGTCTGTGGCAAAGGTGTTGCAAACGAGCTTCGTAATGCCGGTATGCAAGGTTCGATCCCTGCTGCGGACGATTTGAATTGCGCTGGTTTCGGCAGTGGTACCGAGAGCTGACCGTCTAGGAAGCAATGGCAAACTACTGAACGTTAACTACAACAGCCAATAAATGCTGAGGCTTGGTTCTGCAACGTCCTGCAAAGAATACGCAACTTTATTCAATTTTAAATTACATTATTTTCATTTTCGTCCTAGTGAAATCACG
Source organism: Candidula unifasciata (assembly GCA_905116865.2). Classification (NCBI taxonomy): domain Eukaryota; kingdom Metazoa; phylum Mollusca; class Gastropoda; order Stylommatophora; family Geomitridae; genus Candidula; species Candidula unifasciata. The sequence goes on along the minus strand of CAJHNH020000058.1, from coordinate 459,977 downwards.
TTACTGTTCATATGTATTCAAAGTTTCTGTTATCCGTCACAGTCCTGATCCGGACGGTGACGGTTAATCCAAGTTTCACTGCACATGATTCTGACATGTTAAGATGTACACAGTAATCAATGAGTCGTTCGTTAGTTCACTGGTATTTCTAGAATGAATAGAACGAGCGGCACTCGATCTGTAACATCACGCCAGATCCTCTTTACATTACCAAATGCTGCTTGCTAGCCAGTTTTCTTTGATGTTTAGATCTTTTAGAATGTCAGTTTTTATTTTTCTTTCTTCATTGTATTCTGACAATCTTTCTTTAGCATTTCAACTCAAGCGCTCAATTTTGTGTCTGTTTTAAGTTTTTCCTGTTAGCACAGATAATAAGCATTATTATTATTATTATACTCCTAAGCTTGAATTAAGACCCTTAAGAGCCTCTTCCAAAATGTGTGTGTTTTTTTTTTCTCTCTAAATGTCAGCACCATTGCCTCTATTTTCTTCTTCCTTACGTCCTCTTTTACAGCTTCAGGTGTCGAGGGAAATATAATGTCCTGCTTCGTGCTTTTCTGACTGCTTCGACCAAAGACACATCATGATACTGTAGAGTCTCTCTGATGTTATCCTTCCATCTTGTTCTTGTTCGCTGCTTCTATCACACACAAATGGTAGCAAGAATAAATAAAGAACAGACTACACAATGTATTGGCCAATACATTTCATTGATTCTAAGTACTACACAATCGAGATGCTCTGTTTGAGAAAATTCCTGGGTACACTTCTCGTCACTTCACACAAAAGTCCTACTTACTCGGGTACCCATAATGTGCCGGAGATTCCCAGTAACATTTGACCCAGATCTGGCCAGGTGGTCTACGCGGGAGCACTGTCTGCCTTATGCCTCCTACGAAAAACAAAACCACATCAGCAATAGTCTTTCTGTTTTCGGTATCAAACGTGCACTCCCTGTAAGGACATACTTTGAAGTCTCTATTGTAACGATTCTCTGGTGCCTCGAGGAACCACTTTGGGCAGTTGAAGCAACTTATCACCTTTTCTTTTCTGGTCGAATTTCTTTTTCGATCTGTTTTGTATATTTTTGGAGTAGTGATATATGGCGATGTAAATAATTCATAATCTGAAGATTCGTGGCCAACTGCTTTCGTCTCCTTCCAAAGAAGGGATCCATTATTGTCACGACTGCTGTTAAATATTGGATCGTTGATAGAGAATACTAAGCCTTTAAATCTGGTCAGATGTCCAGCGATTTCTTACTTACTTACTTACTTAGTCGCTCCTCTTCTACCTTGGGGTGTAGAGGTTTGCCAGAGAGATCGCCAGACGTCTCTATCAGCAGTTTTCTTTCTGGCTTTGTTCCATTCCAGTCCTCTGTCAGTCAGGGACTGTCGGATGTTGTCTTCCCAGCGCACCCTGGGTCGTCCCGGAGGTCTGGTTCCCTGGTTCTTAGCCTCCCATGCTTGCCATGGTGGCCGATTTTCTCCCATTCTGCACACATGTCCAAACCATCGTAACTGTGACTGATCCACTCGGGTTAGTAAGGGCTGGGTATCAAGATCTTGACGTATTGTCTGATTGCGGACTTTGTCCCTTCTTGTCACTTGGACCACCTTTCTCGGTATCTCATTTCCGAGGCCTGCAGCTGGCTTCTGTGAGCTGTTGTCATTGCCCATGACTCACACCCATAGGTCAGGACTGGTACATAGGTAGAGCGGTAAAACAGCCATTTTCGTCCTCTTGCCAATTTCTCTTTTGCTAAGAAACCCTCGGTTTATGGCCTGGAAGAGTCTCCCAGCAGCTGCTTTTCGTGTAGCCAGCTCAGTCTTAATGCCTCCATTTTGGTCTAATACAACTCCAAGGTATTTGAACTGGTTAACCTGCTCCAACGCATACTGACCCATCATGATCTGGTGTTTCTTCTCCTCTCTTGAGATCACCATGGTTTTAGTTTTGGAGACACTGATGGTCATCCCTTTCTTTTCAAGCTCTTCCTTCCAGACAAGTAAGTTGTACTGAAGGTGTGCCTCTGATTTAGCTATCAGGGCCACATCGTCTGCAAAAGCCAGCTCTGATATACAGATTGGTCTCATCTTCCAGTACCCTACAGAGTACAGCGATTTCGGGCATACTAATTCTAAACGAAAGGACATTCAAATATGCCAACGTTATGAATGAAACTGTCAGTAGTGCACACAGGGCTTTCTTCCAGGAACAGAAAGAGAACTGTTCCTTGAACAGAATCATTTTCAAGAGAGCACGATGTACAACGCTTCATTTGTATCCACGTGCTGCAAGTCTTTCATATCGCTAAGAATCTGTGGATGAGAAGCATTTATGTTGAGGTTATCACAAATGTATTATACAGAATAGTATAATATATCTAGAAGCAAATGTTGTAGAAGATCTACACACTATACATGGTTAGGAAGAGTCAATAAGTCGCCAGGGGGGAGAGTGTACCGACCTCAAACCGCCAGGGTGCCATGTCCCAGTTAATCTACTATTTTTATATCTGTGATTGGCCTTCTTGTTTTTTGTTTTTCAATTGGACTGCATCTTTAGTCTACAGGTAAGCCCAGCGTCTTCTTGGTCTGCTTCGCTGCCTACTTCCAGTCAAATATTTTGTGCAGATACTTAGAAACTGAAAATATTTTAACACCAACTGCCCAGATTTCAAAGAGAACGCCCTCTCTCCCCCCCCCCACCCCCCCTAACCCCTTTTCGCCTCCCCCCCCCCGCCCCAATCAATTCACGCCTGCGCGATGTTTACCACATCATCGATCAAGTGCCTATTTGTCCAAAAAATATACGTTTAGCATTGGGGTCAAATACACATATGGAGGACACGGGTGAGGTGCATTGTCTAGATTTTTTCTCCGGGGAAACGCCGTTGTGTTGGGAAATGAAAAGGCGGACAGACTGGCTGGCCTGCACAATTTGGTGGAATACTAATTCATGGAAAGGCAGACGTGGGAGAGCGTTTACAGTTCGGAGGAGCAGATGGATCACCACAGTCTGGTGAGATTGATGCGGCTCAGAGGAAAGGCAAGACCGGCGTTTGATTAGAATGCTACTGGCACCAATAGTATCGGAACTCTGCACTGGCTGCTGAAGATGGGGACGGAGGGCTTATGGGAATGCCCGGAGTGCGGTTATGTCAGTTCTTGAGTCAACTCAACTCATACACAAATGGGCGGGGCGCATTGACTCTTACTTGTATATCTGAAAGAGTCAAAGAAAGCAAAAGTCTAGATGTAGGCTTGTTGGCATTTGTTAGTTTGGTTATCATCTTTGCACTACGGTCATGTCTATAGGTGCTCAGATCCTACCCGCAGTATGAACCTCAGCGTCCGGTGGCTTATACTATCAGTTCTATGTTGTTGGCATTTGTATCGCTTGTTACATCGTGTGAGCCTAATTAATTGTCTCTTTTCGGCGTCTTTCGAACACACTTTCTTCTTCTTCTTCTTCTTCTTCTTCTTCTTCTTCTTCTTCTTCTTCTTCTTCTTCTTCTTCTTCTTCTTCTTTTGTCAATATTTGCTTATGCCGCTAGGCGTCGCAGTTCCTCAGACGATCGGCAGCCGAACCAGGGCGTGCTTAGTCACTTGATATGATGTGTCTCAAGGTGTCAGTGACTCCTTCAATCCACATTTTTCTCGGTCTTCCCCTGCCTCTTGGTGTTTAGATTTTCAGGTTGTACGCTATTGTTGCTAGCATCGTTGTTTTCAATCTCATTAGGTGGAAACCATTTCATTTGACTATGGATGTTGTTTCATCAGTCCTTGTGATCACGTCGCTTCTTACTCGACCTCTTCTGGTTTTATTTACAGCCATTCACAAACATCTCATCTCACAGGTGGTTCGCTTTCTTTCGTGTTCCTTTGTTAATGTCCAAGTCTGACATTTAGGTTAGTTGAGTATCCTTTACAGGACGATGCAGAACCAACCCCAACAGCACCTGGCTGTTGTGTGGTTTTTCTAGGCAAATACGTCCAGTAGTTTGCCACTGCTTTCTGGACGGTCAGATTTCTTTATACCAATGTCGAAACCAACGCAAGGCGCATGGCCCGCAGCTGGGATCGAACCCAGCTTTCCGGCATTACGAAGCGTTCGCATCGACTTAGCCACAGAGACTACTAAGTCTGACATTATTAACCTAAATTCGGCATAAATAGTGTATTTATAATTTGTCTTTTTGTCTCTACAGTGATATCAGGGTGTTAAAATTGGAACAAGTTGATATGTGACATTGTTGGCTTGTTGGATTCTCGTTTCTATCTCTCCGTCTATTTTACCATTGTGTGTAAAGATGCTTCCCAAGCATTTAAATTCTTGCACTTGTTTCAGACTTTGATCCTTGATCTTTATGTCGATGGTTTTTTGCTCTCTACATATTCTCATGACTTCTGGGTTTTTATTTTTTTATTTTTTAACTTCATGTAAAGTTGGAGGCAAATGTCGTGCGGTTGTTTTATGTGATCCCGCATCTGTTTACTTTCACTGTGGAATATTCACTGATCGTCGACATGTTTAAAGACATCTAGTGGTGTTATTTTTAGTTGTATTAATATTGTCTATGAATATTATACAAAGTAAATGTGAAAGAACACACCCTTGACTTACTCCTGATGTTACAGGGAACCAGTCTGTGAGGCCAGCTCTTGTTCTGATGGCTCTCTTGCCACAAATGTTTAGCCACTATTCACCTGTTTTCCACCTGATGATTGATTGGCACCTTTCCGTCTTTCTATATGATAGTATTGCACTGCGCTATGGGGAGGTTTGGGACTCCTAACCCTTAGCGATGGCGAGTGTGACGGGCAAGACTAGCCCACGTTAGGAAAAGTCTTCCACAGTTTTAGCACGGTATTTCAGGACAATTGTTAACATTTGTGTTTAGTGTCTTCCTTCTCAGACGCTCAGCTCTCATCCTTTCTGCAATCATTTCTTTCTTCATTTTCATTTCCTTCCTGCTGTGCCGCCTCCACATAGCACGGCCCATGGCATTTTGTTCCCACGATTCCACCTCAGTACACTTATCAATCATGTCCAGTTTGCACACATCTATATAGAGCTTGGCTTAAACATCTTCTGCCCATCTAAGTATCAATTATTATAACGTTCCAATGTCAGAAGCAATTTTGTTGTTGTTTTAACGCTGTACCCTGGCTGTTGTCAGGACCCCTAATGTAACCCGCCTTGCTAGTTTACAATGTTGAACATATATTCTCAATGTGTGACAAGGGCAAACAAGCAGCTATACTGTCTCTTGATATCCATTTTGTAAAAGGTGACTAGTTAAGTATTTGCTGAAATCAAATGTGTTGGGCAGAAATAGGCCGATTTCGGAGTTAATCTTTAAACCACAAAACACCGTGATATTCTTTTAAAAGCAAATGGAGAAAAATAAAGAGGAGAACAACAACAACAACAACAACACAACAACAACAACAACAACTAGGAGAAAGAGGGGGATACCGAGTAAAATAAGAAGAAGGAGAATAGAAAATTGTTTTTTAGCATAGAGTCAAAACCAAAGCGCGAACAGAACATCTTTAAGCCTTGCAAACAGTGCATACATGCTGGAACACGGAAACAGATCGATAATTGAATGACAATTCAGCTGGTCACAGTACAATTTACTGGGATGCATAGTACAAAGGATAAACTTGATTACTAGAAACACGTGCGACAGTCATGGAATAAAAGAAGTTAACTATAGTGTTCATCGACCAAGATACGGCGTTATGGTAATCAAAGAAGGCTGTTGGTATAAAATGGCAAACAAACCTCGAACTCTGGGAGCAGTTACAAATGATCAATATCCGAAGACAGTACTTCTACGTCTTCTGCCTTTGCCATTAAAAGTCTGGCTGGCACATTGTGTTGTGGTTTATAGCTGAATAGCGATATCTGAGTCTTCAAACCTACTGCACCCGATTTTTTAATTAGTTACCACTACAACATGTTCGATACTTAGGGACAACAACAACAACAAAATCAAATTTTCATGAGAAATGCTATAAAAAGATTCACAGAAATAGTGACATCCTATAGTCCATTTCAAAAGTCGTGACCTCAAACTTTAACAAATTTCTCGAAAAAATCCTCTAATATTAGACACACATTTTTACATCTAATTTTGTTTATGTGTGTGTGTCGGTAACTGCTGGTGATACACTTGAGGTTAGTGAGCCAAAATAGTATTAGATCACGATAAAGTAATACGAATAGACTTAAGCTGTATCAAATTCCCCGGACCTTCATTTGTTGATTTATTTCTATAGGTTCCTGCCCTTCATTGATTTATAAAATATTTATAAAATTTAATTTAAAAAAAAAAAAGAAAAAGAAAACGGTAACAGAATGCTACTCCTCTTTGGTGCGTGTCAAATGTGGGGCAGCCATCTTTAAACTGTCATTATGACGTCACCGTGTTTGTCAGCACCGTAATGTCACTCTTAACAACAATACTGACAAAGCAAAAAGACAATGGCCTGATTAGGTGTCGAAGTGAAAAGAAAAAAACAGTGCCGGTCTTAGCGGTAAATGACCGGGAGAATTGGCCACGCTTAACACTCAGGGGACATACAATACGGATATACAATCAGACTTGTTATTGGTACCCTTGGAATTGAAACTGCGCGCCTGCTGCTGAAGAAGGGAACGAAGCGCTTATGGGAGTGTCGCGAGTGATGTGATATCGATTATTGATTCAATATTCATCATTGGCACAGTTATTGTAATTTCTTTCACAACTTCTAAGCCTTTCGTTTGAACTTCCCTCGTATTTCGCATACAGTTTGTTGTAGCAACAGCCTGGCACCGAAAGACCTGCGTAAACAACCCGTATATTCATCCATTAAAGCAGCGGTTCTTCCCCCTGTGGGTTGAGACCCTTATGTGGGTCGAACGACCCTTTCACAGGAGTCGCAAAAGACAATAGGACAAAACATATTTACTGAACTTATAGATAAAGTAGCAATGAGGTATGAGCTATAACATATTCATCAGCGTCGCGCGGTTAACAGTGCCAGTCTTATGCTGATTGACAAGACTTCGGTGTGCTTCTCATGCTTGGCTGTGCCGGTCCTTATTCCCACTTCACTTCTTGCATTCTTAACAGTGATGTGGACACATTGCTTTCAAAATCCTCAGAACGTCCTATCTCTCTAAGTGCATTGACAATGTCTGTGTGATTCATGCGCCGGTCATCTTCAATTAATGCGGCACCTGCCAGTCTATCAGCTCTTTTATTACCAACAACACCTGCATCCCCTGGGACAAATATGAAGGTACCTGCACATACAGGAGAGTTTTGCAATGACTCAATCTTCTGTCTGCGTAACCAGGCTAATGATTATCAAGGCCTAGAAAATCATTCTTTACTGTATAAATACCTTTATATAACAGTGGTGCATTTGGTATATAGAAAGGAAGGAAGGGGAAAAACGGATGAATGACAGACAGACAGACAGACAGACAGACAGACAGACAGACAGACAGACAGACAGACAGACAGACAGACAGACAGACAGACAGACAGACAGACAGACAGACAGACAGACAGACAAGCAGGTAGACAGACAGACAGACATAAAGACAGACAGACAGACAGACAGACAGACAGACAGACAGACAGACAGACAGACAGACAGACAGACAGACAGACAGACAGACAGACAGACAGACAGACAGACAAAAATAAAGACAGACAGACAGACAGAACCCAAAATTGACGCCTATTGTTAAATTTACAGTAACTACAGAAGCATTCCTTTCACACGAATCGCAAGGAAGTAAAAACATCGAATTAGTGTTAAATTCATGCTAAACGGGAAGTAATCATTAATATACATCCTTGCTAGGACCCCAATTTTGTTTTTGTTATCAGAGTGTTCTTCTTAAGCGAGTTCGTATCAGTTAGAAAGTGAGTTAGTGTGTCAAACGATAGATTATCCTAGATAGATAGATTGTCCATAAGCTCTAGGATCTCATCTTCATTATACCCCGCCCCCTTTTTTTTTTCTCTCTCCCCCCCCCCCCCAGTGTGTGGCTGCTGAAAACACCACAGAGAAAGTTCTTGTACAAGAACGAGTTTTTGTTAACGAGGTTTTACTGTATAAAATTTCCCGGTGTGGGTGCCAGGGGCCCCATTGTAGTGGGGGGGGGGGGGGGAGAGACAAGAATAGACCCACTGCCTTCCCAACAAGCATGTCGTAAGAGCCAATAATTGGAAGCTTCCTTTGAAGTCAGAGAGCATCTGTCTGAGAAGCAAGGAACCAACAGTCTGCATAAAAATGGTTAAATCTGTCAAATGGATGTGCATTAAACTCTAAAGATCTGGAATAAGACTAAAATCCAGAGGTGGACAAACTACTAGAACTTTCCGCTGGAGTGAACACGAAAAAAAAAGAAAACGACTTTAAAATTACACCGGCTAAACAATTTTGTAACGAAATTATGCTTTCCGACATTACAAATCGCTACTCACCAGATCAGGTACAGTCATGATATCGTGCAGTGGGGAAATTCAAAACGGGCGCACAAAGATCAGCGTTGAACTTACGGATGATAAATTATCATCACAATTCTGAATTAAAGCTAGCTTTGTGTCCTTGTCAACGCTTGGTACGCCAAGCGTAGCATTTATTGTGTCGTTTTGCAAGGGTAATTTTACATTACTAGTTCAACATTGATTTCTTTGCGTTGCAGCGAAAACTCCCACTGTCTTTAGAATGAAATGAAAGGAATGCAACCCGCTACTAAATCGCTTTTTTTTTTTTTTAAACTCTGGTGTATTCAACCGGCTGCCAAAAAAAAAAAAAAAAAAACGAAAAGAAAAAACACTTACTTTTGACAATAGAATTCACTCTGCGAATAGATGGCCAGAGAGATAGTCAGATAAGGATTAAAACAGGTAGACCACAAGTACAAATTATTTGCTTTAACGAAAGTATTGGGTATAGCGAAGACAAATGAAAGTACTCAAATAGTGATTACGTCATTGCAAGCCAATTTGTTTTCAAAAATTCATCATCGTCGTTAAGTACCTTGCCAGTTGGGGTAGGCGTTCATGCGTCGCCACAGACCTGGGTCTTCGGTGTTCTGGTTCAGTATCTACTGATGATATTTCTTCATGCCACTGTCTTAAACCATCCACCATCATTTCTCGTGGTCTGCTTCTGCCTCTACTACCAGTGATCTTTCCAGTCGTCACGATATTTTTCAGTGCTCCTTTTCTCATCATAGGACCAAAGAATATTGTCTCCTTCTCATTGCTGTATATAATGTTCTACTTTCACTAGCCATTTCAATGCAATCATTTTTAGTTATTCTGGCAGTCCAAGGTATTCTCAGCATTCTTCTGAAATACCAGTTGCCCCCAAACTCTTCTTAATGTGTTTGCTAGCGTACCAAGATTCACCACCTTACAACACAACAGGCTCGATAAAACATTTTCAATACTCCTTTTCTGATATTTAATGAGATGGATTTATTGCACAAAATACTTTTCATCTTCTTAAAAGCTGTCTTTGCCTGGACAAATTCTGCTCTTAATATCTGTCACGCATCGTCCTTCTGATGTTATGAATGTTCCCAAAAAAAAAACGTGAATTTATTGACCAGGTTAAGCATTTTCCGTTCTATTGGAGCTATCTTCTTCTTTGATAAAACAACTTATTTCTGTTTTCTTGATATTCTAGGAAAGTCCCTTTTTTGCACTCTCTTATAGAACAATGTTATTGTAGGTCTTCTGCGTTTTCAGGTATTAATACTGTATCATCTGCACACGAAAGATTTTTTTAAATATTATAACCCGGTGTGACATCTGGCGAATGGCCCACAATGGCTGAACTTTGTTACAAGATCTGACAAACTGTCCTGCATCTTTTCTCTCGGTCTCCCTCCGCCTCTCCTCCCCTCCAACTTTGTCTACTACCACGATGTTCTTCATTTGTCACCTTGGATACGCCCAGGTCCTTTTCTTTTTGTTCACCCCATCTCAGGGACTCTGAAATTTTGCGGAGAGTTCCCGAGACAGTTCAACAATAGTACAGGGTATTATGGTGTGAAATAACCACCGAATAACACTAACCCGACCTACCCCCACCCCCACAACCATAATATTGGACTTTCCCGGGAACTCCCCCACGAAATCTCTGAGTCCCCGAAAAGGGTAACAAAAAGAAAAGTACTTACGCCCGTCCCAAGTCATTTTTTTTAATGGGGTAGAAAATATTCGGCAAGAGAAAAAGTTGGCAAGAATGAACAAACAGTTTATGCTAGCTAACAAACAGTTTATGTTAGCTTTACAAAATCGATCACAAAAAACAAACAAAGGACGTTGCGGCGATTAGCCTTCGTCGGCACATAACGAACAGCACAGTACACATACACAAATATGCTCTAACGATGAAGCGTACCAAGTCATGCACTGTGGTTTGCTGTGTGTAGGGAGAATAGGCGCTGGAAGCTGGCGTAAAAAGGGGGGGGGGCCCTTCAGCCAGCTTGCACCAAAACGTGTTTGGCGGTCCGTTGGGGGGAGGGGGGGGCCTCAGTCTCACCCTCTCCCAGTGAGTATGGGAACTAACCAGCCCCTTGTAACCATGCATAACAATTCACTTTAAAAGTATTTGGTTACACATTTTATATATTTGTTGTTGTTGTTGAAATATATGCCTTGTCACTTAACAATTATTGTTATTTATTAACTTTTTCTTCTTCGTAGCGGTCACTAGCTGTAAACTCTGGCGGAAAGTTCTGGTTGTTTATCCACTTTTAGACTGCAGTCCTGTTGCAAAACCTGAATGTTGCGTGTGCATCCGTTTTACAGATCTGACTCATTTGTATGCAGACTGCTGGTTCCTTGCCTCTCGGGCAGATGCTCTCCGACTTCGAAGGAAGCTCCCAATTAGTCGACTCTTACGACGTGCTTTTGAGTAGGCAGTGGATCTATTCTTGTTTTCCCTATAAAAGGGCTCCGGCACCCACAGGGGGAGTTATTTATTATTATTATGCTGTGAAGCTAGGATTAGACCTCTTGAGGCCCAACCACTCACCCCTATGTTTTATTCGTGTCAGGGCCGCCGGTAGAGACTGTGTTGCAGATGGTCGATGCTTCAGCTGAGCCTGAAACTGTAGAACTTTAGTCAATATTAGCCAACTGGCTGTGTGATTATGGTGTGTACCAAGCATAAACTGTACCGGCGGCAAGACGGGATAGATTTTGACTTCATCACAGACACTTATCCATTGATCTGTACATGCTTTTAAAGGTGAAAAGGGTATCACATATGCATGCAGCACACACGCACGCAGTCACAATACATACACACCTGCACAACAAAGCACACATGCATGTGTACATACAAACAGATATACATCATGTGCCATGTCGGGCAGCGTAGGCTGTCATGTTTCGCCATGTCACATGATAACCAGAATCAGTTTAACGTTTTTGTCTCGCCCTATCCATCTGGTCAGGCCAGAAGAAAAAGGTACAGCAAAGGTAAAGTCGGAGATGTGAATCAACGTGCTCTGTCACCAGTACAGAAACTCTGTAGCTACAGCGACGTTCCTCATGTACCATAACCTAAAGGCTTGGTGAAACCCGGGAACCGCCCTGTTTCGAACAACGGTCGTGTGCTGCAGCGAGTCACAGCTGGATTTAGCAGCGAGTCTCCTATAGACTGCGCCAAAGCAGCACCCCCCTTCTCCCCCAGGGGCCAGAAGAAACTGGTTGCTTGCTAAAGCAGGTTGATAATGTAATACAGTGCAGAAGTGTGTTTGACGAATCCTGCTTGCTACAAACTGCACGCTGATGAAGTCTACATAAAAAAGACAACAACAGGTATTTTTTTTTTTTTTTTTGACCATTCCTTACGTGGTAGGAGGGAGCGGCTGGAAGAGAGACAGGCGTATAAACATATAGAGAAAGGGAGGAGAGAACAAAATATTAAATGAATAAACAAATGAATGACCGACCTTTAGAGAGAAATGTAGGCATACAGACAAGGACACAGAAATAGGCATGAGGTCAAACAGACAAGGAAAGAGAGGCAGACAAAAAGACACAGACAGGTATGCAGACAGACAACGAAACAGGACATACGTGCCGGCAGACATGGAAACAGGGACAGCAGTGCTGACAGACAGATAAGGAAATAGAGACAGGAGTGCTGACAGACAGATAAGTAAACAGAGACAGGAGTGCTGACAGACAGATAGGGAAACAGAGACAGCAGTGCTGACAGACAGACAAGGAAACAGGGACAGCAGTGCTGATAGACAGACAAGGAAACAGAGACAGGAATGCTGACAGACAGACAAGGAAACAGGGACAGGAGTGCTGACAGACAAGGAAACAGGGACAGGAGTGCTGACAGACAAGGAAACAGAGACAGGAGTGCTGACAGACAGATAAGGAAACAGAGACAGGAGTACTGACAGACAGATAAGGAAACAGAGACAGGAGTGCTGACAGACAGATAAGGAAACAGAGACAGCAGTGCTGACAGACAGACAAGGAAACAGGGACAGGAGTGCTGATAGACAAGGAAACAGAGACAGCAGTGCTGACAGACAGATAAGGAAACAGAGACAGGAGTGCTGATAGACAGATAAGGAAACAGAGACAGGAGTGCTGACAGACAGACAAGGAAACAGAGACACGAGTGCTGACAGACAGACAAGGGATCAGAGACAGCAGTGCTGACAGACAGACAAGGAAACAGAGACAGCAGTGCTGACAGACAGACAAGGAAACAGAGACAGGAGTGCTGACAGACAGACAAGGAAACAGAGACAGCAGTGCTGACAGACAGACAAGGAAACAGAGACAGGAGTGCTGACAGACAGACAAGGAAACAGAGACAGGAGTGCTGACAGACAGACAAGGAAACAGAGACAGGAGTGCTGACAGACAGACAAGGAAACAGAGACAGCAGTGCTGACAGACAGATAAGGAAACAGAGACAGCAGTGTTGACAGACAGACAAGGAATCAGAGACACGAGTGCTGACAGACAGACAAGGAAACAGAGACACGAGTGCTGACAGACAGATAAGGAAACAGAGACACGAGTGCTGACAGACAGATAAGGAATCAGAGACACGAGTGCTGACAGACAGATAAGGAAACAGAGACACGAGTGCTGACAGACAGATAAGGAATCAGAGACAGGAGTGCTGACAGACAGATAAGGAAATAGAGACACGAGTGCTGACAGACATATAAGGAAATAGAGACACGAGTGCTGACAGACAGATAAGGAAACAGAGACAGCAGTGCTGACAGACAGACAAGGAAACAGAGACAGCAGTGCTGACAGACAGACAAGGAAACAGAGACAGGAGTGCTGACAGACAGACAAGGAAACAGAGACAGCAGTGCTGACAGACAGACAAGGAAACAGAGACAGAAGTGTTGACAGACAGACAAATAAACAGAGACAGCAGTGCTGACAGACAGATAAGGAAACAGAGACAGCAGTGCTGACAGACAGATAAGGAAACAGAGACAGCAGTGCTGACAGACAGACAAGGAAACAGAGACAGCAGTGCTGACAGACAGATAAGGAAACAGAGACAGCAGTGCTGACAGACAGATAAGGAAACAGAGACAGCAGTGCTGACAGACAGATAATGAAACAGAGACAGCAGTGTTGACAGACAGACAAGGAAACAGAGACAGCAGTGCTGACAGACAGACAAGGAAACAGAGACAGCAGTGCTGACAGACAGACAAGGAAACAGAGACAGCAGTGCTGACAGACAGATAAGGAAACAGAGACAGCAGTGCTGACAGACAGATAAGGAAACAGAGACAGCAGTGCTGACAGACAGATAAGGAAACAGAGACAGCAGTGTTGACAGACAGACAAGGAAACAGAGACAGCAGTGCTGATAGACAGACAAGGAAACAGAGACAGCAGTGCTGACAGACAGACAAGGAAACAGACACAGGAGTGCTGACAGACAGACAAGGAAACAGAGACAGCAGTGCTGACAGACAGATAAGGAAACAGAGACAGCAGTGTTGACAGACAGACAAGGAATCAGAGACACGAGTGCTGACAGACAGATAAGGAAACAGAGACACGAGTGCTGACAGACAGATAAGGAAACAGAGACACGAGTGCTGACAGACAGATAAGGAAACAGAGACACGAGTGCTGACAAGACAGACAAGGAAACAGAGACAGGAGTGCTGACAGACAGATAAGGAAACATAGACACGAGTGCTGACAGACAGATAAGGAAATAGAGACACGAGTGCTGACAGACAGACAATGAAACAGAGACAGCAGTGCTGACAGACAGACAAGGAAACAGAGACAGGAGTGCTGACACAGACAAGAAAACAGATACAGCAGTGCTGACAGACAGACAAGGAAACAGAGACAGGAGTGCTGACAGACAGATAAGGAAACAGAGACTGGCATGGAGACAAAGAGACAAAGACTGGCATGCAGACAAGGAGACAGAGACTGGCATGCTGACAAGGAGACAGAGACTGGCATGCAGACAGAGAGACAAAGTGACAGAGACTGGCATGGAGACAAAGAGACAGAGACTGGCATGCAGACAAGGAGACAGAGACTAGCATGCTGACAAGGAGACAGAGACTGGCATGCAGACAAAGAGACAAGGAGACAAAGACTTGCACGCAGACAAAGAGACAAGGAGAAGAGACAGGCATGCAGACAGGGAGACAAGAAGACAGAGACTGGCATGCTGAAAAAGACACAAAGAGACAGAGACTGGCATGCTGACAAATAGACAAAGAGACAGAGACTGGCATGCTGAAAAGGAGACAGAGACTGGCATGCAGACAGAGAGACAAAGTGACAGAGACTGGCATGCAGACAGAGAGACAAAGTGACAGAGACTGGCATGCAGACAGAGAGACAAAGAGACAGAGACTGGCATGCAGACAAGGAGACAGAGACTGGCATGCTGACAAGGAGACAGAGACTGGCATGCTGACAAAGAGACAGAGACTGGCATGCTGACAAAGAGACAGAGACTGGCATGCAGACAAGGAGACAGAGACTGGCATGCAGACAAGGAGACAGAGACTGGCATGCAGACAAGGAGACAGAGACTGGCATGCAGACAAAGAGACAGAGACTGGCATGGAGACAAAGAGACAGAGACTGGCATGCAGACAAGGAGACAGAGACTGGCATGCTGACAAAGAGACAGAGACTGGCATGGAGACAAAGAGACAGAGACTGGCATGCTGACAAAGAGACAGAGACTGGCATGCAGACAAGGAGACAGAGACTGGCATGGAGACAAAGAAACAGAGACTGGCATGGAGACAAAGAGACAGACACTAGCATGGAGACAAAGAGACAGAGACTGGCATGGAGACAAAGAGACAGAGACTGGCATGCTGACAAAGAGACAGAGACTGGCATGGAGACAAAGAGACAAAGAGACAGAGACTGGCATGCTGACAAGGAGACAAGGAGACAGAGACTGGCATGCTGACAAGGAGACAAGGAGACAGAGACTGGCTTGCAGACAGAGAGAAAAAGTGACAGAGACTGGCATGCAGACAGAGAGACAAAGTGACAGAGACTGGCATGGAGACAAAGAGACAGAGACTGGCATGGAGACAAAGAGACAGAGACTGGCATGGAGACAAAGAGACAGAGACTGGCATGCTGACAAAGAGACAGAGACTGGCATGCAGACAAAGAGACAGAGACTGGCATGCTGACAAAGAGACAGAGACTGGCATGGAGACAAAGAGACAGAGACTGGCATGGAGACAAAGAGACAGAGACTGGCATGGAGACAAAGAGACAGACACTGGCATGGAGACAAAGAGACAGAGACTGGCATGCAGACAAAGAGACAGAGACTGGCATGGAGACAAAGAGACAGAGACTGGCATGCTGACAAAGAGACAGAGACTGGCATGCAGACAAAGAGACAGAGACTGGCATGGAGACAAAGAGACAAAGAGTCAGAGACTGGCATGCAGACAAAGAGACAAGGAGACAGAGACTGGCATGCTGACAGGTAGATGCTCTCTGACTTTGGAGAAAAGAATCCCTTATTAGCCACCTTTTAAGACATTCTTGTTAGGGAAGCAGTGGGTCAATTTATCTCCCCGTAAAACAGGGGGGGGGGGGGGGGGGGGGGGGGGGGGGGGGGAGGGGGGAGGTAAATTCACTTAATAAATTTACTGGGAGACAGCAGAGCAGGTTTGATGTTTCAGTGCCTACTTTCTTGGGGAAACTGTATCTTCTTCTTCTTCTTTGTGTTCGGTTTCGTATGCTTAGATCAGACCATCAGGTGGGTTGCCTCTATAAACTCGCATGTCAGCTGCAGGTCCTGCACGGTTCCCCATAGCGCGCTCTTGAGGCCAGGTGTCTTTTCGAAGTTGCAGGTAGAGTGGGCAGGTCTGTAGAATGTGCTGAGGTGTTTGTGGTCCTGTCTGACAGGCACACTGTGGGGAGACTGCACAATCTTGATTGTATGCATGTGGTAGTTGAGCCTGCAGTGCCCTGTTCGTAGAGGAAACTTTGTATAGCACCTGGATCAACCAGCAGGCCCAAAGGTCTTGGGTTTCAATCCAGAGTGACCTAATCTAAAATAAGTACCAGGAAATGTTCTGGAAAGTAAAGACAGCTGGTGTGATGACAGAGTGCAGCTGGTACCATTAACATGTCAACTCTTCGTCGGCTACTGAAGGAAGAGACGCAGCAGATGTGGCAATATCTCGTGTGCTGTGATGTCAATTCCTGATTCATTCATTCATTCATTCATTCATTCACTTAAACAGACTAAAGCCACATAAGGCTCCCTCCCCCCCACCCCCTAACACTTTAAGGGATTGGACAAAACATATTTTGTTTTGTCTGCGCCCCTGGATGGAACGTAACTGACACAAAGATGTCAGGCAGCATAACTGACAAATAGCTGCATCCTGAGTAGAAATTAGGAGGAGGAGGAGGAGGTGAAGAATGGTTAAATTCTCTGTGGAAAGGACCGTTGAGAAAAATATGGTATGCACAAATGTAAAAGTTGAAAAAACACATTACATGTTGTTTGAGAATCCAATAGGAAAACAAATCACATGTAATACAGTCCTTGATATTTCTTCTCCCTCAGTATCCCCCCCCCCCCCCCCCCCCCCCCCCCCCCCCCCCCCCCCCCCCTTGAAATGGTGGTTGACATACTGTGTTGTTATTTTATACTAATGTTGCCATTTCTGTGCCTTTCAGCTCGACTTATACGATTTCATGAAAACCCATTTTGGCCGCATTTTACAGCATGTTTGTAATGCAGCAGTGAATCTATTCTTTCCTCTCTCCCCTCAAACACATGGGACCTGAAACTGAAAGAATTAGAAAAACACCAGGTGGGAGGTGTAGAGGAATCATATTGTGATGTCAGGAGAATCAACACACACACAAAAACCAACAAACAATTACTAATGCTGTTTTTAAAAACATTATAAAACTATAAACTTTATTACAAGCACTAAGAATGAGCTTAAATGAGTGCCTTTAAAAATGTGTGAAATAATCTGTGGAACAATTCAACACACTGAAACCCAAATAATGTCTCAGAAACAGAATCATAATATTGTCTCAGAAACAGAATCATGTTTACAAAAGAATACTTTCATTGTTTCATTTCAATCAATCCTAAACAATTCATCAGTAACAGAATCAAGAATGATTTAGTTTCTTTACTTCACTGTCATCTTTGCCCAGCCACTGTTAAGCAACTAATAATAATATAATATTAATAGGACAACAATTCTTCAATATGACTGAATATTTTCAAGGTTGTTGTTACACCATTTAATCGAAAAACATCATCCTGAAAACAACCAAATGTATTCCTAGTTGTCTTTAGTGAGTCGACTTCAATTAATTTATCATAACAGTATAAATTAAATCACAAATAAATATTCCTAGTCATGAATTTTACTAAATACTTTTATTACTGTTTAATTATTATATTTTGAATTTTATACTCAGCTATATGCTTGTTGTCAGCTCTGGCTAAGTCGATGCGAATGCTTCGTAATGCCAGGTTAGATCCCAGCTGCGGGCCATCGACCTTGCGTTGGTTTCGACAGTGGTATCAAGAAAGTCGACCGTCCAGAAAGCAATGGCAAACTACTGGATGTAAATCTGCCTAGAGAAACCACACAACAGCCAGCAGCTGTTGGGGTTGGTTCTGCAACATCCTGTAAAGGATATGTAACTAACCTTATATGCTTGCTAACACATATTATGTTCATTTGCTTCTTATTACTTCCTATAAATATAATTATGTTGCATGTTTTTTTCACATCTGTATGCTTGCTTTCTTTATCATTATGCTTGGTTTACATTTGTATTTTCTATCAAATCTGCGATTTCTATCAAATCTGTGATTTCTATCAAATCTGTGATTTCTATCAAATCTGTGATTTCTATCAAATCTGTGATTTCTATCAAATCTGCAATTTCTATCAAATCTGCGATTTCTATCAAATCTGTGATTTCTATCAAATCTGTGATTTCTATCAAATCTGCGATTTCTATCAAATCTCCAATTTCATGCAGATCTGCATTTTTGTCCAAAGCAACTCTGTATCTTTTTTAATGATAGAACCAGTGAAATTATTATCCTCTTTCACATAACTACTCAACATTTTCGGAAAAGATCACCTTCAATCATTCAAACATTTTATTATAATATTGCACATATTCAACATAAACATAATCCCCCCCCCCCCCCCCCCCCCCACCCATCAAAATAACCAACAGAAACATTACATTTATAAATGAAGCTTATGACAAGTTTGCGCACATCATTCTTTGTCAAAGGGTTAATAAAAATATTTGGAGCTCATGCGTACCAAAAAGTGACTCATTGAATTGGAACAGGTACTAGAAACAGGTACTTAAAACAGATACTTTATGCCAAAAAACTGCCTATATTTACCAGTTCTGCTTTTTTAGCCAGGGGAAATCTTTGAGCCTAAGGATTTAGTGCCGATTGGCTAATGCTGTCACCAACGACTTGGCAGGTTAGGATTTTAGTTCTGCCCCTAGCAGAAAAAAAAAATACATGACCTTACTGAGGATTCAAACCTAGGTTTCTTGTACGAGTGCCCAGCGTTCTTAACTGGCACTTTACTAATACTTAAGAATGTTGTCCGTCCATCACAAGTAATGATGGTAAGTCCTTTCATCAACAAGGAAGTCAGAGATTTATGATTACCCAGATGGCGGATAATCCTTAACCTGGCACAGAAAGTTCTTGGATATGGGACCTAGGCCACATCAGTTTGGGAAGCCAGGTGACATGGACGACTTGTACAATGAATCTGATTTTAGGGAGAAAGAGCTGCGAGTTGTGCACATTTGTTGACCTAATCCGATCACCTATTTGTATCCATCTAGGTCCAGTGGCAACTATATTATTACACCTCACAAAGACGCAAGGACAGGTGAAGAAAAATCATAATAATATATACCATTTTCCTTTGTACCACTATATACTGATCCGAAGAGAAAGCAAGAGGTCACCCTAGGAGAAGACAGAATGATGACATTAAAGTGCTTCTACATTGACATGGAATGACAATAGCCAATGCTGCCCATCAAGCAATGGATCGCAAACTGTTCCTCCCCACAATGCTTAACAGCAAAAGGGGAAATTGATGATTATGACATCTTGTAACCAAATTAGTAGCAGACCGCTCTGTGTCCATTTCGACACCTTGGTGTGGTTAACGCAGTCTCGGAGACTGAGCACCACTCTGTGGCATCACAGAGTAGGGTACTAACTTAGACAGGCATTCTAAAATATCGCTGATGGTTGAGATGCTCAGCCATGCGGATGAACGAAAAAACAAACTTTATTTTCAAAGGGTTACAAATTAGGCACGCAGGCCTGTCTTACATTCGGCCCTTCCAAACTCCGATCTTTCACACAGCAGTTGTATCTCATCAATAAAGCATGTTATGCGGAAAACAAGGGAAGAATATCACATTATATATATCCCTAGAAACTCAACATGGAAGCAGAAAGCAAGGCAGAGGTCGGCCTCTGCGAAGATGGACATAGGACAGTGAAGATGCATTAGCATTGAAAACACATGGGGCTGGAGAGCTGCTTAGGGAAAGGGATAATTTCAAGCATGCCGTGAAGAGAGCGACATTCCCGTAAAGGACTTGTTGACTGATGATGAATGAGAACAGACAGTTTGGAAGCAAATGGCACGGCATACTACTGAAAATAAAACTGCTTAATAAAACCAAACAATGCTGGAGTTGGTTCTGCAATGTCCTAAGAAGATACAACTAACTTTATACCCTGCAACAATGGAGACTGCTCAAACAAAGTCAGAAGAAGAATGGTTAGGGCAATGCAGAGGTCAACTATAAACAAGCCTACGGCACATACCAACAGATAAAATAAAACACTATCAACATTCATTTTGACTGTGCAAACATACGGACGTGAGTCTTCGGTGATTTTTTTTTTTTTTTAACATAACAGAAGAAAAATTGAGGCTTCTAAACTAAAATGTACAGGAAACTTCTTAGAACTGGACAGGGGGAAAAAAATGCCTATATTCCAGGATAAAAAAGGAAAACTGGCTCATAAACAGCATCTTACTTTCAAATGAAATACTTGAGCAATTTTAAATGCTGCAGTGGTTTAGATACAGAGAAGTAGTAACATAAACTTTGGGAAGTGTACAGTCAAACCTGACATCTCACCTGTGTCAATAGCTTTTGCCAGAGAAGGGAGGGGAGGATACTAGTCTTACCACAGGAAGAGGAAATGCAACCTGAAATTTGTTTTATTATTATGGCAGGACAAACCGGACTCTTAGTCTTGGTTGGGAGCTGGTTTAGGAGGGAAGCTATCACAGGTGGATAGACAGAGCACTGCTCTTCTGTTCCAGCATCTTCTGCAGCATGCTTTGTTCCAAGCCTAATGGTGTTACCTTTCCCTTGCAGATAACAAAACAGGTTGAGGAAGAGATTATGCTGCACAAGCAGCTCTTGGTCTCTAGGCCCAGGTTTTGTGCAATGGAGAGGAGGAACTTCACCCCTGACCTTAATCAGTATCCCCAAGGGTAACGATACCTAAGCTCCTCGCTAGCACAATGAAACACTATCATCTGGAAAGATGGAAAGGTGCAAATTAACATTCATCATCATCATTCGTGTACTGTTAAGACGTCACACAGGACTCACATTCGATTCCTCTACTGCATGCAGCTCTTTGATGTTTGAATTCAGCCCAGCATTTTTAGTTTCTCATGCAGAGGTCGGCCCTCTGCGAAGATGGACATAGGGAAGTGAAGATGCATTAGCATTGAAAAACACATGGGGCTGGAGAGCTGCTTAGGGAAAGGGATAATTTCAAGCATGCCGTGAAGAGAGCGACATTCCCGTAAAGGACTTGTTGACTGATGATGAATGAGAACAGACAGTTTGGAAGCAAATGGCACGGCATACTACTGAAATAAAACTGCTTAATAAAACGCCAAACAATGCTGGAGTTGGTTCTTGCAATGTCCTAAGAAGATACAACTAACTTTATACCCTGCAACAATGGAGAACTGCTCAAACAAAGTCAGTCAAAGAAAAATGGTTAGGGCAATGCAGAGGTCAACTATAAACAAGCCTACGGCACCATACCAACAGATAAAATAAAACACTATCAACATTCATTTTGACTGTGCAAACATACGGACGTGAGTCTTCGGTGATTTTTTTTTTTTTTTAACATAACAGAAGAAAAATTGAGGCTTCTAAACTAAAATGTACAGGAAACTTCTTAGAACTGGACAGGGGGAAAAAAATGCTATATTCCAGGATAAAAAAGGAAAACTGGCTCATAAACAGCATCTTACTTTCAAATGAAATACTTGAGCAATTTTAAATGCTGGCAGTGGTTTAGATACAGAGAAGTAGTAACATAAACTTTGGGAAGTGTACAGTCAAACCTGACATCTCACCTGTGTCAATAGCTTTGCCAGAGAAGGGAGGGGAGGATACTAGTCTTACCACAGGAAAGAGGAAATGCAACCTGAAATTTGTTTTATTATTATGGCAGGACAAAACCGGACTCTTAGTCTTGGTTGGGAGCTGGTTTAGGAGGGAAGCTATCACAGGTGGATAGACAGAGCACTGCTCTTCTGTTCCAGCATCTTCTGCAGCATGCTTTGTTCCAAGCCTAATGGTGTTACCTTTCCCTGTCAGATAACAAAACAGGTTGAGAAGAGAAGATTATGCTGCACAAGCAGCTCTTGGTCTCTAGGCCCAGGTTTTTGTGCAATGGAGAGGAGGAACTTCACCCCTGACCTTAATCAGTATCCCCAAGGGTAACGATACCTAAGCTCCTCGCTAGCACAATGAAACACTATCATCTGGAAAGATGGAAAGGTGCAAATTAACATTCATCATCATCATTCGTGTACTGTTAAGACGTCACACAGGACTCACATTCGATTCCTCTACTGCATGCAGCTCTTTGATGTTTGAATTCAGCCCAGCATTTTTAGTTTCTCATAATAATGTTCTTCTTAATGTTTCCCTTGAACGTCCTCTTTTTTCTCAGACCGTTTGTATCCCATTTAAGTGCTTTTGTAATTTTTTGCTCTAAAGCTGGCATATTGTGTTGTGGTTTACAGCTAGGCTGTGATATCTGCCTTTTGGCCCAACAGATTCAATTTCAGCAAATCTCTAATTAGTCGCCTCTTATGACATGCTTGTTGGGGGGGCTAAGTCAATTACTTTTACATCCCGCCTCCCAAAGATGGTGCCCTCAAACCCAAAAGGGAATGATACTTTATAGGGGAATGATACTTTATAGGGGAATGATACTTTATAACGGAATTATTGCAGACACTGCATGTGTGCAATATTATACGAAAAAGCTCTAATGTTTTAGCTTCTTCAAATATTTTAACGGAATGATTGCTTGTTACTAACGCTGTAACATAATCTCCCAAGCATTGTAACATAAACATCAACAAACATCTCAACATGTTTCAAACTTATAAAAGAATGGTCAGACATGCTCTAAAATACTTCAAACATTATGATGCAATGGCCACACATTCTAAAAAATATTATAATTTTAATCACAGATATTCCAGTATGCTTCTACTATTCTAATGGAAAGGGCACATCTATTCCAATCATTAAAATAAATATCACAAATAATTCAAACCCCCTTACAAATGATTCTGGAATGGTAAAAGTATTCCAACATCTCTCATGAAAGCAGCCAGACACTCGCTTGCGGACCCAAAAGTTGTGGGTTCAAATCAGCATCAATTTTATTTTTTGAATGACACTGGGCTTCCTGGCTGACTCTGTCTAAAGTTGGTACCAGGTAAAGTCCTGGGAGGTAAAGGTGGTCGACATGATATTGATCACATCACTCAACGAAAGCTGATTGGACTAAAAACATGTAGGTCTAGCCCTATATACCCAATTTGCCTAAGGTGTGGCAAAGGTCTTCATCTATCATACGTAATCCAATACCCCTCACATATTATAATAGAATGGTCAACAGAACGATCACCCACATACAAAAAAATATTAAAACAGAATATTGATTATAAACATTCCAAATACCCTTTAAAATTAAAATGGTTTGGTCCCACATATTCAAAAATACCTCAAATTTTCTAACTGAATGATCTCACGGACATTCCAAACATTATAACACAATGATGGCTCCAAACATTCCAAAATTCCTCAAATATAATAATGGAATGCTCTCTTTCTCTCTCACTCACTCACTCACTCCCACACACGCACACAAAAATATATTTAATTCCCCCACAAAGAACCCCGACTATAAATATTATAATTAAGTCCATCATGAAGAGATCAACTATAGATATTATCAATTATATTAATTTGAGAGCTTGACTATAAATATAATTCCAGGACACACCCCCCCCCCCCCCCCCCCCAAACCCCCCCCACACCCCCCCCCCCCCCCAAGAAGAACTTTTAATATATGAATTCATGTCCCTCATGAAAAACTCAACTATAATTATTATAATTCAAGTCCTTCATGAAGGACTCTACAGTAAACATGAATCTCCCTCATGAAGAACTATAAATATTATAATTGCACAGCCCTCAGGAACATACTTTAAATATCACAATTTGTGACCTGCATGTTATTATAGTATTATAAAGAGCTGTACTGAAATTATAGTATTATAAAGAGCTGTACTGAAATTATAGTATTATAAAGAGCTGTACTGAAATTATAGTATTATAAAGAGCTGTACTGAAATTATAGTATTATAAAGAGCTGTACTGAAATTATAGTATTATAAAGAGCTGTCCTCTACACATTATAATCCATAATCTCAATAAAAACCACGATTTTAATTACATTACCCCCAATAAAAATGTTTAACTTCATGCCCTCAAAGAATATTATACTAATGTTAAAGTCCCTCTGTTAAGATATGCACTAAAATTATTATATTTTAAGTTCGCCCATGAAGACAAGTGCTGAACTTATTATATTCCAAGTCCCCTATGGTGAAGACTTGTGCTAAAATTATTATATTTCATGTCCTCCATGAATATTCGCACTGAAATTATTATATTTCAAGTTACCATGAAAATATGTGCTGAAACTATTATATTCTAGGTTACCCATGAAGGTAAGCATAGAAATTATTATATTTTTATTATATTTCAGGTCGCCCATGAAGACATGAACTTAAATTAGCATATTTTGGTCAAACCAAAGAATGGGGAAAAGATGATATTTAACCCTTCTGGAAGGATTCAACTGTAAATGCTTTAATTCGCTTCAATTGGGAAAATGCTGCAAATGAGCAGTAAATTCCACTGTGACCTGTTTAAAATAATGCATCTGTTATCTGGCCAATTATTTCACACATATTGTAAGGGCTCCTGAGATTCTGTTACATGAACATCTTGAAATGGCCACAGCCAGAGCAACGGGTGACCTGTGTCGGAAGAAATAAAGTTGCAATTTCAGCTTTAGTACCAGTTTTGTTCATTTTAAAGTATACTTTATTTAACAGTCTGTCTTAATCAAGATTTGAATATTAACACACAGACACAGAGAGTGAGCGAGCGAGCCAGAGAGAGAGAGAGAGAGAGAGAGAGAGAAAGAGAGAATGAGAGAGAGAGAAGATATATGCGTGCACATACAAATCACATAAAATGCATGCATACAAGACAGTCTCTGTCTCTATATGTCTGAAAACACACACACACACACACACACAGACATATATATATATATATATATATATATATATATATATATATATATATATATATATATATATATATATATATATATATATATATATATATATATATATATATATATATATATATACTGTTGTATTTTAAGTGGCTTTTAATTAAAAGAAATAGGTTCCAGATTTCCAGAAACACTACGAGTTATTGCTTTTTAAAACAGTTAATGGAAAGCAAGCCAAGAGTTGACAACAATATTATAAGAAAGAAAAACTGGAACAAGCTGTGACAACTGAAAAGATTTGTGGAAACAGAGGGAGAGGAAGACAACAAGAGAGGATTCTTTTGCTTAGGGCTATGACTGTGTGTGTGTATACCTGACATAATGAACACTGTTATTTAAATTTAAATTCTACTTACTTCTCCCAAACACTTCCTGAAGCAAGACCAGCCGAGACTTCTTTGGTCGAAATATTCCTTCTTTCTTCACATATTCAACTGCAGTCTCATCATGACAAATTGCTGACATCTGCAAGCCCAAATAATTCAAATAAAAACATGAATCTATTCATTTGCTTCTTCTTGTTCTTCTTCAGCATTCTGAGCGCTTGAGGTTCATTTCTGCAGACATCATCCACCTCCATTCATCTCTGTGATTGGCCTTCTGTGCAGGCACCAGTTAATGAATGTCTGTAGTTTATTAGTAGCTGGCTTAGTTGTTTGTTCTTCTTGTTTCCGCCCCATACAAAAGTACATTAGAATTTTAAAATTTTGAGTTTAGTTTTTCTTTTGACCTCCACAAATTTCCTAGTGCTATGAAAGCTCCTCTTGCCTTTTGTATTCATATTTTAATATCTCTATTAGTTCCCGCATCTTTATCTACATTACTGCCCAAACAGGTGTATGACTCCACGTCTTGGAGTGGGGTGCCATTTAGAGAAACCACATTACTATTTGCCTGATTCCGTGAATGGGAAAGAAGAGAAATATCATCAGCAAAATCTATGTGTTTCCTATTTTAGTGCATGCTTTGGGATTCTCTGTCCATTTTTCATGCTGTGCCCAATATATTGTCAAAAAATATTTTTATATCATTGATGATACAAGCAGTTGTCCAAACATTATTATCTACATTCCTTTACCATTAGGTCTGCAGTGATCACTACACTTTCAAGTTTATTTCTCCTCAAAGCAAATCAAATAAATCTTGTCTGCATTTCATTTTTCACATCAATTTAGTTTTCATATGTGTTTTTGTTGTTGGTTTTTTGGAGAAGTATCTCATTTGTTTTTCTGTCAATCCATATTTTATATATTCTCCCCAGAAACCACATTTCTGCTGTCATCACACATTTCTGCTGTCATCACACATTTCTGCTGTCATCACACATTTCTGCTGTCATCACACATTTCTGCTGTCATCACACATTTCTGCTGTCATCACACATTTCTGCTGTCATCACACATTTTTGCTGTCATCACACATTTCTGCCGTCATCACACATTTCTGCTGTCATCACACATTTCTGCTGTCATCACCCATTTCTGCTGTCATCACACATTTCTGCTGTCATCACACATTTCTGCTGTCATCACACATTTCTAGTGGTGAAGTGGTCAAACCATATAGACCTCAAAATCTTAAGGTCGTGGAATCGCTGCATGGATATCTCGTTCAGTTCATAAGTGCAGTTTTTAAGGACATCGCTTAGGTTTGTCCCTGGAGCTACAGAGGTTGTGCTCAGTGCAACACTCTTGGCAGGTGGCTAGCTCAGGTCAAACCTGCAGCCGTGATACTGATCCTCTTAGCTTTAACTTTATATTTTGAATAATGTGGACACAAACAATACATTACACAATGAACGACCAGGTAAATCTTGCTGCATCTCATCAGGTACGTTACTGCAACACATAATGAAGCAACAAGACACACACACAAATTAATAAATCCCACCGAAATACAAATGGTCTCTCTCAATACATTCCATTCATCTACTAGTGGCAGTTCATGACAGTCATATTAAGTTACCAGAGTGACTTCAAATTTATAATGAATCCTTTCTGTTTACGCTTTAGAGGATTGTTCATTCTCATTGTTAAAGCTTCAGCCAGTCTCAGCATTTGCCTGTTAGGGATGTGGTATATCTTAAGGACAGCACTGTCCTTGTCAGTTATATGTTCTGAATCAACCTCAACTGTATACATTTCTCAGCTTGTCTTTTTACCGTCTTATTTTTTTTTACCTACACCTGCTAACCAAATCATGAATTACAGATATATGAATGCAGCAGTCTTAACCAAACTTATGCATATTCGACAAAGGCAGAATAAGCAAAAACAATACAAACAACCCAGGAAGTAGAACCCATGGTAAGTACCTGGTCACAGCCGATGGCGATGACAAAAAGACCAAACAAGATGCTTTCAATTACTAGTAAGACACAGTGCAGCCTGAAATACAATATGGTGAGGTTAGTGTCGCTACCAACTGACAGATAAGGAAAAAAAAAGGGGGAAGGGGAGGGTCAGGGTGTGTTCGCAGGTCCGTATGTATGCGGCACACATGTGCATGCACATAAATGCATCTCTATCTATGTATGAGTGAATGAGTGAGAATGAGTAAGTGACAAAAGAAAAACATGCAGAGTGGAAATACAGAATGCTGAAGAAGTACTAAAACAGGCTATTTTGTAATCATTTTAATCTCTCTCTCTCTCTCTCTCTCTCTCTTTCTTGAAAAATTTTGTTTTCTCTAAAGGATATGCAGGTGTGTTAGGAAATGAACAGCCAGACTGGCTGGTTCTACACCACTCTGTGGTAACCTGATGCATGACAAGCCAGATGTAGTCAAGACCTTCTGGGATGGAGCGAACCCAAACCTTTGAGGGATGATGTGTACAGCGCCACGACAACCAAGTTGACTTCCTGGGAAACTATCTGGTACGATTTTTAGGCTGGGTCTACTTGGAAGCCAGAGTAAAGTTGTTTTTGTTTTTTTAAATCAAATTCATCTGGTGCGGATTTGAACCCAACACCTTAAGACTGGCTTACGTTAACAAGCTTACAGACAAGTCAAACAGAAAACAAATATTCTTTCTGAAAAGATTAAAATAAACTTTGCAAATCGGATACTGTAGACTGGAAAAGAGTTTTAAAGACAGAACCATTCAACCTCAGTACAAAAGAGATTTACAGATACATCATCTTCATCACCATCAAGTGCCTTTTCGACTGGCACGGACGATCATGCCTCTCCACAATCTGCGATCCACAACTGCATGTATCAGTTTATTTACTGACACCCATCCATCCTGCGACAAAAAGGCTGTCAAGAATATTCTCGCGCCTTTTTCCTCTCTGTCTCTCTTTCCACAAATATTTCCAGTGGTCACGACATGTTCCAGTCCCCCTCTTCTCATAACATGATCAAAAAATGATGATGTTTGTGTTAAGTTGTCTTCGAGCACTCGCCTCTTTCCAAACATCTTGGTTGCTCTTCTTAGCCGTCTAACGAATTCTAAGGATTCTTCCGTAAAAACACATCTCCGAGGCCTCAAGATATTGTCCGGCTTGTTTATTAATTGTCCAGGATTCACAGCTGTATGTTAAAACTGGCTCTATATATAGCATGCCAAAATTGGTTTCCAAACCTCCAATGACATGGGTTTATTACACAAAATGTTCTTCATTTTATAAAACACAGTTTTGGCCTGTGCTATTTTTATTTTGTTCAGTATCTCTTCAATACATATTCCATCAGATGTTATCCATGTGCCTAGATACTTACATTTCTGTTCTTGTCCTGAAAAACACCTTTGACTTTTATTATACCTTAAGGCACTATTTTTTTTTTTTGAAAATCACCATTACTTCTGTCTTTCTATTAATCAAACTGAGGCCCATTTGACCACTTTCTATCACTACCATATCTATCAATTCCTGTAGTTCTTTCTGACTTGTTGTTTATGTTTTGACCACCAACCACAATTCCTGGTATATCCATGACAGATACTATTTTATATTCACTGTATAATTAAAAACAAATCAGATGGACAGTAGACATCCTTGTCGTAGTGCCCTCTTTATGCTCTGAAACCTTCCTAAATGGTTAATAATTCTTATAGCTGCTGTTTGCTGCCAAAACATATTCTTTATAATCATAAATCTCTTCTGTCAATGTTATACTTTTCAAATAGTTTGATTATTTCTTCATGTTTCTCACAATTAAATACTTTCATACAGTGAATGAAGGTTAAGTGAAGATTGTTTTTTTTTTTACTTCTACAGCTCTTTCTGAAAGTGTCCTGAGGATGTCTATGGCATTGTTTGTATCTTTTCCTTCTATAGATCCACACTGTTCTTCATTAATTTCTTGTTTAATAAGGTTTCTTATTTTTCTCAAAATTATTCTCAGTAATATTTGTGTCACATGACTCACAAGACCTATGGTATAGATACAGCTATTCATTTCTTCCCTACAGAAGAGTTCTACAGACACAATCTGCTAAAACTGAAACTAAATAATCCCAAACATACAGACACAATACTCACAGTCTGTTTTGTCTGTATTCCTTTCTAATCTGCGGCTGTGTCAACAAGGCTATGACAACGAGAGTTATTGCAAACACACTAGCCAGACCTGGTACAGAGAATTATTGAAAGGATGACCGTCTGTAAGCAACAAAATCCACTAAAATATGTCATAAAGACATTAGATAAACTGCTACCGTAAGAAATATAACGCATCAAAATATGTTCTACATATGTTTTTAAGCATAAATCCTTTACAGGATGTTGCAAAACCAACCCCAGCACTTTTTGGCTGTTTGTGATTTCATCAGGCAATTTTTACATTCAGTAGTTATATTAAATACAACGGCAGATGTTATCTGAGAACCCTGAGGGTCATTAATGTAGCGGGCTTCATGTGAAGTGTGTCATCATCATCATTATGTGCCCTGTCAACTGGCGCAGGCGCTCTTGCGGTCCACTGATCATGATCCCTGGTTGCCCGGAGCAGCTCTGTTGATGATATCCCTCCATGCCCTTGTTTCAGCCCATCCAGCATCATCTCTCTTGGTCTGCCTCTACAGGAGGATCTGAGGTTTTTGGGAGCAACGTGTCCACATCACTGCTAAGAATACGAGAACTGGGAGTAAAGATTAGCCCAGCCAAGCATTGCAGGCACATCAGATGCAGAAGTCTTGTAAACCAACAGAGGACTGTTATTATTATTGTGGGACACTGATTTATGTACCGAAAGGGGGAAAAATGAGCAACTATGGACATGTATGGGGTGCCAGGAAGATAACCCAATTCCAAACTTACACTTACCAACATAGAAGAGGAACTGGATGAAAAACCTCTGGTTATACTCTCCAACACAGTTGTTGATCCTAAGAAGGAAACAACAAATGTATGAAACCCTGATGCACAGTTTGAGAACCTCTACCAATAACATGGTTTTGTCAAAAAAATATTTTTTTAATTACAACAGAATGGGTTTGCCCTTAAAAGTTGCTTAGCATGTTGTGTTGTGGTTTACAAATAGGGGTTACGATATTTGCAACTCTGCACCTTTGAACCCAACATATCAAATTTCAGTAAAACCCTAATTTAAACGTGCTTGTTGGGGGCAACAAGTCAATGACCATCCCCCTTTCCCCATCCCCCTGATGGGGCCCTGGAATCCACACTGGGAACACTGGAGACTGTTGCTTATTTCCTTCAAGTTAAGACAGCCCCTGTAACATCAGCTTTTACTGGGGTGTCAAGTGTTGTTAAGGCTTATTCTTAACTGGACTCACTCTGAGGGAAATACTGGTAGCTATGCTACCGAAAGCATGCCTCTTGCAGTCACAGGAAACATATACATTTGGTAACAATTCTGAACTCTTTCAGCCACACACACACAATAGTGTGTGTTGACTGAGAGGTTCTAATCTGCCAAAATAACACAGCCTCTGTCAATCATGTGTCCCACACATACTGCTTCATATACTGTTCCATAATAGTTTTTAATGTTTGAAACTATAAACAGAATATCAGTCAATGTAACTCAAAACATTTTTGTTTGTTTACAAGTCTTTGTGTATACATTAAGCGCACAAATGTTGAATTTATTGCCAGCCTTATTGATGAGTCTGACATAGAGGACCCATTTTATATGTGAAAGATGTTATAGTCACCCATATCTTCATCCAAAGGACTGTTTCAAACAGTACCATACCATGGTTAAGCCACATTGAAATCTTTACAGCTACAGTCTGTATATAACGGTGTAAAGCTCATATTTTTTGGCGTATAGGTCTAATTTTCTGCCATTTTCCTTTCACATTTTTCCAGCACCCTATAAGGCCCTGGAGCCTTTGAATGATAAACTAATCTGGAAACTTTTTTTACAACTATTAAATTTGTTAGGAAACTGAATAAACTTTAAAGAGTAATTCTCAAATGTGATTATTCACTGCTCTTGAGACTGCAAACATAACACCTGCAGAATTCTGCTTTATTTTTTTAAAGCCAACTATAACAGCATTAAACATTGGCACATCATTCAAATTGAAAATGTAAATTTATTCCTCTTTAAAATGTTGAATTAAGAACCGACATCACCACCCCTGGGACACACCCACAAGCGCTCCGCCCCCATCTGTAGCAACATTCAACATATGACAGGCCTGTAAAAGGGCAGCGGTAGTGTTGCCCCCTTTTTTTTTTACAATGGGGAATGGAACCCAAAATGGGCAGCTGTGGCAGTAATTTCCTTTTCTTTTGCTTAGAACTACACGCTACATAATTTTTTTTTTTTTTATGAGCAACTAATAAAAAGACACTCTCTGCAACTGCAGTGAAAACGTCTGTTGAGAAAATGATGCAAGAACATTTCACAAACAACACCCACCACGGACAATGATGGTCCATGCGCCGAACACATCTGCGACAGACTCGACAATGGTGAGCCCTGGGTGGGCGGTATGTTTCACATTTCATGCACACAGTCCATCCATCGTTCTGGTTAGAAAATATATGAAAAAAATTTAAAGCCCATAATCGTTCTAAGGCAAAAAATATTTTTTCAATGTTACAATTTAATGTATATAACACAGCCTTGGCACACAATGGAGTTGAATGGTCGTAGACTACGAGGCAGACCAAGAAGACAATGGAGAGATAATGTCAAGATAGACCTGCAAACACCTGGTGTCACCAACTGAAAATAGAAAGCCAACCAGAGAGATGAATGGAGGTGGGCGATATCTGCAGCAATAAACCTCAAGGACTCAGAATGCTGATGAAGAAGAAGTATCAGCCTTGACATTCTTATAGTAATATCTTAATTATATAATGTGACATTTCAAAGTAATATATGTTTTTCTAACAGGACATTTTAAATCCATCTACATGATCATTGGATTTTACATTAACTCTGCTGCCCCGAGAAGTTGCTAAATCGACACTTTAAGTTGCGTCCAATGGCTCGAGAGAGTCACTTTTCCATCTTGGCTAAAGAGACTCACGAGAGACTTGGCAAACAACAGTGTTACTACTTCCACCTGTACGCGCATTTAGAAGGACCAGGAATGACTACATTTGCTAAAATGGCATTTAGAGGTGTGGGGTTTTCTTGCAAAAATGTGGTTTTATTAACAGAAATTATAACAGCAATTATGACATTGTAATTTTCACACTGGTCCTAGTGTTAATGTTGGCTCTGTGGCTAAGTCTATGTGAACGCTTCGTAATGCCGGTATCGATCCCAGCTGAGGGCCATGCGCCTCGCGTTGGTTTTGACAGTGGTATCAAAGAAGCCGACCTTCCAGAAAGCAATGGCAAACTACTGGACGTAAATTTGCCTAGAAAAACCACACAACAGCCAGGGGCTGTTGGGGTTGGTTCTGCAACGTCCTGTAAAGGATATGCAACTAACCTAACCTAGTGTTAACATGTGACCGGGTGCACAATGTCTAAATGAGTCACCGTATTCATTTATTGTTAGAGCCACAGATGTGACCCTGTCAATTCTCTGCAGCATTCATATTTATTCATGATTCCCCATTGAATTTAATTTTGTTATGGTTGATAAATGGAATTGTGAAGAATGTTTTAGTCACTCGTGTAAAATAAAAAGTCATTTTTTTTAAAGGATGTTTTTTTTTTTGGGGGGGGGGGGGGGGGGGGGGATTTCCTAACTACACCGCCATTGTTCCCTCTATCTCAGCAGGGACAGAAACAAGGTTAAATGCATTTAGACAAGATCTATCATGACATTTCGTAAATAACCTGGAGTTATCTAACTAAAGTCCTCTATAGAAAGCTAAAAAGCAGCATAAGAAAAGCATTAGGTTTTTATATGGTTTTGTTATCATAAAAAATGAAGATCAATGTCACATTTTAAAACAAATTTTCACATAATTTTTTCATGTAACATCTCTCTCACTTTCTTTATCCATTCTTTCTGTCCTTCTCACTCTTTCTCTCACACACAGATACAGGCTTTCACACACACACATCTGCTGTTCTCATGTTGCTAGCTGATTCTGTTCTGTTCTGACCAGATGACCAAACCATAGATTCTGTGATGTTCTATGAAATCATTTACAGGTCTGTGTCTACCAATTTCTTAGTTCTTTATCAGTGACTGTGTCTCTTCTTCTATTTCTTGCCGCACACATACACATACTAGGAAACACAACTTCTGTCCCCACTGCAAACATAATTCAGTATATCATGAAGTTCTTGGCACTAAATGATTTTAAGAAAATGAAAGTGCTAATAAAATGTCTTCATAAACTGCTAACCGTTTTAAGTTTTGATGAGTCTGAATGTATGTCAGAAAAATCCATACTTGTTTTCGGGATAGGTACAATCCCAGGGTCTGAAAGGACAGCTTTCAGATGTGATACAATTAGCAAGAAAATGATGGTGTTGAAGACTACAGCACATAAGGATCCCCATAATCTGTGAATAAAGGTTAAAAAACAGTCTTAAACATGCAGTTAGATGAATCAATAGATGAATCAATAATTTACAACAATGTACTGGGGACATTACCATATGTGGTCCACTCCCCCGTCCTCAGTAGCCAACAAGTTCCCAAACTGATGTACCAGT
The DNA here is from genome assembly GCA_905116865.2 of Candidula unifasciata. Classification (NCBI taxonomy): domain Eukaryota; kingdom Metazoa; phylum Mollusca; class Gastropoda; order Stylommatophora; family Geomitridae; genus Candidula; species Candidula unifasciata. The sequence continues at coordinate 425,599 of CAJHNH020000058.1, read as the reverse complement.
TGCATTCTGATTAAAAGCTTGTCTGTTTGTTTCTCCTGCACGTAGAAAGTCATCCAGACCTTCTGTTCACTCCCAGCTGAATCATTCTCACCAGATGTGGATGTTCTGTCTGTTTCTGCTGCATTGTTCACTTGATCCCTGAGAGCTTCACCACATCCGCTTTATTGTAAAGTAGCTCACTGTCCAGAGGGACAGAAGAAGCTAATCTATCAACCTGCTTTTTACCACTTACACCTGAATATCCTGAGCAAAACAAAAGCCCACGATATGCTTCTTATTTGGACCACCAAGGTGTCCACAACATGGAGGTGACAGCCATTAAATCTAGCCACTTCAGCAATAGAGTTCGCAAGTCTCTTAAAAATCACTTTTTTTTTAACACTTTAGGAACTCTGGCACCCAGTGGACTTAACTGCCAACACAGCTTAATCTAAATCATAGGGGGCTGAATTGCCTACACAGTTTTCATCTTTTCCTTGAGTGACGGCCCTGGCATATCCCCAGATATTTATTTTCCTGGCCCCACGTGCCTCACCAGACTATTGTCTTGACATCGACCTGGCTGCCACGAGATATGAAGATAAGTGATATTGTGTATTTGTGTAGTATTATCTAATCTAAGTATGTGCTGAAGAAGGCTCCATAGCCGAAACGTTCACGTTTTGTTTATGTTTGTTAAATTGTGACGCTCGCTGATATACCTTTTGTTCGGTTTTATATCTTTCCCTGTTATTTGAATTTAATCAAGCTACTCAAGCCTTTCTGAGCGCAAGTCACCAGTGTCTACTTTACGAAGCATGCTCTGCAAGTCAGTTATAATTACAGCACACTGGGCTGTACTATTCTCAAGCCACTGGAAAGCTGCTTTTACTGCCTCCACCTCCATTCTAATGCTAGATGTTGTGATGTTATAAACAACCTTCATTTTTTTCTGTGTAATAAAACCCAATCACATCTTTTTACCTCTGACTACAGATCTAAGTATACAATGATGGTGACATGGCCTGAATTTTCACTGATTAGTTCTCGACTTTGTCAGTATGAAGTAAGATGAGGGTCATAAATCGAAGAGTTAATTTTGGACTATCATCCAAATAACCGCAACATATTATGGCGGCCAAAAACATACCCTGACAGGGCCTCAGTCACATGTAAATTGCAGACTTCCGGCGACTTCCACCGGTAAGAGTATCTCCCGCGTCGCGGAGAGGGGCTAAACTAGATGGCTGGGACTCAGGAGCAAAGCTGCAGGAGATGCGGAAGCTGCTTTTCGTGAGTCACAGCCATCTAGTTTAGCCCCCCTGCACGCCGCGCGCGTAGCGGCGCGCGAGATACTTTCAGCGGTGGCGGTGTAGTCGCCGGAAGTCTGCAATTTACATGTGACTGAGGCCCTGTCAGAGTGTGTTTTTGGCCGCCATAATATGTGGCCGTTATTTTAATAACAGCCTAATTTTGTTAGCTCTAGACTGACTAGACTCCACCATACTTATATTTCTCTTTGGTGGTGGTAAAAAATTCATAAGGTATTTTTTTTTAAAATATAATTAAAAAACAACAACAACAAAACAGTTCGAAACCAAAGTACCAAAGTTTAAATAGTTTTTGTTGTAGTTATTGAGTTACAGTTACGTTACTCAAACTGCTACAATGGAGACAGCAGACAGCTGGGGTCTGTCACAGACTATAGTATAGTTTACTTTTAAAAACAAAAACAACTGAATCTTACAAGTCCAATAATGCACGACTTACGAATCGGTCATAGAAGGCAGCACAATGTGTCTGACGACGACATAGTCGGCATAAAACACGGCAAGGTACGTGATCAGAATACAGATGATCCCACAGGGGTCCAGCCGGAAAACGGCCATTTTTATTTACAACGATGGCGAAAACCTGGTTTGGATTCTGTTGACATCATCAATTTGGAGAAGAAGAAAAAATATATCTCGCAAAGGAGAGAAGGGTTAAGATAAGTACATCTGCATTTTGAGAACTCACATCTTATCACCCGGGATATTCCCATAAACCCTCTGTCCCTATCTTCACCAGCGATGGTACCAGAGAAGGTACCAGTGGGGCTGTTAGCTGTCCAACACACCTTTAACCCTGCAGAAAAAAAAAATCTAAAGTGCGCTTGACTACCTACCTGGGACATCTGAAGCAATGCTTGCAGCTCTGCACGGAGCATACCTTCATCAACATGCTCTGTGAGTCACTTTAAATTGCAGGTATGTCAGGTGGTTCTTAGGCAAGTGTAAGGCTATTTGTCTCAGATATCTCGTAGCAGCTGCAAGCAAGAAACAACTCCTGCATGAAGCCCTAGATCGACAGGCTGAAAAGAGAAAGGTCTTGGATGGCGCAAACTGAAAACACATAGACGATCGTCCTTGATCTTCCAACCATGGAAATGAGAACAGTGATTTGACAGAGCATCATTGCTGTTACACGCCGAGATTAGCAGGTTGAAGCCAGGAAAATCCTGGGTTGGTTAGGCTGAGGACATTATTCGACAAGTTTGTTCAGCTCAAATGAAATGGTGTGTCTGAGAAAGACTGTAGAGAGTGACTTAAAGAGATAAAACTAGGAATGAGGTCATACGAGATCAAGTCGGCCCAGAATTGCATACAAAGACATCGAATCAAATGGTTTGCCCACTTGGAGAGAATGCCTTATGATGCTATTCCTTACAAGGCATATATTAAAATAGGAGAGGGGCTTAGATCAGAGGCAGACCAAGAACAAGATAAGGAGATAACATCAGAGAAACTCTACAGCACCCCGAAGTGTCTATAGTTTTGAAGAAGAGCACGAAGCAGGATCTTATATCTCCCTCGACACCCGAAGCGATAAAAGAGGTCGCAAAGAAGAAGACTATGAGATCATCTTCATCGCACATCGGACATGACCATAAGTGCCCCGATCACCTCCTGAGTATGTCTCTGTGTGTTTTTTGGTTCACAACTCCCAGTTCTATTTAGGTTGATGTATCGACGGGTGGCTCTCACGTGGTTTTCCTGACTCGCAGCTTGTATTGGTACACCCAGGTTATGCAGTCTATTTAGTGAAAAATCATGTTCCACGAAACTGAAAGTCTCACAACGTTTAGTCTCTCGTACAGCATTGATGATGTCTCGCCTGTGGAGAGTCAAGATCACCCATGCCTGTCGACAAGGCACTTGATGATGATGATGATTCTATGATAGAGAAGATCAAACCCTGACAGAGGATGACTGACAGCATTTGCTTTACCACACAGGGCAGCCATAACTCTCCTTGCAGCCAAACCCTTCCTGGCCATGTTGATGATAGTTTCAACTTGGAATCTGCAGCTTCGGCTCTGATCAAAACTTACTCCCAGGTATTTTAAAAGTTTAGTCTGTGCTATCTCTTCCCCTTCATACGCACAGAAGGCGTTATGTGCCTACTGTGGTTTTTCAAAGAGAACCCAGCTGCATCGCCTATGCAAGGTTAATCTGTGCTCCTCGAGGTTTTACACCAATCTTTATGCGTCCCAGTTCCTTCTGGGTTTTTCTACAATTCTGCCCCTGTCGTTGCCTTGGCGGCACACCAGTATGTCATCAGCGTATGAGAGTGTTCTTCCTTCACCTGTGATTTGATAGTGAACATTATTGAAACAGGACTGGAGATAAAGGTGATCCATAGGGCAATCCTGGGTGTGTGGTTTTCAACTCAGTGATCCATCTTCCAAATTTGAAAACAACCTGTCTCTTGAAGAGTGCTGCTGCTATCCATTTAATAAGTGTGTGTGTGTGTGTGTGGTTGGGGGGGGGGGGAGATGTTGATATTTCGGAGCTTGGGTACAAATTGTCAAAAGTAACCTTGTTGTATGCATCTTCTTGTGATTATGCAGGTAGACTTTTAATTGTTAGGGTAAAACTCTTCAAAGATGGTATGGCCATAGTGATTAGTGATTAGAAAGGATTATCATCACAGCACTCAGGACAGATCCATAGGTAGTTCCGGTTTCCTCCTCAAAAGCTCCACAAGTGTAAAACGACTGATGACACATATTCTGTGTTGGTTCACGGCCTTCTCTATTTATTATGGTTGGTTAATGCACCGCCTTCTCTAGATAAACAGAGAAGGCCGTGGTTAATGAAACGTCGTCCCCTTAGTGTTCATTTCTTGCAGCTCCAGGCTGCACCGCCATGTCTATCAGTCTAGACAGGGATGCGAAGTCATGTCTTTTGGTGTGCTCCTCGGTACGGTAAGTGCAGCGAATGGCATTCTGTCTAGTCTGGGCCAGCCATAGCAACCGGAATGTCAGCAAGATAGTCTTCACGCTCGTTTCTTTGAACACCCGCATGACTTGGCACAAAGATAAAGGTTATTGCAGATATTTGTGGAGTGCTTAGTGTTTGCAATCCATTCTTGCCTGATAAATCCAGCTTGGATTTTTGTAAACATATTCATCGCGACACTAAGAATGCATACGCGTGTGAACTTTTGAGTACCAAGCCATGCTAAAGCCCTTGTTTCCGATAGTTTCCACTGTAAGGCTACTAGTTGTAACTGCAAAGACGCCATTCATTTCCTTGATCGTTTTCCCCCTTGAGCTTAACGTGAAGGTCCATGCACTTCGCTTGCCCCTAATTACTGACCGATCTTTATGGTATAGCCATTTTTTATTTCATGACTAACGACGTCGCATTTAACTGTGCAGGTTGGTCATTTTACTTTTTATCCCAGAAGATGTTATGTTATGTTAATCTGTGACTCCAGCACAAAATTCCATTTTTCTAGCCATTTGGCTAGCTACTCCTAGTCATAACATCATGTTGAAATCATGTCTGTCTGTCTGTCTGTCTGTTTGTCTGTCTGACTGTGGGTGAGAGAGAGAGAGAGAGAGAGAGAGAGAGAGTGTGTGTGTGTGTGTGTGTGTGGGCATGTATGTATGTATTATGTGTGCATGCATGCGTGAGTAAACAGACCATGAGTCAGGGTGACACATTTCATCAGCAGACAGTCAAACTTACAGAAATGCACACAAACAGAAATTACAGGAACAAACAACTAAAGACACCAACAACGTGAAGATACTAACGGGTGAAAAAACTACACACACACACCCACATGTACGTGCACACACAAGCACACCCACACGCGTACATGCACACACACATAAACACAAAAAGAGCCCTATGGGTAGATTCATGGGTGCACATATTATCAAATCCAGAGTCAGAATAGCATATTTTGTCACCAGACAGACATAAGACAGGCACACGTTCGGACAACACATGGAGAAACGCATACGAAAAAAACGTAAAGATAAAAAAAAAAAAAAACACCAACAACGTGAAGGGGAAGACAAAGAAAGAGACAATTAAATAGTGTATCTGAAACTTATAAAAAAGAAAAACTTGTAAACAAAATCACTATTCGAGAAACGCAAGACAAATACAGAAGACACGACAGTTGGCTACAACCTTGTATCTTTGAGACGAGAAATGAAGCAAGAAGAAGATACAGAAAAGACAGACAGAAGGAAGAAGAAGAAGAAGAAGAAGAAGAAGAAGAAGAAGAAGAACATGAAGCATGAAGAGACACATAACGTGAAAAATTGAAAAGCGCAAACAAAATGAAGAATTCAACAATTTTAAATGGAAAAGACATACGAAGATGGTTGCAATGCATCTGTAATATTTAATAGCTTATCATGGCGGTACAGATGAATACAACAGGCGATGTATTGCAAATGCTGTCACCGAGAGTAGAAATGAAGTGACATCTTTATGCAGTACTGAGAAAGCAATACTTGTTGCAATAATTGTAGTTTTAAAGACATGTCTGGCGACAAACTGCCATATCCTCGGCAAATGGGATGTTAAAACTGGAGAAGGATGTGTAGCGCTTGTATTCGCGTATTCATGATGAATGTATGAAGATGTGCGAAGCGTGGTCAAACGCTTTCGTTTTCTCCTCTTGTTTTCTGTTGACATTTTGTTGCTATTGGAAACAGTCTTGTGTACAAACATGTATCAGGTATACTCTTACATAATTATCTGAGACAATCTGTAGATTTTCAAGGTCAATGAAAATTAAATGTAGTCCTGTACATTAGAAAGATTTTGTTTTCAGAAGCAAGTATTGTCTCTGATGGTATTTTAACACTGTTCGATCGATCAGCGTGTCCCTTCAGGGCTGCAGCCTAAAGGGTTACCATGCCAATCATGAGAGTAACGAAATCCAATCTAGAAGGCAGACCAACAATATAGATCCCAAATACCCAGTTAGATCCCCCAAAAGTTATAGTTTGGGCACCAGTATTGGATATTTACCTAGGTGCAACCCTGCAGTCCTGTGCGTGTAAGGGACCCGAAAGGTTAGCACTGTTTTAAAATTTCGTTTGAGTGATCGGACCCCAGTTGTAAACAACCGAGGGCGTTGCCAGTGTCCCTAATTATATGGTCTAAACAAGGACAATGTTAGTGGCTAAACATGGACAATGTTAGTGGCTAAACATGGACATTGTTAGTGGCTAAACCTGGACAAAGTTAGCTCGCACAAATATGACAACAGCAAAAGATAAAACCACAACCCGCAAAGGCCATCACATCAGGGTACAACTTGGTGTAACAGTAAAGTGAAATGGCATCGGCAAATGGCTCTTTTGAGTCACTGGACGTCAACACTTTAGGCTGTGGGCTTAAAAGTGGAGAAAAGAGTTAGTTCCGGTCTGCAGACTGACAAATGATTTATGTGTCTCTCGTGGTTGAGTGAACCATCTTTGTAAACGTGAGCCGAGTTTCTGTCACAGAGTAATGAATATTTGCAGTTCTCATTAATGGTATAACCAAAAACAGAAAGAAACTGCTGTTTCCAAGTCAGTTGTGTAAACTAATGCATTTAAATGTGTGCCGAGTTACCAACACTGAATAACGAAAATATGCAGTTCTACAAATGGTATAACCGAAAACACGGATACTGTTGTTTCTAAGCTATCTTTGTTAATCCAAGGTGTTTTTATTAGAAGGAACAACTCCACTTATCTGACCTAATTTATGTAAATGGAAGCTGAGAGTTTCTGTTACCATATTATGAAAATTTGCCTTTCTCATAATGATACAACCAACACACAATGTCACTATTATTTCTGAGCCAACTTAATTTGTATCGGATGGAGGGGTAAAAGTCAGTTGTCGTCCGTGTCTTCGTCTAACTGTAGGTTATATAGTTCAAAAACAGCTATCGCAGATAAAAATAAACACAGATAAATTATGTATAACATAAAAAATGTTAAGGTACATGGAAGAAAGTTGAAGGGATCGAAAAACATAGGGCTTTCTAGCTATCTTTGACTGTAGGGAGTGTGCATCCTTTTCTTTTCTTGACACAACCACGTTGCGTTGGACGCTCCAGATGTGTTGAGTTTAGGGCAACACCTGTTTCTGGTAGTGTGTTTCTTTTCTTCACTATAATTGAAAAATGAAAATATCACATATTATACTTTATTACAATAAATGCAATTAAAAAAAAAAAAAAAATCCTTAGCAACACACTGTTTAATCTTTTCTTTCCTTGTCACAAAAATCATGTTTTTTTTTTTTTTTTGGAAGTTATCTGTTCAAGAAATCTTTCAACTAAGAGTAAGTAAAAGTAAAAATAAGTAAAGGACCCTTTCCACGCCTTTAGGCGTATAGGGCATATAGGGCTAGACCTATATTTTTATAGACCAACGGCACAAGATGGGTGATGTGGTCAGCATCACGCCGGCCGCCTCTACTTCCCGGGATTGCACCCGGTACCCACTCAAGGCTGGGTCGACCTGGGAGCCAAGGTCATTTTTGAAGAAAAGTCCGTCTCCGCCAGGAAGCGAACCCACGACCTTCCGATCCGCGGCAACTAAGAGTGCCATGAAATAAATAAAAATGTGACATAAAATATTGTGACAATAGTTTTAGAAAAAAAAGTTAATTTCGTATCGCTTAAAAGACGTTGCAGAAACAACCCCCGCATTTTTTAGCTGTTGTTTATCTAGGCAAGTTTACGTCCAATAGTTTGCCACTGCCACCGAACGGTCGGCTCTCGGTGCCACTGTTGAAACCAACAGTCGTATTTCTTTACCCAGCAACTGGTGCCCGCATGCTTGTCCCAATTTTAAAAAAAAATGTAGCTCAGTCATCCAGATATTTGCCTTTTCGATTTTCCCTTTGCTTGATAGTTTAAATTTTATCTAACATATCACAAGTTAGAACTGAGATGTAGTTCTTGAGAAGAATGTTGCGAAAACCTTGGACTGCCAGATTAACTAACAATGAATGCCTGGAAATGACTAATGAAAGTAAAATATTATTTGCAACACCGAAAAGGAGACAAACAAAGTTCTGTGGTCATGTGATGAGAAAAAGGAGCACTGGAAAATGTCGTGAAGACTTGAAAGATCACTGGTAGAAGAGGCAGAGGCAGGCCAAGAGAAATCATTTAGATGGCGTTTTATGACAGATTGTAGATGTTTTTCATGTTTCTTATTTAGAGTGAATTTATCATTAACCTAAGGCTGAAATGATCTTAAATGAGACAACAACATTTGGCTTGATAAGAGTAGGAAAAGTCTGTTCCACCTATCAGCTCCCTGATTGTATATTAAAAGAAACTGGAACAGCTAAAGCATACCAGAGTCATTTTTGATCCGAAGCTTCTACTTCATCATCCAATCTAACTTTCTCCTGTGGATCTTGTAAGGCAGACTTACAGTAAAGATGAGGACACGATTCTATATCAATTGCTATGTAATTTGTGACTCTTTCCATTTGGATATTTTTTCTAGATGTTTTCCACACAAATTTAGATGTTGTTAGATATTTTTTGACTGTATTTTGGATGTTTTTTTTTTTTTTTTGTCTAAGAAAAGTGGCAACACTGTCGACATCACAGCATTCCGGACAAGCTCGGTCTCCTTCTTCAGCAGCCAGCGAAAAGTCTCCACACTGATGGTAGCGTATGTCATCTTGTTGACTGCTCGTCTGGCCTTGCTCCTCCCCCCCCCCCACTCTCCCCTTTCCGTAGCCTTGAGTGGCACGATGAGCACGCAGACACTACGCGCTGCATCATTTTTCCAGGTATGGGGCTTCAGAATTTTCCATGTTTCTTGTTGCCTCGCTGCTCGGGCAAGAGATCACCTCGGCCTTGTGCAGTTGCAGTACACCCCCAACTGGTGCCGGTCCAGCCAACCTGTCCACCTGCTGCGACAATATGAAATAACCAATTCCAGAATGGGACTGAGCGTTTCTAATGATATCCTTGTCTCTTGGGTAGAAAGATTTGATACCTAGCTATCTCAGATAATGACGGCTCGCTTGCCTGCCAATCTGATGATTATAAATTAAATTCCTTATTTGGGCGAATATTTACAATTGAACTGAGCTGAGAGGTTGACCCAGTTTGTTTGTTTGTTTGTTTTGTTTGTTTGTTTGCTTGTTTTAGTATCCAGCAGCCTTGAGTTGTTAACCCTTAGGCTCGGTATTATGGATATCGCAACCTTTCGGCCTTGATTCCATTGTAAATACCGTAAATCTGGGAGAAATGTGGCTTTCCTGCCTACCCCCCGGGATTGAACCCGGACCACAAGGAGTTCGTCACCCGGTCTCCGCGCAATCCGGTTTAGCCAACCACGCTAGACAGCCGGGCGTTGACCCAGTTTAAAATGAATATCATGAAAAGATAAAAAAAACCAAACGAAAAGTATACCAGTGAGCTTCACGATGTAACAAAACACAACCGGAAAGTGATCGTTGCTGCTACAGTCTTCGTCAGCACACTACATAAATCAACAAAACCACATGTACAGACAAGCATACGCAAAATTACTTCATCGACGTAATTATGATGAAATGAGAAAAATGAATCAGTTAAAAATGAGTACCGGAAATGGTCATGTTCAGTGTAAAATTGGCAACATCATATGAGATTTAAAAAAATGTTTACCCGTCACCCCCTTGTGGGATGCAATTTTTCGTTATTTTGAAGCCCCACTCTGGCTCTTGCCAGGGGCCGCAATATAGCCCGGCCAAAAATATGGTCTAATGGCTGAACGCGGTTTCCGGGACCTCTCCACGGTTGACCCTCAACCGCATAGTGGCACTTTGTGTCATCTGGTGTTTATCGCTTATGTGATGTCCTAGTGGGGTAAAATGTACTACTACTACATCATGAGTGGCGACTGGTTAGTTACTGATTAGTTTAAGACTGTACATCATAACACTAGCCATAGCCATAGATGCTCCGTGGTAGGTAGCAAATACATTATTGTGTAGGTCCTCCCCTTCTCCCCCCCCCCCCCACCACCACCCCTCCCCGGTCTTCAGCATTTCGAGCCCTTGAGATTCATTGCTGCAGATATCACACGCCTCCATTCTTCTCTGAGATTGGCCTTCTCTTTCCAGTTCGTATCTAAAAGAAATTGTAAGTCCGCCTGTATATTATCTCTCCACATTCTTCCTGGTCTGCCTCATGGTCTACTCCTAGTCAACTCTTGCGTGCTGATTCTGGCTGATAAGAATATTCACTCTATGCCTTGTCGCTCGAGACATGGTCCTTAAACCTTTACTTTTTTTTTTCACTGGGTTGATCAAGGAGAGCATGCCACTTTTGGGTTTTGTTTTTACACGGGCTTCAAATGGGAAATGAACAAATGACGAGGGTCGGTTGAATAGCTCGCGCAGGATTGACCACATTAGAGATCGGAAGGATTAACTCGGGTCATTACTGTTAGCAAAGTTTGCACGACGTATTTTTGCTAAACTACTTCTTCTTTGCCTTTCCCGACTGTAAACTCCGACGGAAAGTTCTGGTTGTTCGTCCATTTCTAGACTTTAGTCTTGTTCTAGAACTTTAGATTTGAGGGAACATTCGTACAGATGTAAAGAAGAATAATAAAAAAGAAGAAGTAGTGGTAGTAGAAGAAGCCAGCAGCAGCAATAGCAGAAGCCAGTAGCAACAGCAGAAGACAGCAGCAGCAGCAGAGAAGCAGAAGCAGAGGAAAATATAATGACAGTCTTTCCCCCATAACTCCTTAATATTTCTTATTTACAAAATCTAACTAAACTAACGTTTTTATGTTTACAATCATATTTTAGCTACTGTCTTACCAACATTTAACTTTAGATATGACACTCAAATTAAAATCTCACAACAGAAATCTCATTAACAATGAGTTTCTTACAGCTATCTGTTTCGTAATTTTAAAATGGCAACGGCCTTATCTCAGAGGCTTGATCTGGTTGTCTGGGCTTCAATGAAGCCATGTCTGAAAGTGATAGTATTTGTTCATCTGCGTGAAAATAGTGTGCAGTCTGGTGCGTTCTTTAATTTACCAACTTTTTGTTAGCTTGGTGGCATGTGAAAGAACATGGAGAGAAAGTTTAATGCATTATAAAAAAATGCCTTTGTTGAGTTGAGTTGATTCAAGAATAGGCATCACAACACTCGGGGCATTCCCATAAGCGCTACGTCCCCATCCTAAGCAGCCAACGCAGTTCCAATACCAATAGTGCCAGTAGTAGTCTGAGAAAATGTCAGTCTGACCTTTTCTCTCAGCGTTGAGTAACGGCCAGAGTTCCTTGTCGCTGCATCGTGCTGCATAAGTCATACCCCAGAGTAGCTTCAGACAAAGAGCACCCTCTGTATGAAGCTTTGGATGCAGTTAAGTGTCAGAGGCAGAAAAGGGAGAATCATGGACAAGACTAGTAGGCATGCTGAAGAGCATTGGGCGAGGAGAGGAGTGGGTCAGAGTACCAGAGGAAAAATCTGACCTGTGTAGGGTCATGATCACATTAGGCCGGGAGTGCAGAGACATGCCAGCGGGCGCTACTGAGGTGGAAGTCCAACAGTTGATTCATGACATTTCTCGTCCTGATGATCTTATTATCTACACAGAAGGTTCTGTATTGAGAGGGAAGAGAAGTGCCTAGGGTTTCGTAGCGAAAGCCAGTAGAACATCTTTAGTGCAAGACAGCCTAGCATATGATTCCATGACATCTAGCCTGAGAATGGAGGTGGAGGCAGTCACTGCAGCTTGCCGGTGGCTAGAGAACAAGATACATACGCATGTCGTAATTGTAACGGACCCTGGAAGCATGCTGAAAAATGTGAAGACAGGGTGCTCCGAGCAGCCTGGCAAGCTTCCCTTGCAAGGTTGTGAACATACTTTGGATCTTTTCACCAGTCCATGCCGGCGTGTGAGGAATGAACAGGCAGACAGATTGGCTGGATCTGCGCCATTGGGTGGTGAACTGATACATGACAAGGCGGATGTGGTCAAAGCCCTTTGGGAACAAGTAACGAAGTCAGAAAAGAAACTAGATTATTATGGGCTGGAGAGAATATTGCACCTGTATATGACCAGAGGGCTCGGCCGGCAAACTACGCTTAAAGGAAAGAAAAGAATCACTGCCTCCCTAACAAGCATGTCGTAGGCGTCGACTAATGAGTGACGTTCAACCGTAAGAGGATAGCATAGCAAGAGATAAACACCCGGTGACACAAACTTCCACGATTCAGACGAGAATCACTAAGGTACAAGCCCCAGAAAACGCGTTCAACCGTTAGGTAATATTGGGGCCCCTGACTTAAGTCGAGGTGGGGCTTTACAAAAACACAAAATTGGGTCCTATGTAAGGAGCATGGTTTATAATCGACTAATTACTTTTGGGGCATCCTTTGAAATCGGAGTACTTGTCTGAGGCAAGGAACCAACAGTCTGCATACAATAAGCCAAATGTTTAAAACAGAAGTGAACGCAACAGACAGGCTCTGGAACATGAATAAAGTAGGTGGAGAAACAAGAAGAATTTTCAAAAAGGGAGCAGGCGCGAAGAACTGTAATATAAATAGTTTTGTCTGCACCACGATAGCAGTTTTTGTAAATATCACTAATCAGGGGACCTGACCATCCGAGATCTAGTGAACAATGAAACTATCAGGCAAATTGTGGGAAAGACCCCTTGTAGTAGATTCATCGAGAAACAGCAGATTAAGTGGTTTGGCCATCTTGTTAGAAAGCCGCAATATCAAATACAATCACAAGCACTATATCTCAAAAGATCAGCTACAAGAGCAAGAGAACAGCCGCGGAAAAATGGATCGCCAACATTAAAGACACTCTACGCCTTCACGGTATGACAATAGCCAGTCGCAGCAACATGCACTGGATCGCAAATTATTCCTTTCCACGCCGCTTAACGGCAGAAGTGGTTTATGATGATGATGATGATGATGATGTCTAATCAGGGGAGACGAATCTCAAGCAAATAGTAAACAGTAATGGCTGCCGGTGATCATAAAACCTCTGACGTTCTACATACGATTGTTCTTTGCTTGTCTAGTGCTTTTGTACACTTTCAGACAGTTGTTTTATCTAAAGCCCTATCTGCAGGCTTCTAATTCAAAGCATTGGCAAACGCATATTTGATTTACTTGTGTATTATTTCTTCAGAAATCTATTACAAAAAGCCATTTGAGTAGTGTGGATTGGAGTTCTTGGACTTCGTTGTTTTTAATTTTATTGAATACAAATACAGTAAACAGAATCAATGTGTTCTGATGATACTGTGCGAGATTCGTGACGTGTCGTGTAATTATGTGTGTAACTGGTGAAAAGTAGACTGCGCTTATTCGTCTAATATGTGCAAATGACTTACATGAGATTTATAGGTAAAGACTAGTGTGTACTTTGTGGTCTTATTCTTATTTATTGGAGCCCATCTCATTGTGACATTGTGTTTAAAACTTGACAAGATGAGTCAGAGTAGCGATTCAACAAGTGCAGGTACTGCCAGTACTGCTAGCTTACCCATAGGACGACAGAAGACAGTTGGTCTACATCAAGGGGCAAAGTCACTTATACGCAATGTTATACGCCACACAGACACTCATAACCGGGTATGTAACTATGTTCTAAGTATTATATGCTTCATAATTATGTAATGTATGGTCTGGTAGTCTTAGTTTCAGCTTCATAGCAAACGGGTCACTCCATCTTTGCTCCTCTCCTGTGCCAACGAAAAACACACAGAATGTTTATCACAGTCCCTTGTGAATAGATTGACAGACTGCTGTCTCAGCATATCTAGCATACACACACATTAAAGTATACGGAAGCCATCTGAAGTGCTAAACACAATCAGTCCGACATTAGAAATGCAGTTCATCATTGATGGTAGCAGAAGTCACCAACAGATCAGCAGTTGCTCACACGATCAATTTTAATCACATATAGGCTCCACCAACATTGCAACGACAGGCATCACACCATTTTCTGAATCTACAATTCACACCACCACGTTGGTCACAGCCAAAAAAAAACATTTCAAATGAAATCCGCAGCTCACAGTGTCATGCCATGCATTCAACTCAGAAGCTGGGTGACGAAACTATATCCAGTCTACAAATGGAGCAAAAGTGCATCGGCCACAGTCCAGCAGAAGCAAACAATTTGCCTCTGCTCCAAACAGTGGCCCTGCCTAGCATCCATTTTGTCCAGAATTATGTAATGTATGTTATAGTAGACATAGTTTTAGTCTGAGGTCAAATCTCACTGCTCAGTGTATCAAGGAACAGTTATTGTTATATAATTGTAAAATGCTGATTTGCCAGGAGTTACAATAACTGTCTGGAATACACAGAATGTGAATGAAATAACAAACAGAACTGTGTTGGTTTATTCTTCTTTGGTTTCCTGCATAGTGCGCTTTTGTGGCCACACTGTACTTGCAGTCTGATCATGGTTGTGGAGTCACATCCTTACTTGGTTCTTGCAAACGTCTTACTTGTCATAAAACATTCAGTATCTCACCTTTGCATTGGATTACCGTAATAGCTTTCACTCAGTATGGTGGATAGGCAAGTTTTCTGTTTTTAAGTCAGGGGGAGTTTTTGTTTCTGGCAGCAGCTAGCTGTTGCATTTTTCTCTGTATGTTGACTGAAGAGATATAGTTCCTTCCCCTTGCTATTCAGTTCAGTTCAAGGTGCGACAATGAGCTGCAGATTTCATTTGGAATACTTTTCTAATGTGCCCAATGTAGCTTATGTTCTGAACTGCAGATTCAGAAAATGGTGAGTGGCCTCTTGCCAGGGAACTTGTGGTGCCAAATGCATCTTATTGTGTGTGCAACTTATAACTAAACGTCCCTTGTAACTGCTACTTCCACCTACGATGAACTGCATTTCTGGTGTCAGACTGTTTTTGTTGGAACTTGTGACTGCTGCCTTACAACCGGCTCCAGCTGACGGGCTGTGCTGCTGACATCACCGGGTCGGGCTAACGATGTGTTAACGCAGCGGTTCTCAAACTGGGTGCCGAGGCACTCTGGGGTGCCATAAGCATATGCTAGAGGTGACGCAGCAACTGGTCAAGAAAAGTCGTCTAAAAAATTGTGAAATTATTTAAGAAGGCATGTAGATACTTGACAGTTAAAATTTAAGTTGTCTTCCCTGGCCACTGTAGAAAATAGTTTATTTCTTGCTGCGTTAACAAATCGTTAGCCCAACGAGGTGACATCAGCAGCATGGCCCGACAGCTGGAGCCAGTCATGGCTGCCTTATGCAAAATATATGCTGTTAGATTTGCTGAGACCACAGTCTGTGTCAGTTTTGTCACAAGGGATGGTGATATATATTCTGTGTGGTACAGGCACAGGGCAACAATTACGTGACCCGTTTGATATGAACTTGCAACTGTGATTACCTGATTAGCCTTATCTCCATTTACTTTTATTTAATGTCCAACTCTAGACTTTCAGGTAGCAGGGCTAGTGTAATGTCTAAAGCAGTGTTCTCCAACCCTTTTACATCCACGGCCCACCAAAACAGTGAAAACATTGTTTGTGGAGCCACCATGACAGCTAACCGAAAAGAAACAAAAACTAATGCGAAGAGTAGTTTATTTTTTTGAATCCGATGTCACAGAATTAACATTTTTAGCGGATGCGACATCTTTTTATTCTCGTCATTGAAGTCAAAGCACAAATCTACCAGTTACTTTCTTTTCCAGAAGTCAAAACCCTCATTGAGAGAGAAAAAAAAAGTTTATAACTATGAAAAAATGATTTCCTCACACACCTAAACAGAACAGACCAAGTCACAGTTTTCACTTACGCACTGGACACTGCAAACTCAAAAAACACTCATATAAATTAGGTATGTGCCAGACAGCTCTCTGCCACTGTCTTCATGCCAAACAGATTCCAGAACATGTCCTGCAAGACTGTTCTCTCTTGTTGGAGCTGCGGAGCGACATGTGGCCACACCCAGTAGAACTGACAACTAAGTTTTGGGGAAACCTAAGAGACCTTGAGATGACATCCCAGTTTAAGGCCCACAGTGGATTACGCACATGACCAGAGAAAGATGAAGAAGAAGAAAGAAATCATTGAGGTGTTAATTCTACAGACTGCAATCCTCATAAAATCTACCTACCCTATCCAGTTACATGATTGGGCAACAATTGCTGGCCACCCATCTGAACCTTTTTGCAGCCCACCAGTCGAAGAACACTAGTTTAGATGCCTGCCTGCTGACCCAGTTGTCTTTGATTCAATTCACACTTGGCATTTTTAGAAATAAAAATTACTTTGGCTTCCAGATTGACCCAAAATAAAATGAGTGCCACACAGCGCCATGGGAAGTAAGGGCAAAACATGATGTTGACCCACTTCATCCAAGTCCTGACGGGTCTATTAAATGTAAGTCTGGCATCATATGCCTGTTGCACTGCTGTCATATAATGGGACCTTTGTTTACCTTTTTACTAGATTCTCACTGTGTTCAGTCCCATCCGTTTCTGACTCCAAGCCAAAGTGTTTACCAACTTACCAGCACAGCTTAGTCTTCTTCTTCTTCTCCTCCTTATCCTCTTATTAGTCTTCTTCTTTCTTCCTCTTCATTTATCCTTAATGGGCACTTCTCACTGCGTGTTGTGATTTACAGCTAGGCTGCAGTATCTGCAGCATTCAGCCTATCACATTTGATTTCAGCAAATTGCAAGTCAATTGCCTTTTATGACATGCTTGTTAAAGGGGCATGACTCTATTTAGGTTCTGGAACCTGCAGTGGGAGCCACAACTTCTAAACTCATGAATATTTATATTTTGCAGCTATTGGAGGAGTCAGAAATGTGGCAGACTTATTACAGATTGAAAAGAGAAAAGCCAGATGAGTCAGACAAGCCAAAGACAGTCACAGAGGAAACACCGAAGACGGATAGTAAAGGAAATGCTTTCAGAGATCCGGATGTAAAAAATTCCTTTTTATATGATGACAGGCAAGGATTTTTCAGTTATCATTTAATTTTCTCAGATTGTTCTACTGTGTAGTTTGCTTGTCTCGTAGTTTATATTTTCAATGTTCAAGTGCTCAGGAGCTTTGCACTGCAGCAAGCTGTGTAAGGGTTGACTAGTTTCTGCATGGAGAGATGATGAGGGAAATTTAGTAATCTGCCAATGACCCAAAGGAGATGGGCACCAGCCAGGTCAGATCTTTCCCTCTCCCCATGTTGTGACAGGCCTAGCAATCCAGCTGTAATTAATTGTACTGCACTAAAAAGAAAATAAATGAAAGACCACCACTTAACCCACATGATCCTTTTGTTTACACAAGGCAGTATTTTCACTCTCAGGGGAAGGAAAATAGATAAATACATGGATGGTTTGGTCATATGGATGGTGGTGAGACAAGAACACTGACCTGATTCGTGATTCTGGATGATTGTTTGAGATGGCCAAACATGACAGCGTATATTGATCTGAATAGTTGATGGTGATTCGTGAATTCGTAAAGACAGCTATTGACTCAGTACTGTTTATCTCCACGGAGTTAGCATAACAGTAATAATAATACTGTTATACTATGTTGTTGAATTCTTGAATTATTGGATTGTGTTCTTGAATTATTGAATTGTGTTCTTGAACTATTGGATTCTGTTCTTGAATTGCTGAATTGTTTTCTTTAAATATTGGATTGTGTTCTTGGATTGTATCTTTGAATTATTAGATTGTTTTCTTAAATTATTGGATTGTGTTCTTGAATTGTTGGATTGTTTTCACAGAAAGGACATGAGATGGGAAAGGAGTTATAGACGAGGCTTGAAACAGGCTCATATGGATGAGATTGCAGAGAATAGACAGACAGACATAGGCTCCAGCAACAGCACATTCTGGATGAGGCAGCTGCAGAAGGTTGAGGATAACGACCCAGAAAGGTAAAATAATTGCTTTCCCCGGGACATCAACAGATTACTGATTTCAGAATAGTCCCTGTGTGGGCTCCGTAGCCCCATTTTTGGGGGGAAGTAAGCGCAGAACCCCTGCCCCCCCCCCCCCTAACAACTATGTCATAAAAGGCGACTAACTGGGGTTGTGTCCTTTAAAGTTTTTGTGCATCTACCTTAGAGGCATAGAACCAACAGTCTGCATACGAATAAGCCAGATTTATAAAACAGATCTGCATACAAAACAAAACATTCGGAACAAAACTAAATTCCAGAAATAAATGAACAACCAGAAACAGCCATTGAGGGCGAAGAGGAAGAAGAAAAGAATCAACATTCTAGCATACCGAGCAAACCCATACTTGCACCGAGCAAACCCATACTTACACCGAGCAAACCCATACTTGCACCGAGCAAACCCATATCTACACCGAGCAAACCCATACTTACACCGAGCAAACCCATACTTACACCCAGCAAACCCATACTTACACCCAGCAAACCCATACTTGCACCCAGCAAACCCATACTTGCACCGAGCAAACCCATAATTACACCCAGCAAACCCATACTTACACCGAACAAACCCATACTTGCACCAAGCAAACCCATACTTACACCTGGCAAACCCATACTTGCACCCAGCAAACCCATACTTACACCAAGCAAACCCATACTTGCACCGAGCAAACACATACTTACACCTGGCAAACCCATACTTACACCTGGCAAACCCATACTTGCACCCAGCAAACCCATACTTACACTGAGCAAACCCATACTTACACCTGGCAAACCCATACTTGCACCCAGCAAACCCATACTTACACAGAGCAAACCCATACTTACACCGAGCAAACCCATACTTACACCGAGCAAACCCATACTTACACCCAGCAAACCCATACTTACACCTGGCAAACCCATACTTACACCCAGCAAACCCATACTTACACCTGGCAAACCCATACTTGCACCCAGCAAACCCATACTTACACCGAGCAAACCCATACTTACACCGAGCAAACCCATACTTACACCCAGCAAACCCATACTTGCACCCAGCAAACCCATACTTACACCCAGCAAACCCATACTTACACCCAGCAAACCCATACTTACACCCAGCAAACCCATACTTACACCTGGCAAACCCATACTTGCACCCAGCAAACCCATACTTACACTGAGCAAACCCATACTTGCACAAGCAAACCCATACTTACACCTGGCAAACCCATACTTGCACCAAGCAAACCCATACTTGCTGAGTCACCTGTGCCTGTTGTTATACGATGTAGATGCTAACTCTTTCAGTAGCACATTGGCTGTGCACAGGCCATACTTTCCTTTTCATACATACTGTGTTGAATTAAGAATCGACATCACCGCACTCATGACACTCCCATAAGTGCTCCACCCCCATCTTCAGCAGCACATAAAGAGTTCCAGTTCTGATGGTACCAGTAACTATGATTGTATATCTGTCTCGCCTTTCCCTTGAGTATTGATCGCCTGCCAGATTCCCCTGGTGACTCCTTGCAGCGCCATTCTCTTCAGACTAATGATCTTTTTGTGCCTTTGCACTGTTCCCTTGCTCCCTAAGGGCCCTCACAACATCTAGTTTGTCATAAATAATTTGTCAGTCACATCCTTTCTTGATGCACCCACATTTTAATTGCAAATTCTCACAGCCTTGCACAAGTTATTTCATCTAATCTTGTATCTTCCATTAGCATAGCTTCATAAATGGTCTTCAGATGGTCTTTAGGTCATCAACAAACCATCTAATTTATAGAATAGATCTGCTATCTGAATCCTACTGTTCCAGCATGAAGAATCAGCTTAATAGTCTATCCTGCCTGTAAGAACAAGCAGTGAAATCCCATCTTTTTGTGAAATTAAACATATAAAATTAAAAAGACACAATTTCTGTTCCCAGACAAAATGACATTTAAAAAAAAATGTTATCTTCTTCTTCTTGTGCCTCTGCCCTTATAGAGACAGTTAGCATGTTATATTGAGGTTTATAGTTATTCGGTGAAATTTGCACTGTTCGACCCCCACACATCCAAGTTCATGAAGTTTTTAATTAGTCGACCGTTCAGGAAGGAGTGGCAAACTACTGAATGTAAATTTGCCTAGAAAAACCTCAGCAGCCATAAAGTGATGGGGCTGTTTGTGCAACATCCTGTAAAAGTATTCGCAACTAATTTTTTTTTTAGTACAATGTTAAGAGGAGAAATATTGACATCTTGAAAGATCTGAACATCAAGGAAGATTGGCTAATAAACAGCATCCTTTCTCGAAAGCTGAAATATTTTGGTCATATCAAGCGCCACGACGGATTGGAAAAAATTATAGCAGAAGGCATGGTACCAGGAAGGAGGGGCAAGGGCCGACTGACACGAAGATGGGCACAGGATATAAGTGACTCCTTGAGGGTGAAAGTGCATGAGGTGGGAGAACTGGCGAGAGACCGAGTTTCTTTCAGGCAGACTGTGATGAGAGCGACATTCTGCAAAGGACCTGCTACATGATGATGAGTACAATGTTAGTTTGATATTCTTGTTTATGTAAGTTACAGTTATGTTTGTTTGCTTTTGTCTTCTCAGGTGGGGACATGCAGGCTTCAAGGAACTATACCCAGATGCCTTTGACAGTGACAGATCTGCCAAAAATGATGACGCTCAAAAGAAAAAGTCGCTCAAGAAAACTCACACCAGAAGAGAACACAAGCACAGGAGCTCAGACAGAAAAAGGAGAAGGAAAAGACCAGAAAGTGATAGAGTTAGAAAGAAGGAAAAGAGGCCCAGAAAGCACAAAGATGACAGCAGCAGAGACAAAAAGAATAAGAAAAGGAGGTATAGCCATGACAGTGATACTGACAGTTCCACTGACGTCGCTGAAAAGGACAGGAAAAGCAAGAAAAGGAGAAACAGCACTGAAACTTCAGAAAGTGACAGTGAGACAGAAGAGGAATCGAAGAGAAAAAAGAGCAGACGAAATATGAAGACGGAAAGTGAACGAGAAAAGAAAAAATCAAGAGAATCTGCCGCCCACAGGTCTCACAGACAAAGGAAAAGAAGAAAACATTAATATTTGTTAATTTTTAATGTTTTTTTCTAATGTTCTCATATTAATTGAAAGCGGCGGAGATGTGGTTTTATAGGCATTGATGAGAATACCCTGGACAGGTAAAATGGGTAAGGAAGATAACTTGAAGGTAACTGACTCACAAAGAGATCTGATTGTCCAAGAGGAGACAATCTACATTCTTTGTTTATGACATGAAAAGGGGAAAACTGGAGTACATTGTGACGATGAAAAAGTCCGAGGGGAAAAGTGGCAGAGAGGTGTCAGGCAATGTTCCTAGAGCTGCTCTGTGGCTAGCAGGTTAGTGAATGCGTTT
Source organism: Candidula unifasciata (assembly GCA_905116865.2). NCBI lineage: Eukaryota > Metazoa > Mollusca > Gastropoda > Stylommatophora > Geomitridae > Candidula > Candidula unifasciata. The sequence continues at coordinate 403,961 of CAJHNH020000058.1, read as the reverse complement.
AACACTTTTGCGATCCTCCAGTACTAGGGTTTGATATTCCTGAATAGGAGGCTCGCTTTCAAATCCAGCTGCGACTCGCTGCAGCCACGGTCGGTGTTCGAAACCGGGCGGTTCCCGGGGTTCACCCAGCTTCTAGGAAATGGGTACCAGAGTTGACGCTCTCCGTTGAATGGAGGAACGTCGCTGTAGCTACGAAGTTACTTGCGGACGGCGACACAGGTGGAAAGTTTCTTATCAGCTATCCGTACTGGGGGCAGAGCACTTATGGTTTATAACCATGTGCAATGACGCTGGTTCACATCTCCCGACTATACCTTTTACCTTTTATCCCTGATGAAGGGATTATTGTTTTAAAAGAAACATGTTCTCATGGTTTTCGGACAGTAATATGAGAGACTGTAGGAGCCTGCGACCTCACCATGTGTTATCACCAAATTTGGCAGCGGGTCCAAAGAAGCCAGCCTTCATTGTACTTGTTTTCATATTATGGGATGTGAAGGCTGAAAGCATGCCCCATTACTTATTGAGTGTCAGTTGGTTTGTGAACATTTTGGATCTGAAACCACCTTATGCCTGCTACACTAATGGTGTAATCATCATCCGTTGCTTTGCCAACTGGCGTGGGTGATCATGCCTCTCCACAATCTGCGGTCTGCCACTGCATGTATTAATTCTAGTTCGTCTGTTATCATCCCTCCATGCCACTAAAAGGGTTTCTTGTGTTGTTTTCATCTGTCTCTCTTTCCACAGATCTTTCCAGTGGTCAAAACATGTTCCAGTTTCCCTATTCTCATAACATGACCGAGAAATTACAACTGTCTCCTTCTAACATTTGTGATAAGTTATATTCAAGCCCTAGTGATAGAGTTAGAAAGAAGGAAAAGAGGCCCAGAAAACACAAAGATGACAGCAGCAGAGACAAAAAGAATAAGAAAAGGAGGTATAGCCATGACAGTGATACTGACAGTTCCACTGACGTCGATGAAAAGGACAGGAAAAGCAAGAAAAGGAGAAACAGCACTGAAACTTCAGAAAACTTCTTTCAAAACACCTGGGTTGCTCTTTTTGGCTGTTGAAAAAATTCTAAGGTTTCTTCTGTAAAACTACATCTTCGAGACAAACATATTTTGGCTTGTTTATCAGTTGTCCAGGATTCACAGCTGTATGTTAAAACTGGCTCCATTTAGCATGCAAGAATGGTTTTATAGGGTCCTTTCCTGCTGATTTTGTGTGTGCAGAAGTCACCTTTAGCTCCCAGGTCGACCCAGTTTTCAATTGGTACCAGGTAATGCCCTGGGAAGTAAAGATGGCCGGCATTATGTTAACCTATTGAGTGTTAATTATCCTTAAAAATATGAATCTGGCGCTAAACAAAATGCACCAGTTGTGTGTTGGGTCCTTCACTAATTTTACTGTATATAAAAAAAAGAAATGCACATGTGGCCTGAACGACGCAGTTGTGGAAACAAACAAATAACCTTCAGAGCGCGCTTATTAAGAGCATTGCACAAAGCACAAACTCTGTATCTCCAACAATGATCCCCAGGGATCTCCTTGAAAACTGCACCCAGGGACCAAGTGACGCAACTGTGAAACAAACAGATTACCTTCACAGTACGAGGCAAATGCCACTTTGCCGTGGAGAAGCTGATGCGCCACTAGCGTACCGTTGGTCTTTACTTTCTTTTTTTCTTTTTTAAACTTTATTCAAATGGGTTTGGTCTTAAAACACAAGTTTAATAATAGCTTATGCCTTTTGATATGAGTTTAGACAAAATGTTGGTGTTTATGGAGTGAGAAATGTTATTGTAGCATGTACACAAGGAGATATTTTTTGTAATGTTTTGTTGTAGAGTGCTTAGATAACGAGGTGTTTATTGTAAAGCTGCATGCATTGGGAGATGTTTATGATAGAGTGTTTATATATTGAGGTGTTTCCTTATAAGGTGTTTGTATGTTAAGTCATACTTGGAGATGATTGTCAACAACCTTATTTTTGTCATAAGGCATATGGGTTGAGTTACAGGCAGGTGACAGATAAATCTACCCTAACACACTGAACATGAACACTTCTAGAGCACACAACAACAATATTTAATGTGCAAATATCATCAAAATCCTGGCAGTTTGCCCCAAGAGAGTGTAGGTGCCCCTAACCGAAACATAGGCCGTAATGGCTTTACAAATCACCATTCACGCCTTTCTTTCCCCATGGATAAGCATCGGGTACAAACCAACACTTCTCCCGACAGGCTCTTTTCCCTGTCGCTGGCCCCGACATGAGGACTGGAGGCATTTACAGAGTGAGTGGCCGAATGATCGAGGGCAGAAAATATCACCACAGCCAATACCCAACAACCTTAGATAGCTAATCTGACGTAATCTAATCAACAAACCTAACCACATAACAATGCTACAAGATCTTAACTTTGTCAAGTCTGGTAGTCTTAGTTTCAGCTTCATAGCCCCATCTTTGCTCCGCTCCTGTGCCAGCGAAAAACACTCAGAATGTCTATCACAGTCCCTTGTGGAAAGATTGACAGACTGCTGTCTCAGCATATCTAGCATACACTCGCATTAAAGCATATGGTAGCCAAAACACATCTCTATCAGTCACTACCACGGTCGATAACACGCTACGCTCTAACTGTCCAGTACTAGATGTCGCCATCACTATGTCTTAGAATCTTCTCTACCAAATCTCCTGTGCTAGCATTTTGTTCTACCTTCACCGCTCACCTGCCAACTTCGGGTTACCCGAAAATTTTCTCAAGCGTACAGCTCAGTCAATCACAACTCACACTATCCATCTTGCCTGACCGACAGTTTATGTACAGGTCATTTAGTGGGGACGTGAAGATTTATCACCATCATTCTCCTTATCCCATACTCGTACTGACCTCTGACAATGATTATTGAGTAGAGGGCCCGTCTGCTGCAATGTGTCTATTATAGAATGCCCATCTCTTGAAACCTGTCTTTTATAGAGTGCCCATCTATTGAGATCTGTCTGTTATGGACGATTGAGAAATGTCTCTTATAGAGTGCACGTATACTGAGATCTGTCTTAATATGGAGTGTACATATTCAGAGATCTGTCTGTTATGGAGTGCCAGTATACTGAAATCTGTCTGTTATAAGCTAATTGATTTTGGATTTCGGAACTGCTAAGAGACACTTTGTTGTAAACATAATATACTGAGAGTTGTTTAGCATAAGGCGTTTACGTACTACAGGCTGGATAGTTATTAAGTGTTTCTGTACAGAGAGCTGTTTCATATAAAATGTTTCTCCGCGTGGGTTACGGGATCCTGTTAAAGGGAAAAAAAAGAATAGACCCACTGCCTACCTAAAAGCATGTCGCAAGAGTCGAATAATTCGGAGCTTTCTTCGAAGTCGGAGTGCATCTGCCTGAGAGGCAAGGAACCAGCAGTCTGCATACAAATGAGTCAGATCTGTGAAATGGATGCACACACAACACTTAGGTTTGGAACAGGACTGCTGTTAGCAGTGGATGAATTACCAGAACATGAAGAAGAAGAAGAAGAATATAAAGTGTTTATGTACTGAGAATGTTTTATATAAAGTCTTTATGCACCGAGAATGTTTAGTATAGATTGTTTATATACTGTTGGTATGTTTAGTGTCAAATACTGTTGGATGTTGAATTTCATTTGTACAGTGGTTGCGAGAAGTTAATTATAGAGCCCTGAAAGATATTGAATTGGAATCTCCTAACTGTTGACAGATGTATTGTTGTAGAGTTCTTAATTTAATAACTATCAAGGGGAGAAGTAGCAGCAGTGAAGGTCAGAAAAAACAGTGAAGGTAAAGGTACTGAAGAACAAGAAGTTAATAATACAGGTTGGAGTATAAACGAGAGTAGGATAGGGGGGCACCGAAACAAAGAATCGTTAGGGTAGGCTCAAGGGGCCGTAGCTTTTTTTTATGTGTATAGCAATAATAGTTTTAGTGTGTCCGATGGTGGTTAGATATAATAATATATTTTAATTAATATGAATGTTATAAAATACTTTAACGAATACTTTAATAATTGTGAATTTCTATACATGATTTGGAAAGAGGTGGAATGCTAAGTTACCTCCCCCCCCCCCCCCCCCCCCCCCCCCCCCCCCCCCCCCCACAAGGGGCCCCCCCCCCCCCCCCCCCCCCCCCCCCCCCCCCCCCCCCCCCCCCCCCGCCCACCCCCTACCCTCCTCCCCCCCCCCCCCCCCCCCCCCCTCCCCCCCCCCCCCCCCCCCCCCCCCCCCCCCCCCACCTCTGGTTCCCACTTTTTTTAAAGGGTTTAGCACTCCTGGGGTGGAGTAACAGTGAAGGTGGGACATTAGTGAAGGTAAGGGGTAACGCTGGAAGTGTAAATGATATTTTAACAAAATGTGTTCTGTTGTGACATAATTGAAAGAATCTTGTGTAAGAAATATTTCTGCTCATGGTCAAGCATTTCTGCTTGTTGTGTGTGAATATACCAGGATTAAAAACAAATCTGTTGGCATTTGTTTAACCTACAATAGATGAGGACAGAGCCAGTCAATGTATTCATTTATTGTAAAATAATTTTGTTCATGTCTCCAATGTTCATCTCATAGACCACTAAAGACTAACAAGCTTATTTCTTTTGGTGGTTTGTTTTATATTTTGTTGTGTGTGAATTCTCTAGGCATTGTTTTCTATTTGGTGGTTTGTTTTATATTTTGTTGTGTGTGAATTCTCTAGACATTGTTTTCTATTTGGTGGTTTGTTTTATATTTTGTTGTGTGTGAATTCTCTAGGCATTGTTTTCTATTTGGTGGTTTGTTTTATATTTTGTTGTGTGTGAATTCTCTAGACATTGTTTTCTATTTGGTGGTTTGTTTTATATTTTGTTGTGTGAATTCTCTAGGCCATTGTTTTCTATTTGGTGGTTTGTTTTATATTTTGTTGTGTGAATTCTCTAGGCCATTGTTTTCTATTTGGTGGTTTGTTTTATATTTTGTGGGTGTGTGTGTGTGAATTTTCTGGGCCAATATTTTCTATTTAGTTTTTCTATTTTTTTGTTTGTGAATTCTCTAGGCCAGTGTCTTCTATCTGGTGGTTTGTTTTATATTTTGTTGTTTGTGAATTCTCTAGGCCAGTGTTTTCTATCTGGTGGTTTGTTTTATATTTTGTTGTGTGTGAATTCTCTAGGCCAGTGTTTTTTTTTTTTTTTTGTGAATTCTCTAGGCCAGTGTTTTCTTTTTTGTTGTTTGTGAATTCTCTAGGCCAGTGTTTTTTTTTGTTTGTTGTTTGTGAATTCTCTTGGCCAGTGTTTTATATTTTGTTGTTTGTGAATTCTCTAGGCCAGTGTTTTTTTTTTGTTTTTTGTTTGTGAATTCTCTAGGCCAGTGTTTTCTTTTTTTTTTTTGTGTGAATTCTCTAGGCCAATGTTTTCTATGTGGTGGTCTTTGGAACAAATTTAACTCTTTAAGTCCCATCCTGGAGTTAACTCATTATTTCCTACACATTTACTATGATAAGACATATCCAAATCTGAAAGAACTTAAGCAGCAACAATACAGGACATCAAAGCTAACTCAATATATCCTAAACATTCGCTACGATAAGTAAGACATGTGTGAATCTCAAGGACTCAGACAATGACAGTACATAACATCAACTCTTACAGTGAAATGTGGTGACAGTGGTAAGATGTACTGGTTACGGAGGGAATAAGCATTAAGGAAAACCTATCGGGTAAAGAACTACACAAAAAACAAACATCCATATTCATTTGCTTGGTGCTCAGAGTTAAGGGCAAACTAATCTTGTGCCCAGGGTGATGCTGACCACATCTGCCATCTTGTGCCGATTGGTCTATAAATTATAGGTCTAGCATAAAGGCGTTAAGGGATCTATGATGTCATTTACCCACAAACAAAACAAAACAAACAAAACTCATTTGGGTTCCAGGGAAAAAAAAAAAAAAGAATAGAATACACCCACTGTCCCTCTAACAATTTTTTTAAACCAGAGTACGTCTGCAAGAACCAACAGTATCCATAGAAAAAGCTAGGTCTGTAAAACTGATTTGCATGCAAAGCTCAGGTGTTGAAGGAAGACTAAAGTTCAAACAACCAGAACTGTCCACTGGAGTTTACAGGTGGTAAACACCAAGAAGTCTGTAATTAGGCCTAGGTCGATCAACATGTTAATTCGTTCGTGGTGAGAGTTTTTGAATAAGAGAGATTCTTCTAAATTTTCTTCTACCTTCATTCTTGAGGGATGGTTGGTAGGGTGTGCGCATTTGGCCCAGCACATATAATTTCACGAATTTCCTAAATCGTTGCTCCCTACGTCATGCTTGTAATGAGATTTAAGAACGAAAATGGATTATGCGCACACATGAATGGACAAACTGGTGCACGATGTTGGATACTGCTGTGCAAAATGTATTGTCCAAGACAGACAACAGAGGTAAATTATCT